>QYAJ01000127.1:0-177077 GCA_003988865.1 Phialocephala sp. D728
ACGCAGCCGCGCCGGGCCTGTCAGGCTGGCTCCCTTCCCCCCCCTCCCCCCCCCTCCCCCCTCCCTTGACCAGCCCGCTTGTGTGCACCCGTCGGAGATTTTAGCAACCCTTGGCCCGACTGCCGCCACCTGCCGTCTGGCCTCCCCCCTGATTGGTGCTTTTGCCTGCCCCAGCCACGACATCATGGACATGGAACTGTGAGCTACTCAACCACCGAATCCTGCATGAAAGGAACTCAACTCAGGATCACGGTCACTCGATGATCCCTCAATGCCATGCCATCCCCTTGCGGTTCCATGCCAGGCCATACCAGACCAGCCCATTTCATCGCCTCCCATCCAGCAAATCCAGCAGATCCTCTGGGCTGCCCATAGCCCTCTCCTCTCGTCTCCGTCCAATCCCTCCAGGCCAACCAATCTACTCCCTCTTTAGGGCCAGTGGATAATCGGCTGCTGCCATGCCAGCGTCAGGTAAAAAAAAAATAGTGCACGTCCAAGATCAATGCTGGCTGGGCCTCGTCACTCCCCCCAGTCAAGTCAGTTAGTAGGCCAGGGACACACGAGGTCAGAGGCCAGCATTCCAACTCACCCACGGTTAACCCCATCCCAGTATCTCGTCGAGCATGGGGGTGCGGCTGGAAAGTGCTGATTTCAAATTCCACTTCCTCGAGCACCAGGATGATCTACACCGGGATTCGTTCACTGTGGGATGCATGCTCAATCGGGACCGATACGATAGATCCGTCTTCGTACAGAGAGTACCCAAGCCAGACGAGCTTTTGACTACTCATCATCATTCATCATCTCATCTCAGGCCAGGCCAATAACCATTTATTTAAATGGGCAGGGCAAAAGGCATGGCATGGGGCTGACAGGCATATTTTCGCATGAAAGAAGCCATTCCTATGCTGATTGCAGTCGACACCTCTCTTCTCGCTCACCTCTGACGACCTCGATTTGCTGAGTCTGCTCACGTCCTCTGGCTCCACCCTACCCTTTTCCATTCCTGGCCCCAGCAAGGAAAACCATTTTAGTTGCAACTTCGCTTCACTCACTCGCTTTGGTACCCCTCCTCAACCGCCGCACCAAGCTTTCCCTTTATAGAGGCTACCCGTCAACAACAACACCACCACCCACGCCTGCACCAACTCCACCCCATATCACACTACGACCGCGCTCCGTTTCCATTCCAAGGAAACCTCACCCTCCAGCCTTGCTGCCTCTAACACCGATAAAGGAAAGCTCAAGCCCCATCGAACATCAAAGCGCAGAGATCTACACGTGAAGTACCAACATATCATTGCACACCGCGGGGGCAAAGATCAAACGCAAATGGAAGACACGCAGAGACATGAGAGAATATGATCTTCTGCACTTACTGTGGGAAAAGCTTCACTCGGAAGGAACATCTCGAGAGACATATTCCTAGTCGTCAGTATTTCCCCTTGGCAGCGGGTCTCAGCACCTTGCCGTCGTCTCCGAAGCTCCTCTCCCAGTGCCGGCTTGCTGATACGGGCTAAAAAAATGCAGATACAAATGTTAAACCGCATCGTTGTAGCTTGTGTCAGCTATCATTTCCAAGAAGGTTAGAGACCACTGGAATTCTCTTCTCAAGCTTCAACATGCTGATCTTGGATTCTACAGAGATTTGCTCCAGAGACATCACTTCACCTACCACGAGGCGAAAGATCCCATGCAGCCCTCAACAGGCGTACCTGCAATTGCAGGCCGAACCCCGATTGCGTGCCTCAACTGTGCGAGTGCGAAGACCGGCTGTGATAAAACAGTACCGTGTTCGCGGTGCGCAGAAAAGAACCTGCCCTGCGAGGCCCGTTTTGCTCGACGACAGGCAAAGATAGGCACTCGATCGAAGAGCTTCTCCAACATCCCCGCCCAACAAGCCCGAACCTCGCCTCCGATATCACACAATTCGGTGCCCGAGCTCCCCAAACAGGAGAGCGAGCCGCCGATGCCCTCAAATAGCGTTCTGGATCCTCAATTACAGGGGGTCTCCCAAGCAGAATCGGATTATCCCATGCCTGCACTCGACATGTCTGGGGGGAATTTTGGGACTCCTCCCAGTGGACTCCGTGGGATGGACACCAGTATGTGTCTAGATAGTGATATCCTTCATGATCACTATGACCTAAATTTCTGGAATCAGTATCCACCAGACCTGGATATGTTTCCTGGTGGTGGAATGGATGCACATGGACAGATGCCACTGCCGTCGTTCATGGAACTCGGCGGCACCTCTTCAGCCTCAGATGCGATGGCCTCAAATTCGATGGATACATCGCTATCGAGATCACACACCAGAACAACCAGTATAGCCTCTCACTCCGATCGTCATGGCAGCCAGTCACTGGAAATGGCCATGCCCATCCTGATGAGAGATACCATGGTCCCAGAATTCGAAGTCGTCGTTGCAGCCGAAGCCGCATGGCCGCTCGCGCGATGCAATCGGCCCATCTTCTCTGGTTCCTGCCCTCGAACCGCCATCGTGCATCTCGAGAACCTGGAACAACACTCCAAAGACGCGAGCACGTGGAAACTGCTCGACCACAACATCGCAACTGCCGAAGTCGACCACAAATATGAGATATCAGTAGTACCACTAAATGCCAGTTCGAGAGATCGGATACTTGCCATCACCCAAGGTTTCCTACACACTGCACTCGAGACCCATAGAGGCGGATTGCAGCGATGGAGACAGGCCGCAAGTCCAGGTGGTGGTTTCAACTTCCTCGTCCTTCCCCCTTCGAGAGTGCTCGAATACTTCCTTCGCAGCTATGTGCTGAGCCTGGCTCCGTACTATACGTTGGTGCACGGTGGCACTCTCGACCCCAATGAGGTGATGCTCAACAATCAAGCATCGACTCTTCTCCTTCTTTTAGCCATCGCCTATGGAGCAGCTGCTCTCCCCACAGCAGAAGCGAGATGCTTAACAGCAGGTCTCACAGAGACCTGTCGCATCTCGCTCTTCCACATCATCGAAAAGGATGTCGAACTCTCGGCCGATCCGGTCGTCTTGCGATGTGCGCTCCTATTCACCATCCTCGGAGCCTGGAGCGGTGATGCATGGCATATGAATATCGCCATGGGACAACGAGGGATGTACCTCGCAGTAAGTATCCCCTTCGCTTAGCGTTGTGATAAATCCGGATGACCCGCTGACGATGACCTCAGATGTTGAAGCATGCGGGGATGTTGGAGCCCGCACCACCATTGAATTTTGCCAACCTCTCCACGAGCACTGAACTCATCTGGAGAGAGTGGCAGCAACGAGAAGGGAAAAGCCGGTATGTTATATCTCTTTCTCCTCTCCGTCCCTTTTGATTTGGTGGGAGCCATCCCATTGTAGTAGCGAGGGGTGGTCAGCTGCATATGTCATCCGGTCTTTCTTTTCGAACCAATGAGCATTGCGCATGACGGTCAAAAACAACGAAAACTAATCGCAATGCAGATTGGTCTATAACTGGGTGATGGTCGATCAGGAGTTAAGCTTGTTTCATGATACTGCACCTATCTTGTCTATCACGGAGCTGGAGACCCCGATGCCCGGCTCTGAGCAGTTGTGGTTGGCTAAGGACGCTTCCGAATGGCTCGTTGCACTTCAACAGCAGACTAGTAGCGGGAACGGGCAGACAGATTGGATGAACCCTAATTCGCTGGGAGTCCCGCCATTGACCCCCTCGCTTTGCGATTTGTTTCAAGATATGCTCCATGACAACATTAACAGACGGTACGATAAGCTGTCACCACTTCAGCTGAAGCTTCTTCTGCACCCTCTGCAATCTCTTCTCTGCCACCTTCGCCAAGTCCTCAGCTGCTTCTCCGACTTCTTCGGGTCGAGACGAGGCACTAGGACCGTCACTAAAGCATCGACTCTTCTCCGTCTCGAGGAAGTCCAGTCCCTACTGCAAAACTGGTACGAGCTCTGTCTTGTACACGCAAAAGCAAACCCAACATGTCCCGTCACCCGCGCCAACCTCGTCCTCTACCACCTCATCAGTCTCAATGCCCTCACCTCGTTCCCCGAAATCGAGCGCCTAGCTCGGAAAGAGTCCTTCGACGGCTCGAGTAGAGAACTCTCTCTCAGGCACAAACGATGCATTCATCAACCCGAAGAGGCAATTATCCACTGCGGTCAGATCATCCGTCTGATCTGCTCCATGCCGCGGGAAGGCCGACCGCACTGGTGGTCTGCCGCGATATATCGCGCTGCCCTCATATTGTGGGTCGATAGCTTGTCGCGCATGGATCAGAACGCACAACGATTAGAAAAAGGGCAGATCTTTGCCATCGATTCGGTGATGCCTGATGATCCGGCGGTAATCTCTTATCTGTGGAGTGGAGAGGGGATACCCGTCTTGACGACGACGAAAACAGAGAGAGGGTGCTTCAAGTTACAGCCAGACGAGATCCTGAGCCATTGTATTGATTTGCTAGGCCAAGGGGTTGCGTTGAGAGTCAGTGATGGGATTAAGAGGAAGTTGCAGGAGTTGGCGAAGAATTGGAGTATGGAGTCTATGGGGAATCAACACTGATATCATCCTTTGTGGGATTGGATTTATTAGGATCTGTTGCTTGCTGGCTTGTAGCAGCACCACACAATTATTTTTGGGTCTGATTGATGAGTGCGCTCTTCGTTCTTGTGTTTATAGCATTACTATTATGCCTGGCGGGACCTTTACGATCAATGATATATGATTGCATCCATCTTGATATCAGCTTGCTCATGCCTTACTGTGCTGTGAAGCTCTTCGCGATGGGCACCATCGGGGTGCAGCTCACTGAGCGGGGAGGGAAGAACCATTGCCCTCTCGTCGCGACTTGCGGGGTCGACTGGGTGAGAGGGAGGGCATGGAAGATAGTCAGTCCATCACCGTAAGAGCCGGAAGGATCTTGTTAGCCAAGTTCGAGTTGCCTAATTAGCTCGATCTTCAGTCGGAAGTGTGCTAAAGGCAGTAGGTGAGATAGAGCTTTGCCCATCCGGCCTGCCGGTGTTGGACTCTTAGGTGAAGATCTTTGGGTGGGCCAGTGCTGTGTCTGATATCGTTGGTGCTTTATTGCGACGAGGTCCGAAGGATGCACCCTTTTGGGAGTTAGTGTACTGCAGGCGGACATCTCTAAGCACCATCCAGGAGCTCAGCATCTTGATACTGGACTGAGGACCTTCATCTGCGAAGGTGTAGGACAGATTCGGGGCGAGGTTATTTCGTTTGTTGAAGCTGTGATGGACAATAGGCTGAGGGGCCTGGGGCAGGCTCATTACCGAGTTAGGCGATATACAGATACAACCGCACCCGAGGAGTGCCGAAGAGGCCTGAAGAACCGGACTTTAGCAAGGAGAATTCAAAAGCTTGAACATGATGGTATTGAAAAGTACGTACCATATCGCGGGGACCACGGCACTGGAAAGAGGAACGTGCCCCATAAAGTTTCCTGTATTGCCGGAGTTTAGCAACGTGGTACTTTCTTGGATGCCACAGTGTAAGGAAGCTTGAATGTACGTACGTTCCGTCTCTTCCTTCGCATTGCATCTTCAGACGGTGTTGTGCGGCAAGATCTTGATAGTCGTCTCCCTTCTCGAGGATGGCCGGTTGCAGTTGGGATTGCAGCAAACACCACCCTATTCGTCCTTTTGCGAGCCCAAGACCACGCCCCAGGTAAATCGTGAACAAGTGGGGTAACGTTGACCCAAGCGCGGGCAACGATCTAATCTATCCACGCCAGGTTGGCCACACGATAGAGCCCGTGGTCGTGGAATTTGGAATGGAAGATGCAGCGGAAGGCAAAGATAGGGCAGGAAGGATGTGGATAGTCGGGCCTGTCACCCCTATCCTATCCAACCCGTTTGCTGGGCGGGCTTCATGAGCTTCGGTTGGAGGAAAGGACCCATGTCCATCCCCAGAGTCGATCACGGAGTACGCATAGCATCGCATAGCATGGCATGGCATGGCATCTGTACCGCTCTCGATGTCCTGCAGATCCCGGACGTCGGCGGTGATACTGGCCGCGTACCGGCTGCCGTTGAACTGGTCTTTGGGAGCTGGGAGCTGGGAGCTGGGAGCTGGGTCGAAGGATGACACGGACCTTAGACTGGGTTCTGATTCTGGGGAATTCCAGTCGAGGGAGAAATTTGGTACCGTTCTCGAGGATGAGGATGCTGGAGTACGGCGAACGTCGTTGGGACTGGTAGCATTCGGAAATTTAAGTCTCTCGGTTAGGGCTTAGCGCCGGACCTCCAGAGATGAAATTGCCTTGCTACGAATGGGGGAAAGTGGGATGGGGATGGATCCTTCGAAGTCTTGTGAGCGGTGCGATATCCGGAGGGTCATGGCGAGTTAGAATTCTCGCGCGTCAATTGATCTGCTTTACAACATCGATCCTGATATCTGGAGTGACCTTCTCGCCTCGTAGAAAAAAAAGGGGGAAGTGGACGGCACGTGATAAAGCTTGTACTCGCTTAAATGGGACTTCGAAACTTTGTCTCACGTTCAGAAGTTCCTTCGTCTCTCTCTCCACGATCACATCACAATTTATGCCGAACCTCGATGTTGTCCGGACTGGCAACTTTAGGCTTTATCACGATTTGTTTGCGATTCAACGCAGATCGCGTCATTGTTTGAGAAGAACTCCTACCGATTGATCCCTGAGATCGAAGTCCACGAACCTTCAAGCCCCTGAACATGTTTGCATCGCGCTGAGCAGAACCAGAGCAAATACACAGTACCCGAGCACTTCTATTTCAGGCGATCTCAAATTTCTGGGATATGATACTGTCGAAGGGTATGTATAAGTCACCGGATCATTTATGCTCATTCCTTCTTCAATGCAGTAAACAGATCATTATTGGTAAAACGCTGTCTATGCTACCATTTCACCAAATCCCAGACCGGTATCACCAAAAGAGACCTCGCTATACAATCTACATGCAAGCAGCGCCATCAATACCCAACACCTTTCCGTTGATCCATTCACCATCCTGGCTGGCAAGGAAGCAGACAACACGAGCAACATCAATTGGGAGACCGACTCTGTGCAGAGGAGACCAGGTGGCGGCGTACTGTTCCGAATTAGTCTCACGAATCCAGTTCGGGAATAGGAAGTTCCACATACCTCATCAACTCCATCATCATCCAACTTCTCGCCGTTGGGAATGTATTCTCGGCAAACCTTGTGGTACATGTCGGTCTTGATTCCACCAGGAGCAATGCAGTTGACAGTGATCTTCTTATCACCGAAGTCTAAAGATCGTCAGCCATCGCACGCGCAAAAGGATGACGCCTACTCACCAATTGCCATGCATCGCACGAAAGTCTCAATGGCACCCTTGCTACCTTTTCGAGAAGTCAGCGTGTGATCCGGAATATCACGTGGCAATTTACTTACCAGAGTAGACGGTGTGCTTTGGGACGCCCTTGGCTTGACCAGTGATGCTGCCCATCATGATGAGGCGGCCACCAACAGACAAGTTCTTGTACGCCTCACGGGCAACGAAGAATTGTCCTCGGGTGTTGATGCTCATGACGCGGTCGTACTCCTCCTCGGTGACATCTTTGATGTGACCGAAAGAAACGACACCTGAGTTAGAGCAGACAATGTCGAGTTTTCCGAAATGAGCAATGGCCTGAGCGAACAGAGAGGTGATATCCTTGACAACAGAGACGTTGGCCATGACGGCGATCGCCTCGCTTCCGGATTTGATAATTTCAGCAACGACCTCATCAGCAGCTTCAGAGCTGTTGGCATAGTTGACAACAACTTTTGCGCCTCTTCGGCCCATCTCAAGAGCCATCTCTCTGCCAATTCCTCGTCCTGTTTTCCTATGTCAGCTTCCAAAGGCTAACCTTGAGCGGTCAAATCTTACCTGATCCTGTGACCAAGGCAACCTTTCCGGCGAGACTGGCTGCTGCGATACCGAGAGGACCACTCACTGTCGCCCATTGGTTGGTAGTGGGAGCTGCATGGGTCTCAACTGGGGCGCTTTCAACACCAACGTCGGTTTCTGCGATTGGGGACATTTTGATCGTGAGAAGCACGTTTTGAAGAGTGGTGATTGATGCTTTCTGAGATGGGAGGTAGATACTTTCGATGCTGGAGCGAATGATGCAAAATCAATTCTCGATGAGATGCTCGACCTTTATACAGCACTCAAACTCATACCCGCTGTCATCTCCAACTCAGCTTCGGCCCCTCGCTCTTTCGCGGTTTCGCATAGTCCATCCGACCGCTATCCATAGCCCGTGATATCCGTAGGAACAGCGATGTCCTTGGATTGACATGCGTATTCGCAAACGTGTCTGGTCTGTGGTGCACCTCCGTATGTCTGGATATTGGTTGGAAGATTGCGAGTTTCGGACGTCCGTAAGGTTAACCTTCGAGTTGTCCAGGCGAAGCGATCCTCGGGTGCGACAGGTGCGATAGGTGCAAATATTAGGGTATTTTTAGCCCCAAGGTCCTTCGCTAAAGGGGTGGCGTACGCTGTCCGCATCCTTGGCTCCGGAGGTCGATGCCTGTAAGCTTTCACAAGCTCACAACCTCAACTGGAGCACCCGAATTTACAATTTACTCGACTCGTTACCCCTCGAAGCCATGACCGGCAAATGTAGTGACAACTCGCGTGGGGTCCAGAAGGAAGAAGGAAGGGACACGGTGTCGGCACCATTATCCGGCGGATGGTCGCACAGGGCGCACACCCGTCAAATTGATGCCACGCAAGCACAGTACGGGGATGTAAAGTACCTGCGTGCCGATCTGGAACCATTTTCGGTTGAGGCTCCGAACGTACTATACCCGGGGCCGGTCCTCTTTGTGCAACCACACCAATGCACGAAATAGAGCCAGATCTTGGAGTGGTCTTGCTGCTGCCAAGACGACGACTGTCAGACTCGGCGTCGAACGTTTAGCCTTGCTGTCCATCGCAAGCGCGCAGCAGCCGTCATCTCGTGCCTCAAGCGCGCTGGTCGACCGACCCGCTTCAGGGGCTCGGTTAGCCATCACCCACAGACGATGCGCTGTTGCGATACCAGACAATCTGACAAGAATCATAGCCTGGCGACTACGGTATTTCCTCTTATCTCTACCTTTTGTTATCTGATCAACTCTACTCTATAATCTTGCCTGCTCGGATACCTCCGATGCTTATCCAAATAACATATCGCTTCCATAGTTCCTCTTGGCTAAGATGGGATGAATGTTTCCTCAATCTGAAATCAATAATGATAGTTGGTATTGAAAGTTCATGCAAATTCCATTCAAATTCCCCATTCCTCAAGCTTTTGATGCGTAGAATGCCAAAGTTGTAGTTTGCTCTTCATAAGAATGCCATTATCTCTCCTCAAGCTTCAAAAAATATTCCGATTCGTCCCATACAAGAAACATCCTTGCCCTTCCCCAAAATTCCATGATGCACCTCCACCAGATCTCGTTCTTGGCTGCATTCGCTCTGCATCTACTCTCTGCTCGCTACTCGGCCTATCATCCGATGGTAAGCAGATCAGATATTCATACACCCCTTATCATCTATCTACATCTAGGGGCCCGAAGGCCTACTCTAGTGGTGGATTCCATCAACCAGTCATCCACTGAACGCTGGAGTGACAATGAGACCCTAAAGTTCCCGGTCGGAGACAAGCCACAGATGATAAACCAAAAGCCAACAGCATCTGTGACCAAGGCCGAGGAATCTCTCCTCCTCTCAGCAATAGCAAGATTCTCATCAACAATCTCTCATCTCCATCGAATCCATAAAACCAACTACCACCTCTTTCCATCACTAATGGTCGAGCCAGAACAGGCAACACATCCAACAAGATCACCGCCGTTGTGGTCGGTTCTCCTGCCCTCAACAAGCCCCTTAGTCTTCACACCGAACGAGGTCACCGCGAAACCAGGCGATATAGCCCAGTCTCAATTCTCGCAGATTCGTCACAAGGTCATGCAATCTACCTCTGCAGAACCATGTCTGCCAAGTCAGCAGTCCGATGCTAGTGCCCCAGGTATTCATTTGGGATTTCTGCCCGTGCTGAGTGTGAATGAGAGTACGGTTTAGAAGCGCGATGTTCCGATCAATGATACGAAACTAATGTTTATTTACTGTGCGCAAGGTCCGCATTTCGGTTGAGGATGGTGATGACTATTAATGCGTAAGTGCTTTGACTTCACTTACCTTCTTTGGGATCGGGAAGCCCAGAGCTACCATACTACTATGCTACTTTGGTTCCAGGAGAGGAGTCAGCGCTAATAATTGACAGGAATAATAGAACGGAGAACTTGGCAGGGTATGAAGCCACCGCAGCCAAAGCACAGAAGAGTGTCCCGCGAATAACTTCCAAGGCGGGATCTCAGGCAACACTCCTGAAGCTGATGTCGTCCCGCCTCAGTCCAGTCCAGTCTGGCGTCGTCACTGCCCATATCGGGTAAGATGTGAAGGAGTAAGGGTATACATATTCATCACTCTGTGCTGTACATACCAAGTGTTCATTGGTTGGTGCTTTGGGTTTTTGATAAGCGGGAATCGGGAAAGCATCGATGTCCTGAGGAGCGGTTCTGTGAACTGCTATGCCACTGTCTCAACGCATCTTTTGCTGCATAGATAATATTCATTGTATATACTTCAGAAACTCCCTTTGGCATGAGCGCCTGCTTCTGCTTCCTAGTGGCATGATGATATTCTTAGTTGAACTTGCACTTCTCAACTCCAAACGGACTTGCGCTTCACCATCAGAGGTCTCTTCTTGTACACAAGTACGTGAACATCCATATTCAACCCATCTTCACTTCCTTTGCAGAGCTCCATGTCATAGATAATGTCGTCAGTCAGTAGGGGTCTTCCTTCTCCGAGAGGGCAACTTACTTCCACATCAACTTTGCCAGCACAAGTCTCACCTTAGACATTGCCAGACTATTCGTATCAATGTCAGCGATCATCACTTGATACTTGTCTAAGATACCTTACCTCTATCTAATGCAATTCCTCGGCTCGGTATCGAAGGGTTGAACAGCCCCTCGCTTATCATCCTCGTATTCCTTCTCTCCAAGCCAGCACACAGGGATGAATACACTAACGTTCTTCCGTGACTAGCACGATAACGTGCTGCCCGACGGTTAGCACCCCTTCTCGTCTTCACGAATTTCATGTCGGCATATTCTTGCCCCAGCTGAAAGCTTTCGTGTTGAGCGACCTACGTTTTCCAGTATCAGTTTTGACACTTAGAAAAAGAGTGGTTGCAGAGGTGTCAGTTCCAGATATGATGAGGCCTGACGAGATTGACGAGATGATGCCATCTTCTATTTGAGAAGACCTCTGGGCGTGTTTATATCCTTCGCCAGGTATGAGACGTCGCACAGTGTCAGTTCCAACGAAATTTGTTGAGTCTTGTGAACCATTTTATAAGTCTGGAATATCCTTCTCAGCTTGCTGCAGTTGAGACTGCCGTTCTGCCATCCTGCTCTGGACCATAGCCCCGGAGTATATACTACCAGACTCATGATCTGTACGATTTGTCGTATTTTG
Source organism: Phialocephala sp. D728 (assembly GCA_003988865.1). Taxonomy (NCBI): domain Eukaryota; kingdom Fungi; phylum Ascomycota; class Leotiomycetes; order Helotiales; family Mollisiaceae; genus Phialocephala; species Phialocephala sp. D728. Next base: position 11,525 of record QYAJ01000127.1, read on the forward strand.
GGCCTGAGCATGTAATGATCCCATTCTACACTGAGAGCTAGTTTTATGAGGAATATGTCCATGCGGGGTACGACATCCAACATCATCGAAGATACTCTGCACATAGAACAACATTTGTACCTCAGAGATGGAGATGGGGAAACCACGAATGTCCCGCAAACGTAAGGCGACCATGAGATTTACACCCAGACAACCAAACCAACGAACAAGATCAATCGATCCTGCTTCAAACTTTCACTAATCTCTACATAAGGAAAGAAATGTAATTCCGCATCATCTCTTCAGCACTCGGTGACAATGTAGGATTACAGCAACAGGCAGAAACTCAATTAGAGTGATATGTCGGGTCTTAGCGTAGGACTTTGAGATGTTGAAAGACTGGTGTTAAAGGCAATCATCAACATCTGGTGAAGGCTGAGTGCTTTTGGTGTTGAGATGTCAGGTTTTATTGTGGGGCTTCAAGATGATCGATTTATCGCTGAAAGCTGGGCATATCAGTCTTCTTATCCTGGTACCGCTCTTGGTGGTTGGGTTGTTGAAAAGTCCATGGCCGTCAGCTGATATTCGTGACTTTTAGGTGGATTTTGGAACTCGGCGCTTCTGCCACTTTTATGGAAACTGTAGATGTCCTATGCATCTTCGTGGATGTATGCTAGTTCAATGAGCCCCCCTCGGATCATCTGCAAACTTTCAGTCTCAAGAACATTAGAGAAGCTCGGGCAATAGCTTATAGACCCATGCTTGTTGCGGAACTCAACGATTTTGTAAACCCTTGATATTTCGATGACGTGGTTATTGGTGGTAAATGCTGTGGCTGCTCAGAGCATTCGCCCAAAATATTTAGATAATGGAAGGGAGTAAGTTTTTCTGATAACCTTGAATACAAGTTGAATGCTTGATTTACACACAAATCAACCTTGGCATACTTCAAAAGGAAGAAGAGAAAGAAGCATTCCCCGTCTGGCAAGATATACTCCGGTGTGTGACCAATTCTCTGTCGACAGACTTGCAAATTGTGCTGAGGTCACCTTGATTTAAGGATGATGAGAGAAAAGGAAAGAAGAAGTGCCACCGAATTTCGTGAAGAAACTTGATGCATCCATCTATTCCGAGTGTCTGGTGTTCAAAACTCCAAGTGTTGACATCTACCAAGGCGTTCGAGGGCTAAGAGAGTACTAACTCTTGGGATTCCGGAAGACCTTCTGTGAGGCTAAACATCACAATTGCCACTCTGCGTGACAACCACTAAAAGGAGTATATGGTAAAGTTTTCATTGGAGGTGGCGACGTGGCTGATAAGACCGGATGTATCATACATTTATCTGAGATCTGATCTGATGAGATTGTCCAATCTTTTTTCAGTTATTTCGCTTTGATTTTTAGGGACGTCTCTTGACTAGAGCATTCGAAGTATAGAGAATATAAATACAGAGTTCTTCTTTAGGCAATCATGGGGCTATTCTCGTATGTCTACTAGGGATATGCTTATTCTTGGTGGATAGCACGTGATACACACGTGATACTGTTCTTGCAGTGCCTTCTCTTGTCTTGAAAGAATATATAAACGTTGGTATCAACCATTAAGATGATTCTTAGTACCCTTGGTCTTCGAATGATATACTCTTCGTTGTAATTGTCCGCCGCAGTAGACCCTTTCGGATGGGGACCTACCTAATCTTACACTTGATCAGCCTAGCGAGCCGACCTCAATGAACTCATTCGAACGAACAAATCGATACGGATATCAGTAACATCAAGCCACCACGTCTACTCTCGGGCTCGGTGATCTCAATGTCATATCGGATTGAATGAGTATTCCGTCGCAATGTGTTACAGGCGCCGTTCCGAGAGAATCGCTCCCAGCCCCCAGTTGATGGCAAAGTTTTCTGTACTTTTTGTCTAGATTACACCCGAGGCCATTCAAGTAATAAACTTCCCGTCTCTGTTGTGCAATTGCTGAGTATATCATTTCTTCAGGCAGGAAGTCTTTCAAAAGGACCGTCAGATGGCTGACGGCCGTCGGTGGTTATCGCTATTGGGGAGTTATCTCGGCCCGCCATCAAACGATCCTGCATATGCTGCGAACAGGCGTGCGCCGGATACCAGATGCAAGAGGAGGAGGCGTTGCCCCAAGACGTGGTCCTCGATTCTGCGAATCAAGTGGCTGTTTGTGATGAATCGGACGTTGATGGGGCGTGGAATCGCGGGGTCCGAAGCTCGGTCATCGTGCAAACACAGCACCTACCACACTGTCTTTGCGAACACGGTGTCTCGGTACATGCTTCTCCTGGCGCAGAAAATCTCAAACCAACACTCTGAGGACGTAGACTTCCATATCTGCCTACCTCCTCGCCTTAGGCTGCCATGAGAATAAGAAGTTCCTTGTCCGTGGAGGGTAGAGGAGTTAACGGCGAGTGCAATAACGCCACCGCTCGACCAAGACCATTGGCTCCTCAGACTCAGAACCATCCAGAACCAGCTCTTCTACGATGTCGAAATACCGTCCATTATCACAGCATGGTGTCTGCAAGGTTACCGTATCCCACTCATTAACATGTCCGCCATCCTTCGGCTTTCGGTGTTTCTACTTCACCTCTGCTACGACCGAGCTACTGTATCTCTCACAAACAAAATCCACCACGTGCTCTGTCTAGACTGATAAGCCGTGCGTAGTTGTCATAACGGTATTTTATTACGCACAACCCCGTTCAGTATGGCTTCCCTCAGTCTCATCTCATTCCGCGATTGATACTTTCGGGCAATAACGCCAACTCCTGAACAGATTGGTCTCCCTAGCCACAATGTAGGCACACTCTCCTTGGTACCGCACCGCTGGGTACCCACGAGCTAGCTCTTGGTACGTGGATTCGGAAGCTAGAGCTGGTAGCAGATGCAGTAGGGCTACTCATGCGAGTCATCTATGACTGGGGCCAGGTTGCTCAGCATGTGTGGGGGATCGACGCCAGCGTGAATACCGAGCAGATGGTCAAGCCGTGCAGTTCTATACCGAATCTTGCATGATGGCGTACGCCGTGGATCTTGCTCGACACACACCCCTTGGATGGAGGTGAGCTGTATTGCTAATGGTTGCTGAGCAAGTTTCTTTGCTTATTGCTCCGTGACAAGACGTTCACTTCACACGGTCGATAGGTCAGCACTCTTGATTGTAAGGGTTAGAATGATCCTATGGCATTTGGGTTAGAATACAATTGCTTGTTGAAGGTTTCGGTTCAACTTCCTTTCAAGCTTCCGGATCCTGCTGTTCTCGGTCGGCGATTGTGTCTTCAGGGGTAGATCGAGGTGTTTTTAGCCGAGAAAGAATCGCAATCTGAACTTTAGTAGGACCGACGTGTGCATCGTACAACGCCCAAAAGAAACATTCTAGAAGAGCAGATAGCAGGAGAGAAGCCGATTGACTCGAACTGTGCTCTGCGATCATTAAGTCATCAAGGTTGATTGAGGCGACTTCGCGTCGGTTTGGCTGAGTCTTCCGTGTATAGATCAGGCTGTTCGGCTGGAAGACGGAGCCGAGCTCAGTTGTTTCAACTTTTCATCTGGGACTACTCTTCCTCCTGTACATATTCATCATTATCCTAACGCAAATCTGCCTGTCACCTGCAATTTTCTCTTGTGGGGAAGTGGGGTGGTTCACAACTTCCCAAAATGTGGGTGCTTCGACGCAAGCCAAGCCCTGCTTTGACGTCTCTTATGTATCTTTCATGACTGTTCTCATCGTCAATTAATCAAGTATGTTTCTTGTACATTTTCCATTGCTCTTCTTCATTTCCTCTCTTACATTCTGCACTGTCTTTGGTAGTCATTATGGTATATCAGGCGTACATACTGGCATCGATGCAAAAGAGGGAAGCAGACCAGCGAGAAGGAATATCCTCGATGTGCAGAAAGACCTCCCAACATGGTATGTCACGTACCTTTTCAATACATGTATTGCTCAATATCATGTCTAAACGTCTCAGGTCTCTCTACATCCAAGCACTCTCTGCCATGCAACAAACTCCTGAAAACGATCTTCTATCATGGTTCCAGGTAGCCGGTAAACTCAATCCTTGCCTAGCGGTAATGGCTTCGAACTTATTGCGAGTGCAGGAATCCACGGCAGACCATACATTCACTGGGATGACATAGAATGGAATCCGTCAGCACCAGAAGTTGGCTATTGTCCACATTCGAGTACGCTTTTCACCACTGTAAGGACTTGTCCGATGCTCAAAGACATTTCACCCACCCATGTGCTTCTAACGCACTAGAACGCAGCTTTGTCTGTTCTTCTTCACTTCTGCACTTCCACGGAAAAGGTTTACTGACTCTCTGTAATCTAGTGGCATCGCATCTATCTTGTCCTTCTCGAGGTACTTCTCTTCACTTACGCATTCATAACTCTACGTTAACAGCAGCTTACTATAACAGCAAATCCTCGCCGGCCATGCTCAGCGCCTTGCAAAGTCCTACAATTCCACCACATATCAAGCAAGTGCGGACAAATTTCGAATCCCATACTGGGATTATTCCCTCACTCCATCCATGCCAGACATCGTCAATATCCCTCAAGTCCTCATCTACACTCCATCCGGACTCAAGAACGTATCAAATCCATTGCTACGCTACAAATTCCAACAATTCCCATTGAACGAAACACTATTCCCGCCGGGTCAAAGTTTAGAGGGACGTTTGACGACGTATAATACTACTGTTCGATTTCCCGTAAATGGAGTATCGAATTATGAGAGCATCAACGCGAATCTTGGGGGCTCGAGCCTTAGAGAGAACACTGTACTCTAATCTCCTTTCTTCAACCTTTCCCTCTATTATTCCTGCGGCGCTTTCAATCTTCTCTTTCCTCTACTACCTTCGCCCCCTTGCTGACTTGGTCAACGCCCTCGAAGTACTCAGTCTTTCAGTCCCATGACTACAACGAAATGGCTACCGGCACCACCTCCAAATACTCTTTCGAATATGCACACAATGAAGTCCATCATGCAATTGGCGGTTTCAACCCCATGGATTCAGGACATATGGGTGTTTTTGCATACGCCTCATTTGATCCTATCTTGTAACACCCTCTTTTCATCTTCCCTCATCCCCTTGCTATTCTTCAAGTCCAAAAATTGCACGGCACATAAAGTCTAATAAATTTCAGTTTCCTCGTGCACGCAAACACAGACCGTCTCTTTGCCCTCTGGCAAGCCATGAACCCCATTCCTTTCCTGATGCCAGAAATCGATTCAACAGGAACATTCACCAATCCAGTGGGATCGAATCTTACTGTTGATACACCACTCACACCATTCACGATGGTAGATGGGAACGCGTGGACCAGCACTGGAGCTAGGGAGTTGGTGGGACTGGGATATAGCTACCCAGAAATCATGGATGTAGGTTGAATTTCGGTTCTATGACCTGAGGCGGACTCGTAATAGGAACAAATAAATGAGGGCTGGGGAATCGGTGCGGATAAGGGCAAGGAAAGAGTAAGATGCTGATGAAAGACTAGTGGTTGCCTCTATCAAAAGACGAGCTAGCGAAGAACGTGACAGCGGCTGTTCAGAAGCTGTATGGTCCTGTTGCAAGGTGATTGCCGAGAGAGAGATTTTTGGAATCTCGACTCCGGGTGGAGACAGATTGACAGGTTAGGAAAGGAGACAGAGAGTGTGGACGACCAGAACGCGATTGCTAATTTCAAGCTAGCCTGATTTCTACGAAAACCAAATTAAAACACAAATACAATTTTGCCGACACCTATTATCTGGGAATCGTAGAGAATGAAGAAGGAGCACTTGTCGCTGGCGTTCCTTGTGGACTATAAACCCTACCCCCTCCGGATTCCATCTGCTGACTCCACTCTCATTCCTCCATTCTACCTCATCTCACTTTACCTTACTTCACTTGGCGTGCGATTCTACTTTGCATTCGTCGCCCCATGCATGAGATGTTAGATGAGTTTGCACAAAACAAACTCATCGAAGACAAAGCAGTTTCATTTGCCAAGGATTCTCAATATCAAAACTAATACAAAGATGCGAACACCGATCTCTCGGCCTGGATTGCGTGCAGTTTTTCCACTTCACTTTACGTGCGATGGTATGGATCAAGAAGGCGTTTCGTTACGAATACGGCAAGTACATGTGGTGTTTAGCATTTTGCTTTTGAGCAAGAAAGGAAGAAAGGACAACAGCCCCACACCTATATTCACAACAATCCTGACTCTGCGGCAAGAATAATGGAGCGCCGTGGGGACTTGCGCGCGTGCCGCATGGTATTAAAAACTCCTGATCTTCAACGTGGGCATTAAGGAATATCGCATGAATTCTAACCAGGACTCCTCCCCTCCTCCCATTCGGTGGTAAAGAAATTTGTTTCGGGGTATTGGCGTGGATGAGGATTTCATCCACCGCCTGCTATATCACTATTCAGGTATGGCCGATTCGTGTGTATGTTAGCCAAGCTGCTTTTTGAGCGATCTTAGGAAATGGGGGATGACGAATTAGCTCATGACAGTTCCGGATTCGAGGCCCTCAGTGCTGTTTGTCTTTAGACTCGCGAAGACTATCAGCATTCATACATTGCTACACATACTAGGAGAACTTGACGGCCATAATGGTGTTGCGGTATTTGATTCTTTGACATGGCGGGTATTCGGTGAAAGTGTAAGCCAAAAAGGAGGACGTTATAAACGGACTGATATAGAAAGACCTCGGCATAAGGACCATGAACACAGCTGCCGTTCTTGCCCGAATCTTAGAGCCTCTTGTAAACATTATCCATATTTTGAATCTCAGGACTACTGATTGAGGGGGAATGACTGACATGAAGTATCGGCTGGTTGAGGTCAGTATATCATTGTCTGCCTTCTTTCCACACTTTGCTCCTGTATCGTTATGTCTGGATTGCAATATCCGTCACCTCCATATTCTCGCCCCTCCTAAGGTAAATTTCTTTCTCTGAAGATGGCCGTTCTTCTGATATGATTCCCCCTACTTCGAGGTCAGCCTTCAAGTCTCTTCGCTATTACGGCACTTTTGAAGGATTTGATTGTATTATGATCATTTCTCGCTCCAGAATGTTTTTACCCTGGTTTGATCGATATACTCTTCAGATGTTTCCCAGGGAACTCAAGAATCGCATCTTCATATCTTCAGTCCTGGCTGAGACTGACCCCAAGAGCTGGATTGGCCACCCATCTTGCACTAGCGGAATTCGAATCTCAATTACCAAATGCCTACGTTTCTTCATCACCTCCTCTCTTGCTCTCTCGCCTACTTACGCAGAAGAGAAGAGTTATGTTCAGACTGAACGGAGGCTCTATGGAGCTTGTTACAAGGTATGGGGGACCTTTTACTGCGTATTAGCACTTCCACGCAGATGCAAGATTGAACAGACTCTGGACAATCAATGGGCATTTGTGGTTGTCTCTGGGAGAAAGCTTGCCCACATCATGGTTTTGCTCTCTCTTTAATAGCGTTGGATCCTTGTGTTAGGACGGCAGTTGCCTTCGAAACTAGAAGAAAGAGTTTTACCGATGCTGTAAAAGCTGCGGATAATTTGAAGTGGTCGCCAACTTGTGGAGTTCTCATTGAGCGGATAGGACGACAACTGGTGCTTGGGGGTGACTGCTCAGTGTTTAGAGGCCCATTCTTTTTCGTCTTAGTGTTTTCCAGCCTGGCCTTACTATCGCGGATTGTGTAGACAGAGTCTGATATTTCTGTTCGAAGATATTAACAAAGGGAGCAGTGCTTTGGATGAAGCTTGTGCCTTTGCTTTGTGCCGCAAATGCCCACCTATGCTTCCGCGGATACAGCTGTGGAAGAATGCCTTTGTAGAGTGATAGCTTTGGACATTTTGGGCTGTTATGTTTGCTAAGGTATAGGAAAACTACTTGTTGACCTGTTAGCTCAAGAATTTTCCCAGCTCTGTCATACTTTAAGAGATACTTCGCGGAAGACTCAGTCCCAGCAATTCGTCACCACGCTGGTTGCGATATATTCGTCCTTCCTAGCGCACCTGGATGCCAGACCAGGCGTATTGATGTATAACATGTCTTTGAGACCATGGTGCTCTCATTCGACGCTATCATTACCAGTTAATAAGCATAACAAAATTTACCGTCCAACATCCGTTCCCCATAAGGAGGTCCTTAACGCATATGAAAGCATTACGTACAATATTGTCATACAAAATAAACAAGATAATGACACACAATAAGAGAGTACGTAATAGAGACAATATATCGAGTAGAGTGGTTTACACAAAACTATCCTGACTGATAGTCAGGATAGCTAGAGTATACAAGTGCAGATGGTCTGGTCAACCAGAACTCTTGACATCCACCAAAAAGAATTCCCTGTATTCAGACATAAAAGCTCATGTCGCCTGTCGAGGGTTTCCTCACCTTTAAGAAACGGGCTGATGCGTCTGAGATAGGTGTAGTGGTTGTTCTTAGTGTCGTTGCCTTTCGAGGAGCAGTCCCACGAATGCAATTTCCTCAATTAACTTTTTAAGCAGTCCCCACATTTTCACCTTACAACACCACACTTCACCACAAAATGCAAACACTTCCTCACAAGATAGACGTGGCAGGATCCTGAACAGTGCTTGGTAAGCTTGCTTCTTGCGAGTAATCTACCTTGGGTGCATCTAACACGTCTTCCTAGGTGGCAATTCATCGCTGGCCTCTACCACACTATTGCATTTTGTGGTCAAGCGACAAACTGCGAGAACTTCCCAACGCACAGTTTTCGACGGCAGTCAGAAGCGTGATCAAGGGTAGCATCACACTATGTAAACAATATCAGAGATCTCTTCAGTTGTGGCAGCCTTCGCCAACATTTCTGTGGGCGAGGGCCTGGTAGTCAATCCGCGACTTTCTTAAGAGAAGCTCCATATTCCAATACAGGGAGGGACATCACCTAGTATGTGGCCATGCATCTTCCCATCTTGATATATTTTAACCAAGAACAGAATCTTCCTTGTCTTCATGAAGACGTCTTCGAAGTCACCATTGTTGGCACAGCCACGCTCGCGCACACACGTGGGAACTGATAATACCTTGGCGGAGTATAGCTTTGTAACAATTCTTTTGAACGTTCTTTAGCCAGTTCTTTGTACTCTGCAGGTGCTGACATGTTCATAACTCCAGAGCTTTGCATGGATTGTAACTAAACATATCTAAGCAGATACTTGAAGAGGCATTGAGCATGACGAGCGAGGAGACCTTCTCACAAGAATAAATCAAAAATATCAAGTGAGTACTGGGCAGAGTGTGGTAAAAGGCAGAGGTTATAACTTGTCGCTAGAGCAAATTCTGAGGAGGATTTCATATTTCTGAGCACCAGCCCACTTGATTCGTACAGCCATACAACAAGTTTCGGGAAGAAAACGTAGTGGTAAAGCAGAAAGCTTTGTAATGGCATTTTCGAGGTGGTTTGCCAAGAGCCTTCCCCGCCCATACGCAGCAGTAGCCACTGCAGCATTACAAGCTCAACCACGTCGCTCTGCGCTATATCAACCTTCCCCAGCCACTAAGATCATGCGGCAGAGGAGAGTCGTGGTCACTGTGGATATCTCCGAATCGGAATACGAGACGGATGCTGATTCCACAGACGAGGAGGAAGTCATAGTTAAGAAAGCAGAGAGAAAGAAATATCCATTGGAAAAACACGTCGATTTCTCAAGGTGCGTTAAGAGCGCCGAGGAGCAAATGCCCTCCATACAGAAACCCCAGCGAAAGTCTGCGATGAAGAAAGACAGCCAGAAGGCGCAAGTCGGCACGATCAAGTTCCACGACAACGACGATGGTAGTTGCAGATTAAACTGTAACTGTCCTCGTTGTCTAGATGCCAGAGCTAAGGGTGGAGATCCACCTCATGAATCTTGCCAAGAGGACTCCTGTAAGCATCGTAAGTTGGCATGTAATAATTCTAATCCAAGGTAAGGGAAATCTCGACTTGCTCCCCTTCGTCCTAGCTCTTGTAGAGGGCAAACTTCCATGGTCTATTGGGGACCTTATCCTTATATCCCTTAGAAGGTCTCTCGAACAACACTCGTGTAAAGCGAGAAGGGATTTCGAGCTAATGATCGGCAAAATTTCCAGAGGCGAAGCTGACCATATTATTCCCGCAGGAACGCCAACCAGAACCGCCCAGGACAACAACAGGGTTGCGAGCAGCACACGTCCAACCAGAATCCAAATAAGGGTTTGCAGAAGCAAGAAAACCGAGCTGAGAAGTCCCAGGACAACGGACTTCAGTCTGGTAAACAAAACCAAGGCAAAGGCAGCAACAATCAATCCAACTCGAACTGTCAAAATCAAAATCAAAATCGCAGCTCGATCTACGATCGCGGTATCAAGAGGCTCTCTTTCGAGCAAATTCAGAGGATCAAGGGTAATCTGTACCATTACCACAGTTTTCCAGGTATGGGTCGAACTCTTCAGCCTTCTCGAGCTACGGTCATGCTCAGAGAAGATGTTATCGAGTGCCAATCAGATCCGCGCCCAAACGCGTTCGTTGACATGAACACTGGCGTCGTTCGCGTTTACCATGGTCCAGTCTACGGCAATCCTTACGCTTCGATTGTTCCTGAGCAGCAAATGTCAGTTGGCTCGTTCCCTACCCAGCCCGTCCCACCTTTCTTCGCTGGCCCTCAAGCAACTCATGCAACGAACATGAATCGCATGTACGGCGGACCGCCTCCTATGCCAAGTATAGAGCAGCATTGGGGCCAACCACCACACAACTCTCCAGCCCAGAGCAATAACAATCTTCGAGGCCAAAGCCAGAGCGGTTTTCAGGGTCAAAATCAAAACAAGTCTCCTGGTCAAAACTGGAACAACTCTCCCAGCTTGAACCAAAACAACTCGCAAGGCCAAAATTGGAACAACTCTCACAATCAGAAACAAAACAACTCTCCAGCTCAGAGTAACTCTGGCAGAGCTCGTACTTCCCCTCCTCAGCAGAACAATAATGTTCAATCTCCAAATAACAATGGCTGGTTAGAGGTCACATCTGAGGAAGCTGATAAAATGGCTAAAGGAGAAATGCCAAGTGGTTGGGTCAACGATAATAATACCGGCGGAAGTGGTTGGGATAATTCAAACTCCAAAAATGCAAGTTGGGAAGGTGACAACAATGGCCAGCTGGCTGTTCAAGATTCGGGCAATGGTAATAACAATGACTCGAATGTTGGTGAACAATCGTGGGGCAATTCAAACACCGGAGATTCGGGCTGGGGCAATGATAATGGCCAGTCCTCAAGTCAAAAAAATTCTGGCAATTTCGATTCCTCTAAACCTACGAACAGCGCTGGCTGGGGAGGAGATACCAGTAACAACCAGCCCTCAAACAATAGTTCTCAAGGATGGGGTGGAAATTCCGGTAACAATCAATCTAATTCTGGCGGCAGTGGCTGGATCAACCAGTCATCCAACAACACGTCTGGCGGAGGTGGAGATGATTGGGGAGCACCGACGAAGCCAGCTGCATGGGGAGATATGTCAGCCACGCAACACACCTACGATACCGAGAACAAGAAGCCAGAGGGTGGAAACAATGGCGGAGGAAGTAGATGGAACTCTGGTAACAATGGTGGAGGAAGTGGAGGGAACTCTGGTGGATACAACGGTGGAGGAAATGGAGGCAACAGTGGCTCCTATCAAAACTGGGCAACTGAAACCGGTATATCTGCTGGATCCTGGGGCGAAGGCGGTAGTAAGACTGGATTTGGTCCAACCTCCTATGGCGTAAAGCACACCGCAAACGGCTGGTAAATTGTCTTATGGAGGATGTATTCTGTTTTCCTTGCTTCCTGTAAAGCTAGATTACTTTGCTCAGGGGCTATCTGCTATGGAGTTCATAGTGCGTATATTGCGTGGAGATGTGGCGGAGAGTAGTTGCTCACTTGCTACTCATAGCATAGAATACAGACATTTGACATACCTTTCTTTTTTGCAATGAGTCGTGAGACTGAGAGAGGGTACTTCCAGCTTCCAAAATAGTTGTGCGTGTTGCTTGCACTTTCCATCCTTTTCAATCACCTGTGAGACATATCACATTCCTAGATCTCAACGTGTCAACGTCTCTAGCAAAGTAGTAAAGAACTAGAAATCGAGGCTCTACAAAGACATTGTAGGTATCACCGAGGTCGTTTGAAAAAGCTTTAACGTTTGTGTTAAGATCTTACATCCCTGTAGCCAATCTCGGGCCAACCTATGACGTTCATTCCCCCCACCAAACCCACCACCAGCAAATAAATGCCACCTTCAAGCAAAACCGCGACTTCAAGAAGCTCGACATCAATCTCCCTTACCACGGTCGCTCTCGCTCTTCTCCTGCTCATCGCGTTCTTCCCGAGCGTATTCCACCTCCTCTGGTCCATCCCTTTACACTTCCTCTCGCCATACACCTATCTTCCTCGTCCTCCCTTGAACCCACCCAAAACATATTCCTCTTCACACGAAATCATGTCCTGGACACAAAAGACCTTCACGCTCCCATCGAAATCTCGAGGCTCATACCTGATTACGGACACCGTGGTTAAAGAGCTGCCTGAAATTAAGAACTATAAAGTTGGACTCTTGAATCTGTTTATTCAGCATACGTCGTGTGCGCTGAGTTTGAACGAGAACTGGGATGAGGACGTTAGGGAGGATATGAGTGATGCCTTGGACAGAATCGCACCCGAAGATAGAAAGGGAGATTTGTATAGACATAGTGCTGAAGGGTTGGATGATATGCCTGTAAGTCTTCCTCGGTCTCTTTGTTGAAGTGCCTGGAGAGCTTGAGACATTGGGACTAGAGGCTGAGTGTGGGATATGGGCTAATTTATGGATGGCAGGCACACATCAAGAGCGCGTTAATAGGAGCGAGTGTTACAGTACCAATCAGTAATGGAAAGTTGGCGACAGGGACTTGGCAAGGGATTTGGTATCTGGAATTTAGGGCACATAAGCATTCGAGGAAGATCGTTGCTACGATACAAGGAGAGAAGATTTGATAATCCACGAATTTATGAGGATATGAACATGCATGGAAAATTGCTAACTGGTTCGAAGTACATATTGGGTGGATAGGCTTGCTAATAGGGTTAGCACATTGCTAGAGACGAAATATTGCGATGCATATGGTGCTTAGTATTTGCAATCTATCTAGAGCCAAACAGGTCTCTGAGATTGTATCTAAAGGCAGACCTGCCTCATGGTATCTGCAGGAAGAACCACCATTCTAAGGTATCAATCAAGTCCAGATATTCCAAGCTTTTGTGCCACTCCTAAAAACGCCATTCAATGCCATTATACTGGATCTCAAACACCATTTTAATCCTTGAATCCGTCTTCCTTCATCTCCTCGTCCGTGCCTCCAGCTAGAACTCGGGTCTTAGGCACATAGCCACCATCTGGTCCACCGCCGGGAGTAACAGCCACAACCTGACCATTCTCATCAATAAACTCGAAGTTGTATCTCGAAAGTAGATGCGGGATTGCAGATAACTGAGGACCGTATCTCGCCGTATTATCATAGAGCTCGAATAATGGGACCGCCAAAAGCTTCATATTCTTAGGCACACTCAGGACCTCTGTGTACAATTAGCTTTCTTGCCCCTAAGGACTGTGGAAGAACCTACTCTGTCTTGGAAGTTGAATGAAATACAACTTCTTGCACTCCTTCGGTCTCGTAACATGCGCCGGAATGAACGGGTACATAAAAGTCTCGAAATTCGGCCTCCACCATTGCGCCAGTGTATCACCAATTTCCCACTCCTCATTAACACCCTCCCCACTGAACTGCGTGCCTGAAGGAGCTAGTCGTTCATTCAACCGCATCTTAAAGCCCTCGATCTCGTCATCGTCTTCCTTCAAATAGTCACCTGGAAGCTTGAAGAATGCATTGGCGATCTGCAGCATCAGGATGTGAGGATGGTTGTGTTCGTGGCAGACGAGGATTCCCTCGCAAGTCCGGCGCATGCCATGTTGTACATAATGTTCTTCGAGACGCTTGAGGCGCGCAAGGACGGAGGGATCTTCTTCTGGTTGGGTTTCTTTGGTGCCGAAGGTGTAGTTGGAGAGGGGGTAGAGACGGATTGTTTTGGGTTGGTTGTCATTGAATGATTTGGGGAGGATGGGAGGATATGAAGTCTGTAACGCGGTCGTTGTGATGGTAGACATCTTGGGTATAGATGGTGACAAAAAAGGAGGAGGTGTCGTTGCAGATGCAGGAGAGTTGAGGCTCAGGCTGGCGAGGCTAAGGTTAAGAGCTTCGCTATCGGATTTGGACGACGTGAGATCAATCATATCTCCTGGCACACGCCCTATTCGCCATTTTCGATTAATCATGGTTTCAAATCGAAAAAAATCTCAAACTTCATGTCAGTAGATGACTCTAGTAGTGTTCTTTAATTTTTGAATTCTACGTATCTTTGTTCTACAGTGCACACCAATTCGACCCGAGTTACAAAAGCCGCCACATGACTACAATGTCCTTGTGAACTCTCAACCGCTCTTCATGAAGTTTTTTTTAATTCTTTTTTTATTATTCAAAAAAAATTTTAAAAAAGAAAAGAAAAAGAGACGCACAGCGTAGATTCAAAATCACAAGGTGAGGAGGAATTGTTACTTTTGGGGTGGCTCCAGTTAATTCGCATCACGTATCGATCCGTAACGTTCAATAGCTTGTGGATCTCATATGTACAATACAGTCAATCCCTCAAACCGCGCAGGATGTTGCCTATCGTTGCCCCAAAGCTTCATCTGTGATTCGTTGCGACTCAGGTACTTCAGCAGCATCTCCTCTTGGAGCCAAGGGATAAGCAGTATCTGGCAAGGATTCGAGGTGCTTTCGATGATGTTCATTGGCCTAATCATTCAAATCAGCAAAGGCCTCGACATCTAACGGATCAGAGAAGGGGGTATGAACGATTGAAAGAGGCCTCGGTCCTCCCTCGACCCCTCATTGCAATAAAGTCTACTTACAAATGGAAGGCCACAATATGTGCACATGCAAATCTGGGGCTTATCCGTGTTGATAAAAATTCTTGGATGTCCCAATGGTCCTCCACCACCATCACATGCTACAACTCGTTCGTGTGTCCATCGCACTGGCTGCTTGTGGATCAAGTCGATAGCAGCTTGAGGTGCAGGCTGAGGGAACATTAGCAGATGTCTAATGATGTATTATAGAAAAACAATAGACTAAATTCAATCTCTATCTGAAGTGCCGCCTCACCTGTAAGTCCATTATCGTCTGTTCGAATCTCGGTCCTGTCATCGCCTTTGCCCTCGGGTTCTGACTTCGTGACCATATAGCCGCTCTGTTGGGCGCCTGCATAACCCTCAGCTTCTCGGCATCTTCTACATTCTCCTGCAAAGGCGCATCCCGGTGTGGCGTTTCAATTGGAAGTTCGTTAGACTTGGAGACATTGGGGACCTCTTTTGAAAGGTTAGGATCGTTTATCTCTTGCTTGTCGTTCGCGGAATAGGCATAAGCTCTTCTGACCGAGTACTGAGTCCTTCTCGAGAGCTGCAATACAGCCCTTGATCTCGCTGTCGACAGCATTTTGTTGGTCCTTCAATTGCTTGAGGCGCGAGTCAGATAGATGGTGGTTGTCGTTGCTCGGATAGCAAGCTACCGCTGACTAAATTAAGTTTCCGGTTGCCGTATCGAGCTTCCTCAACATTTGAAATAACGTCCCATTCAGCACCTGAGCAATACGTTCGGTGCGGAACAGCGAACGAAGCAGGTATTTCGAGCTCCAGAAGTATCGTTCATTTCGTCTCGACTCGAAATCTCCCCTCTCCAAAATGTCGGCCTCGAGCACGCCTGGCAGTGCGCCAAAATCCATGTCTTCGAGACTATTGACGATGAAATTTATGCAACGAGCTGCCAATACTCCTCCGACCTCACGAGCCCCTCCCTCACCTGACGAACCATCTCCCAAGCGCCGCAAGACAGATTCGAGTCCATCTACGCCTACGAAATTTAATGTTGATGCATTGGCAGACCGAAATGCTATCCAAGCTGCGTTGGCAAAGGAGGAGGCAAAGCGACAAGCTGCATTGGAGAGGCAAGCTGCTGATCTTGGTGACACCAGATGGGTTCTAAGCTTTGAGGATCAGAAGAGCCTCGCAGCGGCTCCTGCATTGGCCTTAAGAGTTGTTCAGACTGGCTTTGCAAACCTCGATGCTTCAGAAGTGAAGATAAAATACATGGAAGATGATGACGTAGAGGAAAAGTCGGTGATGGTAGGACGCAGAAGCTTTGGGAAGTTCAACAGGATAGTGGAAGTATGTCGGGAAAGTTTTATTACTATACCTATTGCTAAGTGTCTGCAGAAACAACAGGATCCCACCCTTGAGGACTCTTCAGAGTCAGATTCCGAAGTCGATGAAGAAGGCAACTCTTCTGAATCAGAGGGCGACTCTGATGACCCAACAAATGAGCTGATAAGGACCTCGCGACAAGAAGCTTCAGAGCGAGCCAAGGCTGAGCGTAAAGTCAAGAAGCGAGCCGCAAAAACCGAGTCTGAGCAAATAGCAAAAAAACGGAGGAAGAATGACATTAACCTAAACGGGTTGACTTCTCTATCTGGGAAAGGAGAGAGGCAGCCCGTAGTTCCACCGAATATGAAGTGCTACAATTGCGGGGGCAATCACTTCAGGAGAGACTGTACCCAGAAAAAGCGAGGGCATAATGGAGGCGATGATGGGCCGCCCAGGAAAACGATCAGGTCTAAGTGAAGCGGTGCAATTCTAAACCCATCATTTGACCCTACTACAGAGCGGAGAAAGCCTCAGATGTCGAAGCACCGCGAAATTGAGCCATATGTGGCCAGGGCAGCTGCCGACCTCAGTCCCAGGAGGCAAATATATGCCAGAGGATTTGCTGACTAGCTAGATACATCTAGAAGTACGAAGCACGCAGCCTTTCCGGTGCACCCTCTATGAGTTGTGTAGAGTGAATAAAAGTATTTCAGTCACACTTCAAATATGCTTATTAGTATATATTCGACCTATATGGTACATTTCTTGGACTCTTTCACCTATTGCTATGCGTCTCTTATCACCCAGAAGTATGTGTCTTCATCTCTGCCTGCCTCTGTCTTCTCTTGATCGCATTCATCACCACCGGCACAGTGGCCAATATGCTCACACCGGCCAACACCCAAGCAATAATCTCAATGATTTTTAGTTCATGGCATTCTGTCAATCCACCCCTGATGTGCCCTATGCCCTGATCACAAATTATGAGGCCCCACATCGAATGGATTATCACGCCAGACACTACCCATAAAATTGTCGAGATGACAAGAAAGGCCTACAAACGCTCATTAGCTTCTGGACTTACGTTCTATTATTCCTCCATAAGTGGACTTCTCGTTTACATGATGCAGAGAGGGATACACACCGTGTGGAACATCGAATGGAAAATCTTTCTTGCACAATGGAAGCTCATATACACAGCACTCAACGCAATGGTCCTCCCAGATGAAAAGATCAGAAACCCAAGTCTTGCTCGCTCAGTGCCAGAGTGCCATGTGTGCGTCTTCTGCAAGTATTGGAAAGAGTCGATGCTGAAGAAAAGTTCAGCGATCGAGAGGAGGAACATAATGCCGAAGAATATTCTAAAAAGTCTCTCAGTGGCTATTCAGTGTGTAAATAATAATAAGAAGGAAGTGACACCTACGGGACGTCCCAAGTTGGGGCTGACCGAGGGCCATGACCGACTGAACGAGCATCTTGAGATGGCCGAGAGGATCTTGATTTGCCGAACATTCTGAATGGAGGAGTTAGAAACTCTTGGTGTCTATTTCTTCGGGTGTAAATGTTTTATTCGACCTTTCAATTCCTTTTGGAGTCGGAATATTCTTCAGCTAGGGGAGTCGATCCAAGCAGCCCCAAGATCCCAGCCATTTTCCCTTCCATGTCATACCTAACCCGGGTTAAAAATCTATAGCCCAATAACCAAGTTTGATTTACCCCAGAATTCAAACTCGTATGATCGTGGGAGTTCCAATCAGCACATGTCTCATTTTGGCAATGCGAAGCATGACGTTTTGGTGGCGCGTGCCTTGGTTCAAGCCCCTGGTAATAATATCTCGTGATCTTAAAAGCTGTCGTTGCAAATCAAGGGATCTTGCCGTCGACTAGGATCTGGATTTTTCGTATCTTGGAGGAGATGAGAAGAGGGATCTTCCGACGATCTAGGACAAGATGTCCCATCGAATGAGGAGTGGTTGTGGAAAGGATGGAAGCAGGGTTGTTGGCACGTGATACCAACGCTTCCACTGGACGTTCGCAGCAAGTTCATTCTTGCTAGCTATATCTGATCTTTTTAAATTACATGGATGTTTTGCTTCAGGTGGCATTGCAACTTCAAACGTCTTAGTAATTTACTTTTCTGGCCCTGCAAAAGGCCACCTTTAGCTACGAGGGAAATATTTTCTATTCCTGATTGTCATGCTCTTATAGCCGCTACATCAAGACTAGGAATATCTGGGGCATTTCAGCATGGCAGGAAACCAATTATTTGGCACTACCACTTACCACAATCACAGATACTACCTTTGAGTCAAAGGGAAGTATTCTCTTGAATAAACAATCCCACGCCGAGATCTGCTCGCCTTGAGCGCCAATAATAAGGGCATGATCTTGGCCCAAGAGTTTAGGGTATCATCATCAACTGTGAGATCAGACTTGAGCCCGAAATCTGGATCAGTAAGATGCAGATGATTTGTTGTGGCGCAATACATGTCATGAGGAAAACAGTCAGGAAGGAAAATCTCCTGCACTAGATGAACAAGTTCTTAGTTCTTGAAATTTTCCCAGCGGGGCAGTACTCACTGTAAACAATTGCGTCCTCTGTGCTTTGCAAATACTCCAGCGGAAGTTCGGAATCCACAGCCACATTTCCCATACCACGAGAACGTAGGACAGTACCTCCTTTGAACATGAGCCTTAGACTTCTAAGGTAAATCTAGAGTCTCTAGGGGGAGGTAGATAATATAAGTCCTTGTGATATTGTCTGATTCTTTCTCTGACGCTCTCTTCAAGTCCTGTCATTCAAGTATCGAACTTGATGCCCATTTTGAGTACTGCTAGAGTTTGTTTAAAGCCTTTGGGATAGAGTTCTTCCTCGTGGCCTATCGTCTTCAGCCGGGAGATCAAAAAGAACAGATGGGAACATACACAATTTGGTATAGATCCTCATCATCGCTGCATCCTCACGGATCAAGCTATAGACTTAGCCCTGCACAATCATCTGCTCTTCCAGATTTATTACGACGTCTACGTAATTTATCGCTCTGAACTGCGCGATTGCATTGCCGCTAAGAAATTAGACAGTCTCCTATAATTTTCACAGATACGCCAGTCTGATATCGTCTTCCCCGGGCCCTACCTGCTTGGATGCTCGCATCCAATCCCCAACTTCGAAGTCAACATAGAATTCGAAAGCTCTCAGGAAGCCTGTCTTCGTCTTAAAGGTGATGGTCGAATTGTTGGAGGCCTCTAAGAATTGGCTCCCTTCTCGTGACTGAGATTGGCACTCCGTTGACTATCTTCGTATAAGAATTGCGTGGTTTGGTCACTGAAAGATTTGATAGAAATGAAGTTGCCGTTTCTGGGCTATGATGTAGCATCTGACCCATCTCAAGCATTGTCTCCCAAAAGATCTTCACCTCTTCCTGGAAATCCACGACTGGAAGACGGAGATCAAAGTATCTCAAAATCACGGTCAAATGGGGTGATATGTGGGTGAAGATGGGGTATTCGGTATAGGTATATGTTCTATATTGTTTGTTTGGATATTGGTCACTATGTTATTCTCAGTTAGGATGAATTCGTCATCCAGATTTGATGGTCTACGTAGAGATAGGGAGCACCTATTCGTAATAACAAATAAACACTAGGAGCGAAAGTAAGTGATTGGTAGTTTCGCGACTGAGAGAGAGGCGACTCATGACAAACTTGGTATATATGAGATCGTAATATCTATGACATAGCACCTGGAGGATACACTCTCTTCAGCAGAAGATCTAGCTATTTAGAGTCGACGTCTCTGCTTATCTCTAAGAATGCGTGCACGTTGTTCAACTACCCTTCGATAAGATCATAAGACTCGTGAAGCTTTTCTTTTTGCCTATGCTCCTCGAGCTGCTCCTTGCCTTTACTAACATAATTGTTGGTAATTTCCTCTGAAAACGGTTGGCGCTAAATAGGCCATTGATATTTTATGACGAATAGAAACTTTCGAATGATATCCCTCTCTGTTCTCTTTAGTGTAACTTGTTGTTCGCCAGCTTCAAACCCCTTGCGTCGATCCTTTGTGGATTAGTTTTAGACAACTGCTGGCCCTTCCGTCCGTTCTTCTTCGGTTTAGGCGTATCTGATTCGGCGATTGTTCATTACCTTTTGGAGATTCTTGTGTTGATAAGTGGTACAACTAGGGCGGGCATTCGCTTTCGGGCCGCATATCAGGGCCGGTAATGCCATCCAACGATTGACGAGGCTTATGCTTCTTGCTGCGCCCGAGTTGCTCTTCTTGTGATAGTGGTTGTGGATCGGACGCGGCGGGAGGGAGTATCGATATCCGTTGCATCTGGGAGACGCCAATGCTAAAATGCCGCGGAAATGGTAGATAGAAGGACTTACCCAGCATGGCTGACATGTTCGTAATACTTGTAGAGTAGGAAATAGCTATCCCAGCTACTTGGGTCTCGAATATGCTGAGCAATTTCTTGACATGCTGCTGATTGGAGTGGTGAAGTGCGTCGAGGTAGAGGTCTTGGACTCCAAAATTTTTGGCAACCTTACTTTCCTCGAGCTCAACCGTTCGGGCCTCTTGCATGCAGGCGGGCAATCGGTCGAGTCATGTGGCACCACGATACGCTGATTCGCAAGCACAGCATAGCTTATCTTGTTATTGGTGAATTTAATTCGCTGTATCTGAGCTGATAGGCCGTCACGATAGGTAAGTATGCCCAACGCGGCGTAAGACAAAGCTTACAAAACTTCGAGACGATGGATACAAATGGAATTATCCAAAATAGTAAACAATAGGCAGCGACGGTCGAGGAAGGTGCGACTCTGGCAGCACATTTGACACGAGGTTGCATGTATTGGACTCGATGGCTTTCGAAAAAGACAATTTGTTGCACATCGCGTCCGTTATCCGAAGCGATTGATCTTGGGAAAATATTGAAATGATCGTAGTCCGATTCGTTGAGAAATTCACACATCGATGCGGTGAGTGGATGTCTGGCTTAACCGAAGCAATAGCTCGAAATCCAGTATCATCGAATCGTGAGAAAGTAAGATTAGCTTATGCCGCATGGAGTGAGCAGATTTTTAAGCAAGAAACGAGATGATACAAACACTTGAGCAACCGAGTCTTAAAAGTTTACATACATTTCGTTGACCTTAAACAAGAGCCAGTTCTTGAGCCTTCATCGAACCATGAACTCTAAGTTTTGCACCAATTAGCTAACCTGATGGCTCGGCCACTCTACTTATATATATTCATTCTTCCTTCTCGCACAAATTGAGAGAATATCAAGGCAAGTCATAAATTTTAAACGTAGAGTGTGATATGATTTCTCTTCGTCGGCGTGCACTTTATTACCTTCGCTGATTGCACCTGTCTGGTGCTGTGAACTGTCGCTTAAGAAAGGAGAGATACATCACTAACCAAATATGGTCTTGACAGCGCATTAAATCTCCTCTTTCCAAATCCGAGGATGAACATACCAAGTCACACAACCACACGTCGCCTGCATGCAGCATGCAGCTCTACATTTTCGGCACTCAGTCAACTTTCCAACCTAACCACAATCACTAATCCGGAACCCCAGATCCGAAGACCAAACACAGACTCATCATCCGGCCATCCATTAAATGCGCGTCAGCACCGGGTAAAAAAACTCATGGGCCACCCCTCCGCATGAGAAAGGTTAATTCTCGCAGCACACCATCTCAAATACCTCAAGCCTCACAGACGCGGTGTTGTAATATTCCTCTCTCTACCCTGTCCGCATACGTACCCCACTAGTTCCCCTTAAAGCCTCGGCTGCGTTAGACTCTGCGCTAAGCGAAGCATATCAATATCACAAACGGATAGTTAGCATACGTTTGGCACTGGCAATTTAGGATTCGAAGAATCACCAAACTCAATTAGGGCTTCCTTGTGAGCAGGTTGCTCGAAAAGTTGCAAGAAAACAGAAATTGAAACGAATCAACATTCTTGAAAGCATACAACACGAGAAACCTGAGAATAATGCAAGGAACGAATGCAACATCTTTATGAATCGGGTATCTACAATGCCAATGGATGCCAAAGTTAATGCAAGCCAGGACTAGTGCCTGTCTATGAGCCTTCCCGTTCCTGACCGCCATAAAATCTACCTACAGTCCTATCCTCGACTCCAGCAATGAGCCCTCCGTTGTGAAGTGCAGAATTGTGCAATAAGGCATGATCGAGACGTCGAAAAAAAATCCAGGCCATGTACCACCCACTCACTCCCACTCCAATGCAATGCAGCTTTTTCGAAAGAAGAAAAATTATGCACCCCGATGCTTTTGCTCGTCACTCAAAATCCCGTGAATCATAGCTTCGAGTCCAAGTCCTCAAATTCGCTGATATCCTTTACTGGTTGTGGTCCAGCACTGATCTGTAACATGGACTTGAATGTCCTGACATCTTTTATAGTATACGGTATTGTGTCGTTTGGTTCGACCTCGGGTGGTGGGTAGTCGTCCTTATCCTTGTCATTGGAGTTCTTGCTGATACCTAGGGTCTGCATCGCTTTGCTAACGACTGGAATAGAAGATCCTTCGGCATTTCTTGTCTGCGCATGAAGATGAATTGCCAGCTTAGAACGCGTTGGGGATTTTGGGTCAATTAATCGTCGATAGAAATCCGCCATTTCGTCACGAGTAATCAATTTGATATTGGCAGCATCTTGATGCACTGAAGATGAGGTTAGAGATCTGCACAAAATTGCCATGAAGAGGCGCTTACCTAGCTCAAAATCAAGGTATTCGTTATCGATATGATTCCAAAGCCTGCCCGATTCCATATCCAGATTCTTCAGCTTCTCCAAACGCTTTGCGATGACGCTTTTCTTGTGCGCCTCAATCTCGTCATCAGACATATTCTCGAGGATTGATCCGAAGGCGCTTAGGAAAGAGTCTATGCGTTCAGATAGATACTCGGGAGTCCTTTCACTCTGAATAATGAATCTGTACCCCATTGTCGTTGGTGAAGAACGAGCGCCACTGAATACAACGTATCCAAGCTGTTCCTTCGTCCTCAATTGATCGAACGCCGGTTCATGTGTCATCTGGTCGAAAAGAAGTGCCTTGGCTCGCAAGGGGCGATCGGCTTTGTCGCCTACATTGAGGACGTACTCTATGCAGTGATTGACATTGGCAGGATCCTTCAATGTTCTGTGATAGATAAAGTTTCCACCTGGTGGGAAAAGTAGAGCACGGGTTACAGGCCATTGTATCTGGGGCAGAATTCTTGGCTTCAAGATGCTCTCGATGAGGTCACTCAACTTTAGAGCGTCCTCCTTGTATAGGTTTCCATGTACGAAGGTTTCGATATGCATCTGTCGTAAGAGATGTGGGTAGAATTGTTGAATATCGGCCGCGGTGATATGAGGGAGCTCTGTTAGCATTTGTTCATTGATATAACCTCGGTCGCTGTTGAGCCATCTTGTGTAGTCGCCAACTTGACTGTATGGTTGTTGGAAATCGTAATTCTTGAGACCTCGGAACAATCTCTCCTTGATGATAGCAAACCGCTCTGGGTTGACTTCCAAATCCCTCATCGTCACCAACACTTTCTCTAACAAGACTGGTAGCTTGTCGTTGTAGCCAGATACAGCGATCTCGATACCCATAGAGTGACTTGACACGGAGTAATCTAAACCTGCAAGCTCTGCATCGTATGAATATTCTTCTAATACATCTCTCACGATATCGGTAAAGAGTCTTGCTTTCAAGTTATTCTCAGCAGTAGCACTAGGCAACGGATTTCGGCAATTAACGAAGAGATTGGCCTTTGGGACCCAGAACTGGTCGTCTTTCTTGTACCACGTTCGAACCAGTTCATCGTTCCGAATAAGCTTTGGGTTGAGAGCGGGTTCCTTAACCTCCTTCTTTTCTACTTCGAGTTTCGTAGGGATAAATTGATTCTCATGTGGTAGATGCAATTCCGTCAAGCGATTTTTCGTAGTGCTAGCCGCCGCCTCCTTGATCTCGGCAATAAAGTCGGCTGGGATTTTTTCGTAAGTGTATTCCGTGCCGTACCACTTCTCTTTCTGCTTCCAAGTGCCGGGGAACTTTTGTGAAACGACCGTCATTCTGAAATTGTCAGGTCGTAAGCATGCCAGACTCTCTTCGATCTTTGCTGCATCAAACTTTCGAAGTCTAACGCGCGAGTCAGCTGCTTTCTCTGGAGCCTCAAACATACATCTACTAGGTCGGATCTCGGAAAGTTGACCTACCGGCTATGCCCACTAAGAAGCCATTCCCGGGGAAGTGGTGTCTGCATAACTGCGCTTGTCTTGCTCGTGAACTTGCTCGCTGGGGTTTTCTGCCTGAATTTGAAATCCACATCGGCAAGCCCCCTTTGCTCTTGAAAAATCCACTCTTGAGGCGCCGATGTTCGCAAGAGCGATACATATTGGAAAAAGACCTTCACAATTTCCCTATAATTCTTGAGGCCTTCTTCTGTTAATCGAATCTGGCAATTGAAGATCCCAGGGGTGCCAGGGCACACAGGATAAGCACCTGTGAATTATGTCAATTTTGCTACACAACAAAAGTGGTCAAAGATATTGACGTTAAATTTTCAAGACAACTTAGGCGACAAACGGAGTGTGACTCGAGTAACTAGCTCTCTTTGCAAGGACCGAAAAGCGTCCTTTCCGGGCCTCCCTAACCGGGAAGTAATACAATATCCCACGCAAAAAAATGATGGACATACCTGCACTTAAGCCGTTTGCCCAACCTCTCGATTTGATGTACGACATGATACTCCCAGGTCCCTCGTGACCGATCAAGTGACTGATGTACCGGCTTGGCTGCGATTCAAATAGGTGCTCTTCGTCAATAAATGGGAATGAGAGATCTAATTGTCTCGAGTCCATGACTGGCTTCGCAAAGCATTGAGTCAGAAGATCACATGCTCTAAAGGGTGTCTCATCCTCCCATCGATTTTGTGGCAAATCCTTGTTCCGAACCCCAGCAAACAAGTCTGCAGCCCAGCCTTCTAGAATATCCAATGATTCTCTTCCTAAGATCACAAGCTTCATTCGATTCGCCGAGTAATGTTTTTCGTGGAACTCCATGAACTTTTGTCGAACATCTATACCTCGTGCTTCGGGTTGTTGCTTCAGAACCTCGAAATTTCCGGTAGAAAAGTGACAGTAAGGATGATTAGGATTGGATAACGACTTTTCCAATTGATGAAATCGCCACTGATCGCTCTGCAAATTCTTTTTGTTCTCGGAATCAACTGCCCGCAACTCTCTGTCTAAGGTTGATGAAAGGAAAAGAGGATCGATAAAAAATTGGGCAAATCTGTCAAGGGCTCCATACAAAGGTGAAGCAGGGGCATCTTCGGCCTTTTGAGCTTGTATCTCAAAATAGTAGTTTGTGGATGTGGCTCCTGTGTATGCATTCGAGCTTCCAGAGTATTGGGCGAGGTATTGAGAGTAGGCGTTTTCGACTGGATACTGCGAAGATGTTAGTTGCTCGTTGCAAACAGCGATATGTTCAAGTTCCGGGCACAGCTGGGATTGTAGGGCTCAGAGTGCGCCTCGTATACGGGCTTTCTGGGATTGGCCGCCGTGTAAGACATTCCAGTCAATCGTCAACACTCGGAGATTTCCTGTATGCGAGAAGCTGAAAAGACAAATGCACCATACCTTCTTAGTTCCCATGAATAGAAGATGCTGTCCAGAAAATTAGCATACGGGTTTCGAAATACGTTTTTGCGCTGGTCGGGTGGAGCATCCCAGCCGTCTCTGCTCACCTCTACAGCATGTGCCATGCCTGGCATATCCTCCTCGTCACTGAAATTGCCCACGTTGACATCCATAGCCGCACTAGCCTTGTCGGTTTCAGCATCGTGAACCAGCAGCACCTCGAGCTGATTCGGCAACCTGATAACCCTATAAGATCGATCATCTAAACTTGGGGTCTCAAGGCGGTCCGTGAGCCTCTCGACGGGTCTGTGTCTGTGTTCCCTTAAGGGGCTGTCAAGCGCGGCGGGTGTTTGAGGTTGAGATAGAGTTGACATGGTGGCAGATTTCGAGGGTGGCGAGCAGAAACCGCGGTGTAAAGAAGATTTCGGGGAGAGCGGACGAAGGTTATTTGAAGTGCTAGTCGGAAGAGCACAGAATACCTTTCGAAGGAGATGGACCCCGCCTAGCTTGATCAAGGCTTGCGCTTGAGAGAGAGGGTGGGTTAAAGGTCGGGATGGGTTGAGTAGTGGAAGGGTCTGTGCGAGTCGAGAGTCTCTGGTATTTGTACTGCTGCGGGTTGGTTGACTCAATCTACTGCCGACGAGTGAATGGAACTGCTTCTGCACCTATAGGTGTAATGATAATGCTTGCACAACGGCTGTCAAAGGTAAGGTGCGTTGTCTGGGCGGCAGCAGCAAACCGAGAGCGCGCATGTAGGTGAGGTAGTGCAGTGGCACGCCCTTACCCTCGCCCAGGTGTATTGGGCAATGGCAGCGACTCCACGTCTTCTAGTGGCTGGCAGGTAGATAGGCCTCGCAGAAGAAGAAGTGTCTGTGAGCTCACTTCGCGCAGGCGCGAGGAAAGTTGCGTCTCGTTTGCGTTCTGCGGATCGATACTGACGGAGTATCGCGGTGGATGTGGTTCCTCGTGCGTTTGTTCGTTCGTTCGTTGGCCCTCAGCGCCAGGGAGAGTCCCGAGGCGATAATCTGAGAAAATGGGAGCGACGAATGGACTCGACTGCACTCGACTGGCTACGACTGGGCAACGCTCGCAGTTCATATGGCGGTGAAATTCCCAAGGAGGTCAGAATATATGTACAAGATCCCTTGTTGCATATCAAGATCCAATTTGCAGCCTAGCGCCGTCCCTTTCCATGGATTCTGGTTGCATGCAGACCTTGCCTATAGCATCAGCCCTCGTCGATAATCAACCATGCCAGTGATTCCAGGCCAACAAAATCCCCGACACATGCGCTCCAGGACGAACAACGAGGCCAGGTCGGAGAGAAGTTTCGCCCGCTCGACCAACCACCAGGGCGACGGTTTGCCTGAGGGCCACAGGTCCACAGGTCCACAGGCCCACAGGCCCACGAGTCCGTAGGTTGACATACCCACCTGCTCGCCATTACTGACCAGTACAGTACCGTACAGTGCCGTACAGTGCCGAACAATACCGAACAATACTTCCTTGACCACGTCTCGGACAACGGCGGTGCATGAATCCCAGACGGAGCCCCGTCGGGTCGTCGACGCACTCAGCGCACTCACGCCCTCACGCCCGCCCGCCCGCCGCTGAGGCTGCTTGGATCTCGCCTGCACAGAGAGATTAGACGATGGAGATTGCGGGTCAACGCCGATGCCGCGTTACCGCGATGGGCCATCGGCGGCAGCACCTTCTACTTGTCAACGACTAAGGTTCTGGAGTTCGCTTCTGCTTGCAGTTCTATTGTGCAGTTCCTGAAGTGCCGCTTCTAACCCTGTAAGGTGACGCTTGGCTCGAGGCCTTCGAGGCCTGGCATGTCAGTACGCAGCCGAGCTGCAATTGGCGATGTTTGCACTGTTTGCACTGTTTGCACCACCAGAACCAGTCATGCATGGACGTCTGCATCTTTAGTGAACATCCAATGCCTAGGGAGTGCCTCGTTCGCGTGGCCCAGAATTGTTCCAGGGCAAGATCCGATGTCCACAGTGCCACACAGACTCAGATCAGATCGTCCCGCAATCTTCTGGAAGTCGTATGAGCGTCTTCGCGTTGCTGGACGGAGGACCACCGTTCGCTTCGCCGCGAATCCGTAGACTCGGGTTAGAGTCTGATCTCCACGCAAGGTCTGAAACCTGATCTGTCAAATGCGAAATTAAAATGGCCCGGACCTCGCTGACGTCTAGGTGAACTAGAGAACCTCACAGGTCTTCGATAGGCCATGGTATGCCAGGGCTACTCGCTACGGGGAAGCTGTGTAAGGTTCCTACTCGAGGACCCCTCACCAGCCATGTCTCTTTCAGTTTTGGCTTCACATCTTATAAAGGCTTCTTAATATCTTATCTTATTAGCTTCCAACAAAGTGTGGAGGGGCAGGGTATAAGTACAATACGAGTTGACCACCGCTGACCGAGCCAGCCGCCCAACACAGGTTGCAAGTTCGAAGTAGGGAAATATGCACTGCTCCTCCAAATGACACAGCGGGCGTCATGATGGCCACTTTCCGGGACCGGACATTTGGAGGTCGTGAGGATCATGTGACGAAATTCAGTGTCATAGATATATCACTGTTGCTATTATTGATTTTAACGCCCGAGCTGCCCGCCGCAAAGTATTTGAACTGGCCCTCGATCTTGATCTTCTGTCGAAAATACATAGGGTGCTCTGTCCGGTTCGCATGTTTGACCCAGGAAGAGTTAGCATCTGTTGAGCCTTGATGAGGCGATTAGGTCAGACGATAATGATTGACTTTACCCAGGAATATTATGCATCTGTGCGATTGGTGTAGCAACAATATAGAACTATCCCAGCACCCAGAATTATTTAGAGAGATCGAGATGAGATCTACTAAGGAACCAAAAGAATTGTCCTAAAATAGCGTTTGCAAGGTATTTCAGGTGCTACGGAGAAATCGTTGTTTGAGAGAACAGGTCACGATGATCGGGCTGCCGCGAAGGCATGAGAATAGCCCTCTAGGTCGAGTGCTGTTGCCACATCAGCCATGAGGAAGAAAAGACACCGATTGCTGGAAACACGACGTAGACCCAAGCACCAGATGGACATGGCAGCTGAGATTTAGTTATTTCTGTATATTTAGACCACGTTCTTCCTTAATTAAACGTAAGAGTCTTGTCATAAGTTTAAAGCGGGGGAAAGGAGTGCGCTTTTGAATTTCTTGGCGTGGTAGCTGGTATTGCCGTGGACTCTATGAATTGCCAGCAGCTGCACACTACTTTCCGAGATTGAGTTGTCAGAACGTGCGATTCAAGATTTGTTTGGATCTTCTTAAGAGGTTGATCAGCCGATACCGGGGGCCTCTTCCATCCAAACGCCTAATAAATGCAGCTAAACTCCAACGCTATGCAGAAAAGAATCAGGTGGCAAGATTTCAGCGAATAATCAAGCTCTCTAAAGTGTGCGTAACTTCTGGTAGTAAATGAGAGATTTGGTTCGGATCGCGCAAGGCAACTGTGAGGTCGCCGGGTAGCCTCCCCGTGAACAATAGACTCTGAATATTGTTGTTAGTGATGATTACGGATGACATTAATCTCGCAAAACTGAAGCAATAAGGGGTCAAACGTCCTGAAGGGGCCTACTCTTCTCGGCAATAATATAACACATGCTTTGCTCTAGATCGGGCTGAAAAGAAGTAGAGATTGCTGTATTGGCAGGGAGAAGAGAGTCACAAGACAAGTCACTACGGAATTTCGGCACCTTGCTCAACCATGCAGGGGGTTAATGAAATGTAAGACATGCCTTCTTGACCTTTTCAAAGTCATCCTCCCTCTCAGTATAGTCTCTTATGACCTGGCGTGTATGGAAATCCACATAGATCCTCGTATCGCGGACTCGGACAAGTACTCCGTCAAGGCGCATAAAAAGTCGGCAGAGTAGGAGCATTCTGTCCGGCATAACGCGGACTTTGCAGGATAGGATAGAGATGCCATTATCGTCGAGCTCACTCTCGTAGAGTACGACCTCCTCGAAGAACAGAATAGGGTCAGGCCGCTTCAGTAATTCCAACGGGATTGGATCTACTTTTTCTGTTTGCAATTCGAAATCCTTTCCGCTTGTGATCGTTCCCTTGTAATCTGTAGTGTAGGACCAGTCGAACGGTTTAACGACCTCTTTGATGCCTTCGTGAGCTTTCTCTCTTTAGTTTTTATTAGTTATTGCTCTTCACCAATGCAGAAATCTAGTTTCAAACCTGCTGCTCGACCACTCCTGCGAATATGCCACCTTCAGCATATTTTTGTCCGTCTTGTCGACCCAGTCAAGAGCATCGAATGCATTAAACTCAAGCCGCCAGCCGCTAGCAACATGTTCGATCGAGACCATGTTGTCACCAAATATCATCTCAGGAACTGGAATGCCTAACTTGTGGGACATTTCATCGATCGGCCCAGACTTCGAGATTGGAAGCTTTCGTGCACTAATCTTGAAACCTTTCTGTACATGCGACACCGTGGATCTGTCCGCAGCATCAGGAGTTGGGAAAGCCTCGTTGAGGGGGCCGTTAAAAGCCATGCCGTTTGCTCAAGGATATGAGTGCTTGCTCGAGTCGAAAAAAAATTGATCCTCCTATATTCACATGCAGTGATTTGGGAATTTGGAGACGAGGTTGCTCAGCCTGATGTCAAGGAAATAGTGGGGTCGCGGGGACTTTCTGATTGAGACGAGCCGGGGTCATGGTTGCTGCACCAACCACTAGCGCTGTTTTTCTGGGATAGCTCAACAACAGAACTTAAGAAGAAGTACAGGTTTGACAGCTCAAGACTAACACACAGCAACATAACACGGCAGGACCATTGGTGCTTAAGATATTCCGAAGCTGCACGTACATTGGATATTTGATTCCCGATACAAAATGGCAACTCAGGTTCTCGAGTCGCGCTTTGAGCGCATGTCGGTTAATGATGAAAATGATCCTGGCGACGGAAACAAGTACCAAAAGTCTAAGGTACGTACAAAAGCGTTCGATGAATCCTCTCAATCTAATTACTCTCAGATGACAATTAGCACCACCTCTTCTACCCAGCTATCGCAGAATGCGAGTCGAGCAAATCTATTGAAAATTGCTCTACAAAATCAAAACACAACCAGCACTATAGTTACAGTTCCTTCACAAGCATCACAATGGCGCTCATCGAACATGCCGAATGGAGCCGGATCTCCGTCAAGGAAACAAATGTCAAGCTCGATGCGAGGATCGGATGAGCTCACACGAGTCGAGCGGAAATCGAATCAGCTCTACGAGCAACCCGCCCCACTAAAACAATTCCATCTTGGCATGTTTGAGATCGGACGACCCTTAGGCAAGGGAAAGTTTGGTCGTGTTTACTTGGCCAGAGAACGGAGCTCCGGCTTTGTATGTGCCTTGAAGGTCCTCCACAAGAACGAGATCCAACAAGGCAAGGTCGAGAAGCAGGTCAGGAGAGAAATTGAGATCCAAAGCAACCTTCGACACCCGAACGTCTTGCAACTTTACGGACATTTCCATGATAGCAAAAGAATATTTCTCATTCTCGAGTTTGCTGGAAAAGGGGAGTTGTATAAGCACCTGCAGCGCGAACATCGGTTTCCGGAATGGAAAGCGGCCCAATATATCGCGCAAATGGCGGCAGCTCTCAAATATCTCCACAAGAAGCATGTCATGCATCGAGACATTAAGCCGGAAAATATACTCGTTGGTATACATGGTGAGATCAAAATCTCTGATTTCGGATGGAGCGTACACGCACCAAATAACCGACGAAATACCATGTGTGGGACTCTCGACTACCTGCCACCCGAGATGATCAAACCTGGGAGTCAAGACAACTTCTACAATGAGAAGGTGGACTTATGGAGTTTGGGAGTTTTGACATATGAGTTTTTGGTTGGAGAGGCGCCATTTGAGGACACACCAGTGATGACACAGAGGAGGATCGCTAGGGGCGAAATGACCGTTCCGAGTTTCGTCAGTCCGGAAGCAAAAGATCTAATCAAGAGGGCAGGTTCTCCATTTCCTTCAGATGAACATCTAGACTAACTTCTTAGCTTCTTGTCCTGGATCCAGAAAAGCGAATACCACTAGACCAGGTCCAAAAGCATCCATGGATCATCAAGCATTGCGTGAGAGGAGAGCGTGCTAGCCAACGGGACTCGAAGTCGACTGGTAGCAAGTCGTCAGCTAGCGAACATGATGAGTAACGAATTTTATGACCTACAGTATCGGCGTTCAGGCGGCATAAGAATCATACAAGATGGATGGGCATGATTTTGGAGTCGGAGATCATAATATTCCTTGTACGCCTACGCTGACCAATATATCCATGACACCACACAAACCTGATTCCCTTTGCCCATGTTGATACAATTCCGTCTGCATTATCTGTAAATTTCATCGAAAGGTCGTGTATCTGAGAAGCACGAATCCCAAACCTCGTTGACGACCTTCACAGCTTGGACATCATCCTTGCAAGTTGGCCTATTCATCACCGATTTAACAGCCCTGGCTCGTACGCAATTCTGATGTTGCTGCGTTAAAGTCCAGTTATTCCTAGTCCAAAATTCTCTCATCCATCTGCATTCGCCGCTCAAACTCGAAGCTCGAATCTGTCATAGTCAGCATATGTTCTTCCTACTCGAAGAGCTCTAAACATACCTCCGTACACGCCGCATGCCTCAAATCTGCCCAATCAACCTTCCATCTCAAATGATCCCATGCATGCACCATCTCATGGGCCAGCGTATCCTCCAAATGCTTCCTATCCCTCATCTCATTTGCACATATCAATATGCCATGGTCTGGACTGAATCCTCCTCCCTTCCTAATCCATTCCCCATTCTCATTTTTCCTTGTCGGACATCGTCTGCACTTGACATTCGTGGCATTCAAATCTCCATTTAATGCCTTGATATTCTTGTTAAGGAAGATCACCGTGGGAGAGTACTGGAAACACCAGTCCCGCCACTCATCGCAGCGCGCACAGTCTCGAGATTCGTTTCGGATGTAGGCGTCTTCGCGGAAAGCATTCTGGCCTTCGAAGGTCATGCGGCCAGTGATGATGTTCCAGTAATTTGTCCAGAGCGCGTTAGGGTTGTATCCTGTTTTCGTAGGGTCCTGAGAGGGATCGGAGATAGATTTCTTGGTATCATCTGACATTTTGGAGTCCGAAGACTTATTCTCGAAGGATTTTGGAAGATAGGAACGCAATTGAGCTTCTGTCACCGATGTATTGTTTACATCGATTGCTCGGAACTTTTTGCTTGAAGCTGAAAAGGCGGTGTATATTTTTGATTAAATAGGTTAGCATGAATTCAATTTTAGTGCTGCACTGAGTCGATTCTGCCGCCCGGTTTCGCTTGGAACATTTTGTACTGCTATGACCAGTGTCAGATGAGCATTGAGATTCGTGATTATTTCCAGAGCACTTAAATAAGCTAATGAAATGCCCTTACTGTTTCCTATATTTCTGCTATCTTACAGGATCCATATTTCAAGATGAAAGGACCAAAATCTCTTACCATCGTCATCAAACTCGGTGAGCAATATCAAAAAATTTCCAGGACTGTGACTGACTCAATTTTAGGAACGAGTTCAATTGTTGACGAAAAATCACATGAACCTCTTATCTCGATCTTATCACTCATTTGTGAAACTGCTGTAAAACTTCACAAAGATGGACATAAAGTGATTATTGTGTCCTCAGGTGCTATCGGTGTTGGGCTGCGGCGAATGGACATTGAGAAGAGACCAAAACATCTTCCAAGAATTCAAGTACGTCCTTACAAGACTTTATTTTATATATCACCTCTGACGGAAAAGTTAGGCTCTAGCAGCCATCGGCCAGTGTCGACTGATAGGCATATGGGACATGATGTTTGGCCACCTACGACAACCTGTGGCACAGATACTTCTCACAAGAAATGACATTGCAGATGTAAGCCTTCTTAGATATGACCAGGTACAGCGTTGCTAACAGTACAAGCGTACTCAATATCGCAATGCACAAAATACCTTTGCTGAGCTCCTTGAGATGGGAGTGATCCCTATCGTCAACGAGAATGACACTATTGCTGTCACTGAAATCAAGTTCGGAGACAACGACACATTGTCTGCTATCACAGCAGCAATGGTCCACGCAGACTATTTGTTCCTAATGACAGACGTAGATTGCTTATACGACAAGAATCCAAGAACCAATCCAGATGCCCAAGCGATTGAAGTTGTGGAAGATATTGCTGCACTACAAGCAGATGGTACTCTCTCTGGCCCCATCAGCAAGATCAAGCTGACACTATCCCAGTATCCAGCGCAGGCTCAAGTCTAGGCACAGGTGGAATGTACACCAAAATCATCGCCGCCCGTCTCGCTACTTCCGCTGGCGTCACAACAATAATAACCCGCTCCTCCAACCCCGGTAACATAGTCAACATAGTTCGATACCTCCAAGCCATCAAAACCTCTTCTCCGCGCTCAAGCTCTACTCATACTCCCCAATCCACTACTCCAACCGTATCTAAAACCATCTCCTCGTCAACAACACTATTCGAAGAACCTCTCGCTCGCTCGACCGTTTCTCTTACTGTTGAAACACCCCTCACCGCCCCACTTCACACCCGCTTCGTCCCTTCCCCCCATCCCATCCGAGACCGCTATTTCTGGCTGCTGCACGGTCTCGCTCCCCACGGCACGCTCTACATCGACGCCGGTGCTCACGCCGCGCTGAAAAACAAAGCCGGTCTGCTACCTGTCGGTGTCGTCGACGTCGAAGGTACATTCGCACAGCAAGAAGCCGTACGTCTCGTAGTAGTTGATCGCTGTATGAAGACCAAGTTGGGTCCGGGAAAGGTATGGGAAGGGCCTGGAGTGGAGGTCGGAAGAGCGCTGGTGAATTACAGCGCGGCTGAGATAGCAAGAATTAAGGGAATGAAGAGTTCGGAGATACAGGGACTTTTGGGGTATGCGGAGAGTGAGTATGTGGCGCTAAGAGAAAACATTAGTTTCTTTGAGAGGGAGAGTAGGCCTGTTACGCCTAGTCTAGAGCTTTCAGGAGATGCGTTAATTGAGTAGCGATTTCGTTGGCATTGGTGTGTGGCGTCCTGGGAAGACAAGTAAAAGGGCACGGGCGAATAAGCGGAGTTAGAATAGAGGAAGCAACATTTTTTGTTTGCACCATACTCCTAAAGCTATTCAATGGTCCATGTATGCGTGTTGCATTACATAAAAGCAAAAGTAAACCATGCAACCGTTTATGCAAGTTCCATATCATGGAACGTCGCCTTGAACTCCTTTCGCCCCATAGTCAAGTGCCACAGCGAAGTTCCTGATTCCATGCAACTAGGAACAACTGAATAAAGAAGCAAAATTGCAGACAACAATAAAGAATCATCTAGCATCCTTCGGACTTGAACTGCTAGCCGTGGCATCCTCAAACTCAAGCTCCCACTTATCCACTTCCGCAAACTTCCTCGCAGCCTGCTTCAGCTCTTTTCCAACCCTCTTTTCCAAATCCTGGCTATTTTCTGGGCTCTCATGTCCATCATCCGGCAATGGTGCCAAGCTATCATCGGGATCTACTTCTTCTTCGTTCTCTTTATCAGACGTTAGATTGCCTCGACCATAAGTTCGCTTTGCATTGGTATTTGCTGCCGCTTTCGCTGGTCCTTTCAGCTTCGTGACTTTCCTGCGAGATACTGCAGTTTGGTGGTGAAGTGCAGTCGATGTCCGGCTTCGAGCACGTACGTCTAGGTGGGAAAGTTCATCATCATCGGGAGCTAGACCTGAGACGTCAACCTCGTCTTCTGAACTAGGAATTGAGAAAGTGTCGTGAGCTGGACGTCGTCGTCTCCGTGGCAGAAAAGCTTGAAGCTGAGCGGTAGAAAGAGTGCTTGGAGGAGGAACTTGCCGTTTCGGCTTGTGCTTGGAGGTCACCATTGATGGTCTGTTAGGAGAATGTGTCAAGGACGGTGGGGAGGAGATCAGCGAGTCTTGTGTTCTTGGTGGTGGCGTTCTGCCTCTTAAGGGCCTTCTGCCCCTTGATGGAGCTCTTGTTGCTCTTGATGGCAAGTCGGGACTTGAAGGGGTCGAGCTGCTGCTTTGAGGAGGTGCCATCGTCTCACTCATTGGCTCAGGCGTTTCAGAACGAGCTTCGATGGATGGCATAACAGGTGCTGAAGGTTCTCGTTCAGGCTCTTCTTCTTCGTCACCAAGTTGGCCCGTGGCAGGAATTGAGTCGTCGGCGCCAACCTCACCTGCAGGAGGTAATATTGGGCTTGATTGCGGGACCTGTACAGCTGATAACTTCCGCTTCCTGGAATTTGATGACAGAACCGACGTCACATCTTTGGTCCTTAACCGGTTCAATGGCGTGGATTCATCTTCTGGGCTGAAGTCGTCCTCGTCTCCGTCTTCATTGTCATAGTGAATAAGCTGTCGTCGTGTCTTCTGACCAGTTCTCAAAACGCTTGGCTCTCGCTCCCGGCGTTTGAAGTTCCCAATTTTCAACGCTGATCCCACATTTGGGGTTGTACCTCTACCCATTTCTAGGCCCATACTGCTTGGCGCAGCATTTCTACCCATGATGCTATCTTCTCTTAGTCGCCGTTTGAAATTGCCTATCGCGGATGTATTCTTTGGCCCAACACTCGTCAGAATATTGTCATATGCAAGATTCGACTCGACACTACTTGACCGAGCACGGCCAGCACCATGCCCAAGAATGCTTGGTTGACGCGCTCTTCTCCTAAAATTTCCAATTGCCAACATAGACTCTCTTCCAGCAAGCGTGCTTTCCCTTCGGCCAACTTCGACGGCAGGGCTGCTCGACTCTAAATCAATGTCATCCAGGTTTTGTTCTGCGTCTGCAGCTTCTCCTTCAGGACGATTCCTTCTCTGTTTATCCATTTTCTTGGCCCTCTCACTATCCCCAGCAGCGTTTCCATCTCTCTTTGACGAAGATGCCATTGCAGCCTTTCCATTGCTCTTCTTAACACGTCGCGGACCTGCGATAACTCCATGCTCCTGGTCGCTAACATCATACAAGTCGTCAAATAGTGCTTTTGGAGCTTCTGCGACTGCTCGGGTTGGCGATTTCGTGACTTTCTTCAGGCGCGGGGCAGGTGCTGAAGGCGCGACTTTCGTACGTTTAGGGCGAGGCATTGTCGCGTAAATTGGAGATTCGATCTGATATTTCGATGATTCGCAGGTCCAAATACTCTATCGCATACTGCGAAGGGTTTGTGGTGTGCCGATCGTGGTTGTAGAACTGTCTTAGACGCGTTGGAAAGTCGCGTGGGCTTCAAAGATGTTTTGATGACTAAGCGACAGCCACTAACTGAGTCGACTCGACATCACGATCATAAAGTCCCACTCTTACCGGACAATCGAGACACTTCCGCACCCTCTAATTGCTTTTGATCGGAGCCGTAGAGGCGCAGCAGTTACAAGAGTATCGATTTGCTCAACCACATCAACTCAGTTAGCTTTTTCCGCACCTTCTACTCTGATCAAGTGGTCCAAGTCCCATCTCAGTGCCACTCTGGATGATGCCATGCTGCAAGTACTCTCACTGCTGCCGGACTCAAGAAGCTGCTCTCTTGACTTGGATCCTCTTCGTATGATCTTGGCATGTGGGAATTCGCCATCCTTTTCAGCGTCTCCACGCCGTCACGTTGGCGCTGAATCAAGTGCGTTCTTCCCTCAAGAGTGATTGCAGCAAGCATGAACAATACACGCAACGTATAGTTAGCATCATTTCCTGCATCACGAAAGCTGCCAGCTTGGTGGCGATTGAAGCTTATTCCTAGTTGGTCATTCGTGATACCTCTAAGTGAAGCATCCTCAAGAAGATCCTGAGGATCAAGGATATCGAAGGCAAGATCCTGCGTGTCGAGGATACCCACGATCGAAGTTACCTCTGCGACATTTATACCCATTCATTCTAGAATCTCGAGGTCTGCATTCATCGCATGACCAACGAGAACAACCTTCGGACATGCACCAGAAGTAGCGGATCCTCCTCTACAATCTTCACCACTCCCAAGTCGCAACAATATTTTCAGAACTTGGGGCAGCTCAGATGACGAAACCATTACAGTCTCTCCAAAATGGAAAGCTCGATGGTTACGCTTCCACTTCGTGTCTGTGCATTGGTAGTGCTTTGTACTAAGTATGTCTCGACAGAATTTTAGTCCGAGGCTTTGCACCAGCTCCAAATCCCTCAGGTCTAGGATATGGCTGACCTTCGAAGTCGAGGGCAACCAGAAAATCTGCGCCAATTTCAAGTCTCCCCCGGCCAGTTTCCCGGTTTGTTTGCCGGCCATACATTGGCTTCTGCGAATCGCGATTTCTACTTTCCAACACATCTCGATGAGTAGTGCCCTCATTTTGTCCGAAAAGGCAGATCTGGAGAAATTCAATGTCCCGGAGCTTATGAGAATACTCAGCCTACTTTATATCAGCCCCTTTACTTCCACCTTTTACACTGTGGCGAGTATTTCTGCTTCGTGTCATGATCACAAATATTGAGTAGAAAAATTTCTGTACCATGTAGGAACATTGATAATTATTTTCTTGGTTTTTCTTAGTTAGTGGACTTAAATGGATGCAGTTCCTACAACCTAGTCTAGATCACAATTAAGCTTCTATTTGGGTGGGCCAGGCCGCAAGTTCCCGCTGCATAGACTCCAGACAACGATTATATTTGCTATCGCGATCAACTCTCTGGAAGGGAAATTTCACTGACGAGAACATATTTAAAGCATTTTTGACTGGTATAAAATATTCTTGAGATAGCCTACTCTGCTGTTGATAGTCTGTTGCTGTTTCAAAATTTTAGACCAACTAGGTCACTCAACAAAAGCAGTGAGAATAAGAACCAATGACTCAGTCTCTAGAATTGTAGGACGATGTACAGCAGTGAAGCTGGAAAATTATAATCAAATTTGACCCACGACTGCTACTTCGGACTATTGAGCTCTACTTAAAGACCTTCGGTCATCTGCATCCTTCTGCACAGTCAATTAACCACTTTCAAATACAGTCACATACCAGTGCCACTATAAAGAAATCTTAGACATACTCGAAAATCCAACATACTTCAGCGTGATACGGTCAGAACGTCGGTCATAGTGCAGTCAACATGATAACACCTACAGCTGTCTGGTGCTTTCGCTTGTTAAAGAGAGGGATTGGTCTAGCTTCGTGGTGCCTACTGCCTGGTGGTAAGTTCAAAAGCCGATGCCGGGGTCTTCCACTGGCATTGACATCCGTGTAGGAGCTATCTCCACCTGAGTCTGATGGAATCATTAGTTGAATACAGCATGGAGTTTGGATGTCGACCTCATTCTAGACCAATGGACGATAGGACAAACAGACTTGTTGATTTAACAAACGTCAGATTTCAAAGGTACTTTTAAGAGAAAAGTCTTCTAGATGTATGAGAAAAGAAAATTGCTCAATGTTCATGATATGGGTTTTCTTGATGACTGACACTGTAAGTATGTAGACAAGGTAAACAGCTTAGGATTTGTTGTTTTATGCCTTTCTCCAGTGCTTTTGCGTCCAAGAAACTTATCGAGGGCAAGGGACCCTAGATGATTGCAAGCCGAAATTGCGTTCCATTACTTTCTTCGCACAACTTTCCGAGGAGCCATTCGCTTTATTCCGAAAAGCAATACTCTCGGCAGCATGAAGCAAGCAATTACCGGTCGGGTCCCAAACACTTAAAGGCCTAGTTGTCTTTGTCACTGCGTACATTTTTTAGGCCCGTCTCGGCGAAATAGATGTTTCCGAACCGAACGATTGCACGTGAGGGCCTTCTTGTCGCAACCGACGGAAAGCGTTTCATGCGTCGAGTACTTGCATAGTATAGTAATGCGGGAGCACGTTGCTCCGCTAAGGTACATAGCTACGGCGCTCGTTCTCTGGCAAATTGTTATGTCTTGATAGTATATAAGGTTACTTCTCTCGTTTCCGAAATCTCAACTATCCCATCAACGATTACACGTCCAACCAAGTAAATCAACCTCATCCCTCATACCTCAATTCATTACTCAATAACATCCGACATACATATCATGTCTTCACCTCACATCTTGATCATTGGCGGTGGCATAGGTGGCCTCGCTCTAGCCCAAGGCCTCCGAAAGCATAACATCTCCTTTACTATCTTCGAACGAGATCCTACTCCCATTTCACGGGCTCAAGGCTACAGAGTTCGAGTGGCAGGAGGTGGCGCTGAAGCAATGTACTACTGTCTCGATGACGAGCTCTGGGATCTTTTTGAGAAGAGCTGTGCTGATATGAGATTTGGCATGACTCGTCTGAACGCCCTCGATGCTTCAAACGTGCCAGGAAAAGGTCCTCCAGCTGGTATGGGCAGAGGGGCCTCTCTCAATCGGTTCGGAAATGGTGATACGGAAGGACCATCGAAGGCAATGTCTGCATACACGGTCGACAGAACCATGTTACGAGCTCTGCTCCTCTTAAACCAAGAGGGAAATGTCGAGTTCGGAAAAGCATTCACGCATTACGAGATTACCTCCGATGGAGTGAAAGTATTCTTCGCCGATGGAACGAGTGCCGAAGGCACACTTCTCGTTGGAGCAGATGGCGTTGCCTCTCCAGTCAGAAAACAGCTCCTTCCCCGCCACCGATACGTCGACACCAATCTCCGATCTGTCTACGGCAAGACGCTCATAACTTCCGAATTCGAAGCACGCTTTGCACCTGAAGCAATGAACCACATGACCGTCATCCAAGACTCCACTCCCTTCTTAGCATTTCTTGAACCAATCCGGTTCCCCTCCAATATCCCAGAAGCCACCAACAACCGACTATCTCAGACGGAGAACTACGTCTATTGGGTGTTCGGCGGCGACACTGAGGATATGGAAGCTCGGGATGAGACTTTCCGTCATCTGACGGGCAAAGAAGCAGCAGATCTGACGAGGAAATTGACTGCGAGTTGGCATCCGAGCATCAAACCTCTGTTTGAGATGCAAAATGAGGACCAAGCAGCTCCATTGAGATTACTTTCCGCGAAGCCTGAGAAGCCTGATTTCATACCGAACGGAAGGGTGACCTTGCTAGGCGATGCTGCTCATGCGATGATGCCAGCCGGCGGCTCAGGGGCAAATTGCGCACTCTCAGATGCAGCGTTCCTCCTGAAATTATTAGTTGAGACGGTTGGTAAAAATGAGGCTATTAGTGAGGAGTTAATGACGAGTTTTTGGGATGGAATGTGGGAGGATGCTTTGCCTGCTATTGAAAGGAGTGCAGAGGGAGCGGCGAAGTTGTTTGGGTTCAAGGGATTTGAGGGAACGAGAGAAGTTGATCTTTGAGATGATTTGAGGACAATGATATTCTATTTGCTTGGGTTTTTCTAGGATAAAAGAATAGGTTTTGAGATCAATGATATTACCGCTCTTCCGATATCATAATGTCAACCTCACATTATGAGAAACACGCTGCCCTTTTTTCTACGATTTGCTATGTTACCTCTGGTAGTTACTAGTTTTTTGATCCTCGATTCTAATGCTCTTTTACAAGTCTCGGTAAGTGGTTGGTTATTTGGATTTTTTTAGTATTGTAGTTAAGCGAGAATGGAAGAGGACGATGGGGGAGGGGGACGGGGACGGTAAGCGAAGGGGTGAAGGGGGTAAGGGTAAGGGATTAAAGTGGTGTCGGACATTGAACCTTCATTTTCAATTCAAACTATTTCATTAGTTATCTAGCAGTACGCTACTAATTGCAAGTTGCCAAACTTGAGCGAAATGGACAGGAGGCCATTTCATGGTGCGGTTGATGCTGTAGAGAAAGTCGACTGAAGGAGAGGGGTAAGAGCCAATCCAGCCCTTAAGAACTTCATTTGTTCCACTGAGGCGCAGAACCCTGGGTTCTCTCGTGTGCATGTGTGTGTGTGGTCGAAGACATGCAACAGATGAGAATCCAGCCGTGTCAGTTTCTGGATCATAAGGCAGAGTTTTGATGACAGCCTGGAGAATGGAGGATGGAGTCGTGGTACGAAATGAGGCAGCCTTGGCTACCTGCATAGAAATTTGAGGAATGGCGGCTGTGTATTCCATTGCTTAAAGATTACTTGGTCTTCTGCATGCTCTCTGCCCGTCGAGTAATATTGCACTGTTGCAGCGCTGGCTGGACGTTTTGAACATTAATTGTAACGCAATAAATATATCTATGAAAGAGACCTCGATATCTCAGCATTCCACATTTGAGGACCTCTGGGCGCCCATTCATCGAACCGGAAGGCCTCTGGATATTTTTCTTGACGCCACAAATCCTACTTCATTGGTTCAGACATTCTGATTCAGAGCACGAATCGGCTGCTGGATATCGACCCCTCGCCAGTAGTCTTCAAAGCTTATATCGCACATATGCGCCTTATGCATATCGCACACCAGTTCATTGGAATAATGTTTGTTTCAAAATCGTGTGCATGATGCACTCGCCCGCTCTCCAAGGTCTCTGCCTGCGGTTCGTCCACCCTCCGGAGTAACCTGCAGAGTGGCGCCCAGGGAGCCCTGAAATAGCAGCGGGGCGGAGCAGTTGACGAATTGCATGCCATCATAGCAGAAGTCGAGAGCCTGGGCAGACTTAGAGATAACCGTGACTACCGTTCGGGGCCTTGTTTTACGAAACATGTTGATCGTGTCGTTCCTTTCTAAATTCTCTTCATCATCTTTCGTATCTGCACTCAGAGTTTTGGTGATTGCTCTTGTTTTCAACTCTTGAGATGAAAAGAAAGGTTATTGTGATAGCCGCCCAGGGCCTGCAAGGATCGTAGCATTTCAGCAAGCGAATATGGCAATCTTCGGCAGATCAAAGAAAAAGCAAACTCCTCCTCCTCCACAATCACAACCTCTTCCTAACCAACAATCGAATCCGCATACCATTGTTGACCCGCCCAATTGGACATATGTTCAGCAACGACCAAATACAGCTCACAGCGGTGGACCTCCACCATCACAAGGCTGGCTGATTGCTCCTATTCCTCCGCAATATCAACCTGTCTTCGTTCAGCAAGATTATCCCCCTCCTCTACCGCAGAGACCACAGGAAACGGGTGTGGTCAGCAGATTCAAGCTTGGTTCGGTCACCAACTTGCTTGCTGGTGATGGATCTCGGGATTCTCCTGCCGCTCAACTTATTCAGAGTGGGGTCAGTCCGCTGTACCTGCAGGGCACGCAATATGTCAATCAAGGAGCGGCCCTATGCGACCTGATATCATCAAAACTGGATACCGTCATCACACTCATCGATGGAGAGAGGTTCAGTGGCGATGAGAGGGAGCTCGTCGTGTATACCCCACCTCAGCCAATGCTGCAACAAGAACACGAAGCAGGCTATACAGAGCGAGGTGTTACCAAGGGGAAGTCAAAGGGCATAGTTAATAATTCTGTCTCTTCAGCATTGACCAGTACGAACTATTTCGCGAAAGTCAACCTATATGCGAATTCGAGACTGCCTCCGAATCTTCCGCCACTGAAGTTGTAAGCTTTTTATCCAAATCACGCACAATGTATGTCTGACATGATCTAGATATGTGACTACATACCCTCTGCTGTGTCTAGCAGTCCAATACTCCGAACGTGTATATACCAAGCCCGCCGGGCAAGAGAAGGAAACACATGTGGATTCTGACTGGAGGATGGGCACAAAGGCTATGGTTATTAAGTCTGTACCAATGGATGACATGAATACTATTGTATTTGCTATCCGAGGAACGCAGACATTCATGGATTGGGCTGTCAATCTGAACTCAGCGCCAGCTTCACCAGAAGGCTTTCTTGTAGGACTTATACTCCTCACGTGATTTCTCCCGCTAATCTTGGATAGGATGACCCCGGGAATTTCTGCCATGCAGGCTTTCTCACTGTTGCAAAAAAGATGGTCAAGCCGGTCGCAGCTCGACTCCGACATCTTCTCCAAGAGGACCCAGGTCGATCAAAGTGCTCCCTTCTCATTACTGGTCATTCAGCTGGAGGAGCCGTTGCTGCTCTACTTTACTCTCACATGCTATCAACGAACCCCGAGACTGAATCTGAGCTTAATATCTTGACTGGATGCTTCAAGCGCGTCCATTGTGTATCATTTGGCGCACCACCGATCTCTCTGCTTCCCCTCGCCAAACCAATCACTCCTGCACTTCGAAAGTCAATCTTCCTATCATTCGTCAATGAAGGCGATCCAGTCGCGAGAGCCGACAAGGCTTATGTGCGATCACTGTTGGATCTCTACTCCACACCCGC
Organism: Phialocephala sp. D728; assembly: GCA_003988865.1. Lineage (NCBI taxonomy): Eukaryota > Fungi > Ascomycota > Leotiomycetes > Helotiales > Mollisiaceae > Phialocephala > Phialocephala sp. D728. The sequence continues at coordinate 55,738 of QYAJ01000127.1, forward strand.
GCCAGGACAGTCGTGTCTCGCTGCAGCGACGCCTCATAAACTCCAACCACTTGTCTCTGGTCTTGGGAAATCCACTAGTTCACTGAACGTGAATAAAACCAAGCAACCAAAATCATCGAAACATGTTCCTGCCCCTGGATTTGCACCTGTCTGGCCAGTGCCAGAAGCAACATTAAGTAATGCTGGGAGAATCATACTCTTAAGAAGTGTCGAAAGATACGAGTCTCGACCTAACAAGAAGAAGCAGATTCATGAGAGAATGAATGAGGGTGTTGTTGCGCAAATTATTACGGATGAGCTGTTACGAGGTGTTGTCTGGGGAGATCCTGTTTGTCATATGATGAGTTTATACGCGAGGCGCATTGAGATTTTGGCTACGAATGCTGTTATGGGAAGGTCATGAGGATACAAAGGCTAGGCCTTGGTCCGAAAAAACTACGGGGCCTCTGGGTAATTCGGGTGGAATGTATGGAGGTGGATATGACCTAGCACATTGGACGGCAGGCAGGCGTTTGTGGTTTTCTCAGCATATACCCATTTTATCTCATCCACGATCACGATCTTAAATATTTGCAAGATTTATATGAAATAATACATTACTTACCTTTACCCTCACTTGACTTCGATAAAAGGTCACCCATAGCGAAAGTTCAATATGGTAGATTTATACCGCTACGAGTACAAGTATCCAAGCCTATATAAGAACAATACTCCTGCAAATTCCTCGTCATATCCTAAAAATAGGAGGAAAACCTCCATTTTAAAGTGATTTCTGCCCAAGACAAAACCAAGTATGAACTTGCAGGAATGGAGTTGCAAGACCAGAGCTTACGGAAGCCACTACTCCTAGAACGGCTAATTTCAAATCAATCATGGAGCAAGCGCTGAACACCGCAGTCGCAACAAATAGCTTCAGCCTCGAGCTCGCAAATGCCTCGAGAAGACCTCCAAAGCATCCCCAATTACTTGATGTAACTGCCTTGCCTCTTCTATATGTCTACCAATGCTCCCGAGAACTCTCCTGTTATCACTGCTCGCGTTCGTGGTGGAATTAGGTGTGGTGGGGTCGAGGAGGCCGAGTTCCATATATGGCTCTGCTACTTCAAAATCAGTATAAAAGTTGTACTTTGGGAGAGTTTGGAATTGGATAAATGAGAAATGGATTTAGTTTGATCTTGAAAAGCATACCACTCGTTGTGTTTTGTCTCCGAACAACCCAGATTGCTCCAACACCTGTAGCTGTAGCCACGAGGCCGAAGACTATCGTGAGAGTATCGCTGGTTAAAACTAATTTATTTTAATTGATATTTAGGGAAAGGGTATAGAAAACGTACCCATTGTGTTCAGATTGTGCAATTTTTTTTTTTTTTTTTGCTAGCATTTAAAAATGGTTAAAATTATAGACAGTGGTGGATTTTACGCCCCACGCCAAACGGTGACCTCTCCGTCCTTGGGAGACGCGACCCCAAAGGACGGGCCACGAAGATGAAACTAGAGCGCAAAGGGGGGTACAGGGTACAGGGAGGCTTGGGGAACAGGGTTCGGATGCGCTGCCGCAGGAGAAACGAATCTGCCTATCAGATTTCTATTAGGTCTCCCATGAATGCCTGGAGAGAAATACATACGCAGAGTGGGGAAAGCTTTTGGGGCAGACGAGCCGAATCATGAGCTCGAAGGGCATGCCTCAGCCTGACGACTGTCGACAATCGATAGTATTCACCATTGAGAAATACATTAACCAGAATGCATCTCCGCATCATACGTGCAGCGATATGTGGTCCATCTGCCCAAAATCGATTGCACCCCACTATGCTCCCTCTCAGTCCGCACAGAGGCTCAACAACCAATTTTATCGTCGCCCTATGGGATAAAGGTTGAGCAATCGTCCAGTTCGGCAGCACATCTCAGATTGATTAAACTTTACAAGGCTCCCTCCTACCTACTAATTCATTTGGCTGCAATTCTATTGTCGGTATTTACAAGGTCGTTTTTCAATCGTGGCCTCCTGAAAGTAGCGCAAACGACATCAACGACATGAGCCTCAAGTCACATTTGAATCGCGGAAGTAGAAGTATAAGCAGCGTACTGGTATAAGGAAGTTCGACGATTCGTGATTGTCGTCCAGCCTTTTCATCGAAAAACACACGACTGGTTACCATACTGCGCTTGGACGTCCAAGCACATCTCCACTGTTGGAAAAAATGGTCGAGTCAGAAATAATCAAATCAAGAATCATCGCAAGGGTTACAAGCTACGAACAGCTGTTAACATGATGGAGTGAAAAGGCGCGGATACCTGCCTGGACAGATCGCATCTTGTGCAAAGGGAGCAATCTTAGGCACATATCCTACAACACGATGCCGCCTCACTTCCCGCGGTATATGCGATCTTTTAATGCATGGCCAGCGTATTCGATGAGGCTTACCAAGAATTGTTGAGCGGACAAAGTTATGACAAGCGTCAATTGAATATTAGCAACACTTCTGCCAGCAACCAGGATGGGGAGTGAGATAGTTAGGGCTTATCAACTATGACTCGATTGAGTCAGGCTTGTCGCTTGAAAGCTTGCACATAGTTGATATAAGGCTCTCACTACAACCTTGTGTGGCTCGATGAAAATGTTTATAGCTAGATCAGTCGCTTTGTCGTCATTGGAGAAAGACATGGAAATATTATGGCTCGTTGGTAAGTAGTAACCCCGGGAGATGGCCTTGGCTTTCCGACAGAAAGCTTTGACAAGGAAGTTCAACCAGATTCTACCTGACTGTCCTTGGTGCGCACTCGCTCTGGCAGCCACTGGGCTGCAATGAGAGTTGATACGGGATGAAAAGGATACGTGAATGCAGTCTGGAAGTAACGCGAGAATGCTCGTAATGGGCAGACATGAAAGCTTCATTACCTAGCTACACGTTACTTCCTCCGTGAAACGGTCCTTATATAGCGCCAACAGTGTGGTAGTCACGTGCACTAGCTCTACCCCGGTACTTGCCTTATTTACAGCTCCTCAGACCTCTTCTCTCCTTAAACTCAGACGCACCAGAGGCGGATGGACTTGATTGAAATCAGTGAACAGATGCCACATTGAGTCCTTGTCGACGTGTCCGATAAACCATACTTCGACATTATTCTCGACTGTATAAATCTTCGCATAATTGAGACGAGAAGTGTCCGCCAGCTTGTGATGAGGTTTCTTACTCACAATCTCGAGTTTCTTCTTCGTGAGACCTTTTTCTTGCGTGGCGCTATTTTGTGTCTCTAAGTATATTAGCAATTGACGTACATGTTCTTCGGACGCGTCAAACTTCCTGTGTATTCTCTGAGCGTTACCAAAACTCTTCATGTTGAAGATGAATGTGAGTGCCGATTTATTCGAAGAATTGGTTTCTCTAAGCTAGACCATAGTCCTCGCAGCTGATTTGACTCACTTGAGAACTACGGTCGTCGTCGATCGCTTGATCGATACAGATTGCAGTAACCCGCATGGACTGTTTTTCGACGAGTCGCAATTGCCGGACCGCAGACTCCAAGTCCGCTGTGCCTTCGAGCCGCTTGCTATTCGAGGATATCGGGTTCTCCACATGTCGATCACTCAAGCAGTATGAATGAGCTTCATAAGGGGTGCTTCCTCCAACAAGGCTGCTCAATGGAGCAGATTACCTGTAGCTCACTCGTCTGGATGAATTACAGCTAGGCGAATTTCAGGGCGCGAAGGGTCGAGAGCCTGGTATTCATGGGTGTGCAAAGGAGTTGCTATCTTGAGCCAAGATGTTCGTATTTTCAAAAGCAAAACGCCGCGCAGGTTCTAGATTGAAAGTTGAATTAAACCAGATAGTAGGAGTACCAGGATAAACGCTTCAGCTGCGACATGAAAGCAAAATAAACAGAAACTTGTGAAAAAAGAAGGACTCGACATCAAGCTTGGGGTGCTCCTAGATCACCACTACAGCGCGCAGCTCTCGGAATAGCAATTAGTATCTCAGGTATCTAGAAGATATACTTCTCGTATCCTAATAGACAAGTATGATGACGACGAGTGGCAGCATCTTGGAATACCGAAGAACAAGGAAGGAAAGTTTAGTAGTCAAATGGGTAAAATCGGCAACCGTCGTTTCGAGGTGATGTCCTTCTTTTTTCAATCCTCCTCCATCAGCCTGGCGTCCTTGAAAATGACTGGCTAATAAGGCTGCTCACTTCTCCAACCGCATGCTCAATCACTGTCTGGATTACTCGGACACCTCTGTTTAGACATCGGAGGATAACGTCGGCAAGATTCGCGCAGCATGCGTCAAGATGCACCATCAACTTCACGGGAGAAGTTCTGAGGAACGCATTATTGTCTGGAGCAGATTTCGGGATTGGAAGCACCAGGAAGTAAATGCAAAGGAAATAACTTTAAGTCATGACTTTAGTGTGGAAAACACGTGGCAGGCTTTTATCAAGGACACTTGAACCTTCCAATCAGCTTGTGTCAAGGCCTACTAATGCAGGGACAACCTCGGCTCGCTCGATATTAGCGTGCTATCAATCGCCGCAAAAGCAACCAAATCTCTCTCTCACAAGCCTCATGAATCATCGAGACGACCCACAAATTTTAGAATGTCTCTGTTTGATTCAGTACTTCATTATCTTCCACCCGGCAGACACAGAGGCGCCAGATAAGCTTGCCGCGAGCCTCGGCATGTGCTCTTCTTTCTCGCCGGACCTCGTTCCGTATATTCTCCTTGAGTTCACTTTTGCGCCACTTTCACTTTTTCCCATCTGTTTGTTTTGGTATAGAAATACATTTCTTGTTCCCTAGACTTTTTCCTTACACTCCTTTTCCTGTTCCGGTCAGACGCAGACAAGATGAGCAAGAAGGGAGATTTCGAGACTGTCCGAAAGGATATTGTCAAGCTGATGGATCAGCCAGAATATGACGATGGCAGTGCAGGACCTGTCCTTGTGCGCCTTGCGTGGTGAGTTTAGGATTGTATACTCTTATTTATTCTTATTTCCTCTTTAAAATCGTGTTCTAAAGCTTATCGTAATATACTAACTATACATAGGCACTCAGCAGGAACCTACGATGCAGAAAGCGACACCGGCGGATCTAACGGTGCCGGAATGCGGTACGAAGCAGAAGGTGGCGACCCCGCGAACGCCGGACTCCAACACGCACGCGTATTTCTCGAGCCCGTCAAAGCAAAGCACTCATGGATCACATATGCAGACCTCTGGACCCTCGCAGGAGTTGTGGCAATCAATGAGATGGGCGGACCTTCGATACCTTGGAAGGGAGGAAGAACAGACTACGTTGATGATAGCAAACTGCCACCAAGAGGCCGACTTCCAGACGGTGCCAAGGGCGCAGATCACCTGAGATGGATCTTCTACCGGATGGGCTTCAATGACCAGGAAATCGTGGCTTTATCTGGAGCACACAACCTTGGAAGATGTCATAGCGATCGTTCGGGTTTCGATGGCGCATGGGTCAATAATCCAACACGGTTCTCAAACCAGTATTTCCGCCTTCTTCTCTCACTGCAATGGAGGAGGAAGACGTTGAAGAATGGACTCGAGCAATTCGTCAACTACGACGAAGATACGGAGAACGAGCTCATGATGCTCCCCACCGATATCGCACTCACTCAAGACAGGAGCTTCAGAAGATACGTTGAGCTGTATGCACGAGACAAGGATCGATTTTTCGAGGATTTCAGCAAAGTGTTTGCGAAGCTTATTGAGCTTGGTATTCAGAGAGACGAAGAGGGAAGAATCACCAATGCCGATAATGAGAAGGGTGGATACCACGCTGCGCCGAAGAAGAAGAGCACACCAGGGAGTCCGGCGAAGAGTAGTGATGAGAAGGTGAGCCCAAATGAAGGGAAGCCATTGAAGGAGGAGAACAAGGCTTTCCGAGCGAGGTTGTGATGTTGCTGTATAATATTGGTTTGCTAGACGAGATATGATAGAACTCTAGATTTAGACTTAGACGAAAACATAGAGATACAGTAGACTCTCTGGTCGCTAGTTTCTAGCGACCTGGGAATAATCAACATCCTAAAGACCATTTTCCGCCTATCACTCCGCCTAGTTGCAGTTTAATAGCAATGTCATGGTACTGCGTAGGAGTTTGTTCGCCTAATTCGGTGCTCGGTAGGTCATGGCATGGTGGATGGAGCAGGCGTACCTTGCTGTTCTGGTGGACTTTTTGCGAGCGTACACCTAGATTGTGGTGCCTGTCGACATGGACCTGAGTGGATGTGGAGATTGGATTGTATAGTTTGGCAGGCTAGAACCGCAGACCATCCATCGAAGCATCTAAAAATGCGCTGCGTGATTTATGGTGTATCATATTCACGAAGATCAAGGCAAGTACTTCGCAATTGTCTGGATTTCTGTAATGATATAAGACTTTATCTCTAATCACTCAAGCAAGCTCAAAGCTCTGCATGATAAAGAGGCTGTACTGCTCACAAGAATAGTATCCAAATTTTCGATATCAAGATGAACATCAAGTTGCATTTTTGCATAACAGTCGTTAATAAACGCACATACATTAAAGGATAAAGTCAGCACTAGAATTTTCAACTGTAGGCCCAATGTGCAATGCGAAGAAAGCACTTCGAGATTTCGAAAGAGATACTAGATATGCGATGCTCAAACAACCAATCTGGCAATTAATCTCGAGAAACAAAAATTCCGTGCTCGCTCCCGCGAACACAGGGTACCTCACAATGGTTTCTTGCTACGAATTCCAGAATAATGAGATTGTTGTCAGCTTCCAAGCTCAGACTTCCCGTTGAGGATATAAAATTCATCACGTGTTTATCTTAAGCTTCAGCTGAATCATTCAAGAGAACCTTTGTCATAAAAATTTCTTAAGTCTTCCCCAATGTTAATATATCATCAAAATTGCTATTTCGTATGAGTGAAGCTAAGTAGAGTTGTCTAAGAAAGCTGCTAGAAAGGAATCCCTAGCCTAGTGAAACAATGATGTGTAAGCCTATTGTATTCTTTGTTAGCAACGTAGCATCTCAATGCTCAGAAGTCATCTTGGAGAGCGACAGTGTAGTTAGCATGATAATCACCTCCATCTCATATTCGATGCCACGGCAATGAAGGGACTTCTTCTCGTTGAAGGTACGTTGTCAAAACCACAACAATAGAAGATATTATAGCATAAGGGACATAAGCAGTGTCTAGGCGCGGAACGGTGCCCTGCTGGATATGAAGCGAAAGGTAAAGGTATATGAGGCGCAAGGTAAGATCCACATGAGGCGTTCTAAGCTGAACGGCATCTCGGATATCTTTCCATAGCAACAGCTCATCAAAACGTATACCTAGGTGCGGTTCCAAACGAAGATATCCACATCAGAACTGATTTCTCGCTGCTACGGAAAAGTCAGCCGGAGTCCCACCTCCGTCGAGACAGCACCACTTGGAGCTCTTGTGCTTCCGAAGAGCCACGTTATTTTGGGGGGGGGGAGAATATGTGCGCGTAATATCGTTGAGCCCTTGGAATTGCCCCATAGAAACTCGACATTCCGCCAAGATGCTCCATTTGATGAAACATCGAAATCATGGACGGTGTAAACCCTCAACTTTAGGGTCTAACGCCGATGTTTTGTGAAGGCCATGGTGTCTCACAAAAGAAAAGCTGATCATGCGAAATTTGAAGCAAAATTACAAGACATCACAGAAGGGAAATTCAGCTCGTGATCATCATGTGATTCGCCCTTCGAAAGGCTAATAACTGCTCCCCCACACCTCGCTCTCAGCCTCCATTCGGCGACTTTTGCCTTGCACGACCGCAAGAGTCATTGGACAGAATCACAGCCAATTGACTCGACGTACCACACCCGTGTTGACATGAATCGCAAATGCTTGATCCTGCGGGTATCGGCAGCAGTCGGCTTAGATAACGTGGAAGGAGCTGAAGAGGAGCAGATTCTCGACGTTCATGTAGAGCTATGCTGTCATCAATGATGATGGCCCTCGCGCGATGTGCGATGTATGATGTATGATATTGGTCGGCTTCCCTTTTTTTTTTGATCTGAGGTCATGTTCTCATGAGTGGGCGGAAGAGTGCTGGTGGTCCAGAGCCTTCGCGCCGCGTCAGAGAGTAGTGTGCGCCGGCGGAGCTTGGACGGACTATTTCAGCGGCTGGCTGAGGTTCCAGAAGCAGTTTCAGGGCAGTGCGGAAAAACGACGACGCAAGGTACGAGAACTGTTATCCTGTCCGGACGGCACGATGAGTGCGGGATGGTTGCAATTGAGGGATTTCACAGCCGATGCCAACAGAGCAGAGGATGAGGATGAGGATGAGGGAATATGCAGACGGGTATTCCTGTCTTCCTGTATCTTGTCTCGCTTGTCATCGCGAGGGCTCGACAGCGCGCAGAAGAGCTTCGAGGGCTTGGCAGTGAAATTAAACTTGGGGCTAGCCCAGTTCGGCCGCGTACAGTCGAGCCAGTCCCAAGCAGCCCCCAGCCTTCCCTCATCGTGTTATCTTGTCCCTCGTCCCACGGTACGAGCATCAGCAGCACTCCTCCTCGACCACTCCATGTGGCTGTCGCCCTGCACCAATCACCCTCCGTGAGGCCATGTCGAGGTAGATTGCACGGCATCCTGCCATACTCCTTCCCACTCCTACACCTGCCCCAAAAGATAGGAGAGCTCCACCAGACCTTTTCTATCATCGCTGATTCCCCGCGATGTCCAACTTCGAACCGAAAACTCCAGAACCCCGACATCGACAGGATGATAGGACCCTTTCATCAGAACATGCGTCCCCGCCGGCGACGAATGCCGCTGCGGCTGCACTGAACCAAGAGCACGCTGCGCTTAATACAGCCATCCCACTGTCGTTCCCAGGGAACCAGACCCCAAAGTCTGCCTCGATCTTCCAAACCAACACAATAGCTCCGTCTCCGCCTGCGAATGCAATCGAACGAAAGGACGCTCCTCTCCCTCCTCTTGATACTACCTCCCGACTACTCCCTCTAGAAATCCAGAATGCTAGTCCCAGCCCATTGAGCGCAGGTCTACGAATACAAACCGACATCATCCCTGGCTGCACCGTCACAGCAGCAACCACCAATAACACAGCACGAAGCTCAAGCGAATCATCTCGAATTCCAATCCCTTCTTCGCAACACACAAACATCATTCCTTTGGCTAGAACTCCGAGTATAAAAAACGTCTTTGCAAGCAGCGTGGGCAGCAATTCGGCGATCGGATCTGCCCCAAACTCTGCACTGTCTTCACCTATGCTTAGTGCTATGGCAGACGTCACACCTCTACCTTCACCACTTATGTCTGGAGACTCGCCTGGACCCTGGAGGAAGCTGGCCTCGAGACCGACCTCGCGAGAACTTATGATACCGACTAGCTCTGAGTCGGCATTGGTCACGGCCAATGGCGAATCCATATCCTCAGCCATTGCGAACCAAGTCAAACGAAGAGCCTACCATGGACTGATCACGAATGCTAGTGAATCTGCTTTAATACAAGCGACTAAGGAGCGGAATGTGGAAGGGCATCAGAGGAATAGGAGCCTTAGCGAGTATACTCCGGAAAATGTCCCAGTACCGAAGAACAGGCATATCACTGTGTCAGGCTCGCATGCTCCCATTGAAGGGAATCCTGATTCAAATACGTCTCTGGACATGCACATGCGGAGGGAACCACATCTTGCAGTACAAAGAGGGTTGGCGCCAGTGCCTAGACCACCGACACCACCATCCAGTAGAACAGGTGGGGAAAGCAGCGATAGTGATTCGTCACTCTCAACGGTGAATGTTCCCCGAGCACACAAGAAACCACGTTACGAGTACTACGCAGCACATACTCGTGATGACGCTAAGCTGAGAAGATGGAGAGCCTTGAAGCTACTGGGACAAGGCACTTTCAGCAAGGTCATGCTAGCAACAAGTCAAGTTCCAGAGGAAGACAACCGGATAGACGAGAATGACGTGTTCGGAACTCAAATGGAAGGCATTCTTACACCAGTTCCAGAAACCAAAATCGACAGAAAGAAGCTCGTAGCTGTTAAGATCTGTGAACATGGACCGAAAGGAGGTGCATCTGAAGAGCGGGTGGAGATGTCTTTGAAGCGAGAATTGGAGATCATGAAATCCATACATCATCCATCATTAGTCCACCTAAAAGCCTGGAATATCGAAGAAACTCGGGCTATTCTCGTGCTCAGCTATTGTCCTGGTGGGGACCTTTTCGAAGTTGCAAGCGAGCATCGTGATCTCCTAGTTCCTGGGCTTCTCAGGAGAATGTTTGCCGAGTTGGTGGCTGCTGTGCGGTATCTGCATGACAGACATATCGTGCATCGAGACATCAAGCTTGAGAGTATGTCTTTTGACCATTTGAGATTGTGTGGTGCTGATCACCTGCCTTCTAGATGTCCTCGTCAATTTTCCTCAACATGAGCTTGCTCGTCAACAAGACTGGGCAACGTTCCCCTATTCCGTCATCACTCTCACAGACCTCGGTCTTTCTAGGCGTGTTGCTGATGATGAAAAACTCACTACTCGCTGTGGCTCCGATGACTATGCTGCCCCAGAAGTCATCATGGGTCAGCCATATGATGGGAGAGCTACAGATGCTTGGTCCCTTGGAGTTCTTCTGTACGCTCTGCTTGAGAGCAGGTTGCCTTTCGATCCTAATCCAGGAATGTCAGAAGGGCACAAACAACGCAGTCGCACCAGTCACCGTATTGCAAGAGTAGAATGGAGGTGGATCGAGTACGCAGGCGAAGAAGGTGATCACGAAGGCGACCCGGAGAAGTTCCGAGAAAGGGGTCTAGAAGGTGCAATGATTGTCACAGAAGCACTTTTAAAAAGGGCAAGGAGTCGATGGACCATGCAACAGGTTGCTGAGCAGGAGTGGGTCCAAGGCGGCATCTATGTCGATGGCGAGATCAAGTTTCGAGAAGAGGATAACCCTGAGGAGATTCTCCCACCGGATAGTGGGATCGGCATACAGTCTCCTTTATGACACTCACCTTGAATACATCCACCACCATTACAACGGATCATTCATTTCTTTTGTTATGGAAACTCTAGGGAGGAACGGACGGATGAGGCTGGATACGAGAGAGGACCTTTAGGACGGGCAACTGCGGGACGGGCCGGGACGAGGGGAACTTTTTTTCGATATACCTGCTGGGACCTTTTTCCTATGTCGGAGAGAAAGCCAACGGAAAACCAAATAAGGAACTAAATACACCAAATATTGAGCTTTTCAGGTAGCGCGCGAGCGAAATTCTGCTGGGTTATGAATGGGATTGTTGGGTAGGGCACGGCGTTCTCTTTCGTATCATTGTGAGGAACGGACGGATACCGATGTGCTAAGCAGAGCACAAATAAGCAAGACTTTTACACTTTCTTGTGTTGCTTACTCTCGCTGTTGTGGACTGTAAGAGTGGTGAGTGAGAGTTGGCTTTGAGGTTACTTATCGGCTTCGGAGGTGTGAAAAGAAGATCTCGTGTATTATATATCAGCTGGACGATTCGAAAGTACTGAGAGGTGGCTTGGAGAGAAGTGTAAGTCGGCGTAGATGAAGAGAGGTAGCGGTCGTGGTAGAGGTCGAGTAGGGGGAGAGAGATAGGAAAAGGAAACAGGAATGAAAAAGTTCTGTGGAATTCCTCTTGAAGAATACTTCTTCCTGGTCAGCAGTGCAAGAGACTGCCTTTTCTTCGTCTGATAAGGGAGCAGGAACACATCCACTCCAAAGTGCCCGAGCAGGCCTTGTCAAGATGCAACTTCTTGAGTTTCTTTTACGCCTCCCATGGCTTCTTCTACCACAATTATCCCGCTGTCGCTGGCTGGACTTGACAGTCTGTGCCTTAGGGCGAACTCCCGATCTCGATTTTCTTCTCCTATTGCTTTTCTCGGTCACTGTTTTGGTCCTGGATTGCTTTTTTCAACCGTTGGTTATTGCGTCTTACCCGTCCCTCTTGCTTTTGTGTTTCACGGCTTCATGCTTTATTATTAGCAAGGCACTCTTCTCGAAAGCCTTCCTCGCCAGGAGGCCGTTGAACAATCAATTATATTATTATGGCGGGGCTTGCATGGAGAGAGAAAAGAGAATAGATGGCATGATCTGGAGTTTATTGCTCTAGACCGTGGAGAGACCAGGGGCCGAGAATTAGTGACGGTCCGATGCAAGCTCAGGCGTGCAGCTTCCCTGCGCGCAGGCTCACACATGTATGCACTATCTTTGATCCTGTCTGCATTCACCCGGTCCGATGTCCGTCCCTTTTTCGGACCTTGATCTACTCATTACGGTTACACAGATCACATGACTGATTGATTCCGCTATCCTGTCTCAGCCACTGCCCTCCTCATCCCGCTTCCAAATATCAACTTGTCCGCCTACATAAGGGAAGCAACGATCCTCCATCTTCCTCGCCTTACATTCGAATATGCACTATGCTAGCTTCACTCCGAATTCACGTCAATTCTATCAACTTCCCCACAGTTCATCATCTTCTTTAGCAACTATAAATCTGACGACTGCAACATAATACCGTTTGGCTTCACGATTACAATGCGTGAGGCACCACATATTCATCATCTACCATCACTTTCCCTTACTGATGAAAGCGTAGTCTCCGCTGGTGATATCATAGATTTATCATTCGGTTTCATCTCTACTCTCCTCACATTCATCACTCTGCTTTTTACTCGTCAGAATCGCTCTCTTAAAGGTCGGTAGTCAGTTTCCAGTCGTATTTTCTGTGCCATTAACTGATCAAGTGTTTGCTTGTTGCAGGTTCCGTCGATTTAGAAAGGCGCCATGCTTCTTCCAGCAATGGACATTCCTTGGAACTTAATGGTGATCTCGTGATGGAAGAACTGCGGATGAGGAGGTGGCGGTCAATGAAGAGGGAACGTGCTATGTGATGTATAAGAATATTGTTCGTTAATATTTATGTTACAATGGCCTAGTCTGTGGTGTGCTTTCTGCATTCTTCCATTTCCTCAATAGATAAGTACCCTTTCTCGCAAGTGTCTATGAAACCGCACCATAGGGTCCTCAACATCATCTCCTTCTTTCTTCCCAAAATACTGATTGATCTGCTGTATGAAAATAGCTGACCGCCTCACGTCCGGCTTCCGCTCTCTAAGATACTTGATAGCTTCTAAGGATGTCATCTTCTTCTGGCAACAGAGAAACGCTAACACTGCTGCTGCGGAGCGATTGAGTCCTAAAGCGCAATGTACCAGAATAGTACCATCACCTTTGGGCGCTCTATCTATGAATGAGAGGATAGTGGGAATGTGAGGTGTGATGTTGTCAATGTCATCTAAGGCGATGTGAAGGTAGTTTCTGTCGGTTTCCTATGGGTGTGGGTGGGTGCACATGTTGAGGATGTGCGTGATGTTTAGTAGTATTGTTATAGGAAATTTCGAGATGTAAAGTTGTGAGAGGACTTCGAACATTTGGAAGGAAGTGCTCCTTTGTGTGAAGAAGTTGGTGGAATCGAGGTGGTCTCGCGAGGATAGAGGCGAGGTTGCCATCTTTGCTTGCGGGAATTGTTTTGGGACTTTGATGGTATTATGTTGGTATTGAACTCTCTTGTAGAAGGTGTTTATCTGTTTGCGGTTGTAACATGGCGGAGAGTAGGCCTAACTGGGTAGATGGTTTTAGCGCGATTTTGATCTGGGCTCAGAAAAGGCACGTGATGAGATCTTCCTCCCGCAACCGTCCTCCGTTCACCATTTTTGAGATTTGCATTCACGCTGTTCAGGACTAATAGATGCACTCATGTGGACTATCATTTTGCAGGTATCCTTGCTGTTGATAATCACGTGACTTCGCGGTTGAATGAAATGACCCCGTTTACGCAGACTTTTTCATGAACATCGTCGACTCGCCCGGACACAAACAATGTAATTGCCGGATTTATCTTACACAGTGTGCTTCTGAAAGAGATGGCAGAGACCAAGTGTCCGCAAAGTTGATCCATTGCGGGCACATGTCTTTGTGGCATTGGCAGGTCTAAAGGGCTCAGGTACCAGAAGAGACTGGGGGTCATTGAAGTGATACTGCGCGGCAGGACACAATGCCATAGCACTAAGATCAAGATTGACGTTGTCAAAAGGTAATGGTGGCCCTTCAGCCTCCTGATGGCGTTCTCTTATGTCATGACATGCTGCCGACGTTCCCTAAACCCCCACATTGAGGAGTTTGATGCCACCACGGTTTCGTGGGGCCGAAATGTGCAGCTGGGCGTTTTTCTACCGTTACTAACTCCAAGATCTATCAGGAAAATGCGAGACACGTGAAGCCACATTTCTAGGCGATCCTGCAATCAGTTCAACCACCGAAACCTGCATAACAGTCGTGTGCAACCTAGGATACCAATTCTTTCATTGGTCTGTGCTTCTACTCAGCGCCACATGCAAAGACTGAACCTATCACCATCATTTTAGAAGGGGCTCGAGGTTTCTTCCGAAATAGGTTTAACATGGCAGACTGCCGGGTTGAAAAAGGCTGTACATATTACGCCCAACACTGATGAAACAGAGGAGCAACGAATGATTGGTAGCATGACAGCCCCCACTTCCCAAGGCCACCCAACCATCATGAATCTTTTGACAGGCAAAGTCTCCTCTTTGTTTCATGATGCTTGACTCTGGAGTCTTCCATTGCCTCGTTTTCTGAGAGAAATGGAGGATGTAACCTTCAAGGAAACTCCTTGATACCATCCATCGTGGTCAACATATTAAGAGCGAGGCATACACGCCACCGCCGTTCTAGTATCCTGTGGCAGGTGCACTTGAGGGAAGAAGTTCAATTTATGTGTCTCGATTATAGAGCGCTCGCTGGCAATGAATTGGTTTTCCTATAAAGAACCAGTAAGACTCTAGAGTGAGGAAAATTGAGCCCGTTTCACAAGAGAAAGAACAATGTGTATGTCTAGCAAGAAGTTTCTTAGTCTTTTAAATATTAACCGGAGACCAGTACCAATTAGCAAAATCATAGTCTTGACTTTCGGCGTCGTCTCTACACTCGCAGCTATCGTTACTATTATCGTCACTCCCTAGAGCCAGAGACCAAGTGGTAAATGTCCTTCTGGTTCGAGGACATGACGTTACGTACCTTCCACTTACAATGACCGTACGAAGCTGATATCGAATTGCACAACGATTCCCCTTCCATTCTTTCTGAAAATATGATGCTTGAAGAATTGCAGTTGCGGTGATGGTCGTTACCTAGAAAAGAGAGGACGGAGTGGCAACGCAAACTGGAATGACACCGGCAAAATACAACGAAATGGCCAATAAGAGAGAGAATCAAACGCTTCCGCTACAAGCGCAATATAAAAAGTAGGAAGAGGAGATTGGAAAACAAGACAAAGATGGGACCAACGAATTCACAATTCTCGCAGCATGCAGAGAGCGCAAGAACGAAACAATGTTCTATTATGCTCATACAGTATCTCTGACTTGACACTGGGACGCATTGTCAACTGCACAACCAACGTACCCCACCCCACCACATGCAGAGGAGCCCACCAATGTAAATCCATCCAGTCCAATCCGTAAGTCGTGTCTTTTCGTTAATGTCTCGCTTCGCCTCAAATCTCCGTAGAGTAAAAGCCAGCAGCATCAGTAAGCCAGCATGCAAGTTATATGTTCAGTCCCAAGTCTATCTCACAACATCCCCATCATCAACGCCACTAGAAATGCAAGTCTCAATCCATCTTCAAATCTTCGTTGTCTTTGACATGTATCTCAACGGCTGGCCCTTCGACTTCAAAACGTTCGTCATCGGCAGTGACCTCGAATTCTTGTCGTGGGTATTCACCTCTTTGCATATTGTCCAACAGATCAGCTTGCAAAGCAATGGCGCTCGCTTGGCCATCCTCATCCAAGTCAGGCACAGGACTTTGATCGACAAATGGGATACCGTCGTCCTCTGCGATACTATTATTGAAATCATCAAGGCGGCCTTGTATCGAGCCTTCACTGGCAGATGAATCATGCTGTACAACATCACTGGCAGCGTCTGAACCAGTTCCGGAGATCATGTGGTCGCCGCGAGAATTCGATCCAATCGCGTCGAGGCTCCGAAAGTTCCAGTTTTGAGAGATGAGGCCTGCTCTACTAGAGTAATTGAGATCATTGTAACCCATAGCCATGTCGATGCCTTCGTCCTCGATGCTGGCGTGGAGATCGAGACCATCATTCATGGCAGCATCATCGACGAGCAATGGCGCTGCATCCTCTTCTTCTTCGTGGGCTTCATAGGCAGGCAACTTCTCAAGGGCCGATGGATTTATTGTCATCGTCCCCTCGCCATCCAGGGAACCATGATTTTGTTGATGGCGAGCTGCTCCTACTCCTGTCAAAGCGCTCGACGACCCACGAAGGGAGGAGTTTCCGACGAGGCCCTGGTCTTCCCCCGACTCGGACGCATCATCTTCTGAACGCTCGGCTGGATTATCGAAGTTTTGAAAAATTTGCTGAAAGCGAGGTCCACCAAGGGGAACATCTGATCTTCGCCTATAGAACAGAAGATAAGCACTCTGGGAGACGACCCGCTTTGATTCTTTCTGCTTTACTGCGGACGAATCTGGACTCCGTTAGCGGGACTTCTACGATCCTCAAAAGTATTACTTGCCATTGTATTCCCACCATTCGCCATCAAAAAAATTCTTTGCAAACGCAGTGTAATGACCACCGCCGAGTCCGCCCCAGTGATCGTCGACTGCGAAAAGGTCATAGATCTCTTGCTTTCCTTCTTCCGTCTCAATGACTCTTGAGCTGAGATCAAGACCCTCAATAGGAAAATCAACAAAAACGTCAAGCTTGTCTCGGCGCATGCCGCTAGAGCTGAATCGTTTCAAGTGCATGACAAGGATATCGGGTGTCTTCCAGAGCTCGAATTTCTTGCTCGCTCTGCGATGCTCCTTGCATCGGGGACAATACCAGGTATCCATTTCCGACAGAATCTCTTCCTTGCCAAATTCATTCAGACAGTCATCGAGTGTGATGCCATTCTTTCGGCGTTGGGCACGTGCTGCTCGTTTTGTAGCAAGCTCAGGGTCCTCGAATAACGGCATCTTGCTCCAAGTCGGTTCACCTCGCATATTATCATCAGGTCCATCTTTGCCGTACATAGCATTCCAAGCATCTGCCTTCCAGTCGACGACGAGACCTTCGCCAAGGCGTACCAAAGGACCTTGATCGGAAGGTTCCGAATCAGTGCTGCTGAGGTCTTGGAGCTTTCGCGTCGACTGCATACCCTTTTTCGAGTAAGTTTTGATTCCACGCGTGCGACGTTTGCTGTAACCTACTCTGACCCCAGATTTTGGTCCGGCTGGTCGAACGGGAAGAACCTAGTCTCCGGTCAGATTACAGAGCAAGCTTCACATTGAGCTCCAGAAAACTAATTATAGATACAGGATGCTTTCGGCAGAGGAATTCAATGACTGAACGAGAAGAATCAACTTACTTTAGGAATCGGCGGTGGGGCAGAATCTTCTTCGCTCGATTCCCCTTCATCCACCATCCGGGTCGATGCTGAAACACCACTCGTAGAATAGAGATCTTCCTCACTCGATTCTGATGGAGCTCGACCGTTAGAAGATTGCAACTCACTGCCTGCTTCGTCATCAAGTGAAGGTTGCACTTGAGGGGCTCTGGATCTGATGTTCGGATATGCTTTATCATCGTCAACTACATTCCATCCTGAAGGGATCATTTCTTCTTTTGGGCCTGAGAAATATCCCACGTCGAACATGTTTTGCAGCGAAGGAGTCAGAAATGATCCTGGGCCAATGAACTTTGGCCGACGATTGTTGAAAAATGATGTAGGGGTTGTCGGAGACGGGTCTTTCATGGCCACATCGACCAATTCGTCCTCCCCATCAATGGAGCTGGCGACAACTTTGCTATCCCCCGACGAGTCGGCATCAGACCCGGTTGTAATGACAATATCTGCGTCGGCACTATCGGCAATGCTCGTAGCTGCATCGTATTCCTCCTCGAAATCGGGATGGGTACTAAACGTCGCGATCTTTTCCAAGATTTTCCGCTTAATCATCTCCTCGCTTTTAGCCTGAGATGAAATTAGCAAAGTCCATGAGACAGCAATGAGCATCTGCTAAAGGCTTACCTCTTCTAGAGTGAGCATGATAAAATGAGGCACAGGTTCAATAGTCCAGGGCTTCCTGTTTGAGTATCTGGTATTCCGCTCCGTATTATTTGGGCGACGGTGGAACACAGGCAGAACCATCCTCTCGGCCATAGGGTCATCCCATTCCGGCGTATCGTCTTCATCGGCAGAGTTATTATTGTTGTGGTAGGATATCATGCTGGACTTCTTCGGCTTTGCTGGCTTTTTAGGTACAGGCCAGTTTGTTGGTTTCGCCTCAAGCTCGTAGACCATGACAATGTCGTTGGTGGATATATCCTCCGAAGCCACGCCCGTATCTTCGTAGACTTTATAGAATTTCGACTTGAATTCTTCAGCGGCAAATAATCTCTCCACTGGAACCTTGACACGCGTTGAAATGAACTCTTTCAATGCGCCAATGCTAGCGTTTTTATCGATATCAACCGTCATCTCGATTGGTTTATCATTGAGCGGAAAGTAAAAGACCTGGTGGCTCCACGAATTCTCGATAGGGAGTTGCAATGTCAAGTTGTTAAACGGGTCGAATGTGATGCTGACCTTTGCACAAACAGGACAAACAAGAGTTGACTTGTACATTCCGGTGAAGAGGTCTGCAATCACGGAGTCATCTCGTTGTTTAGTAATATCCCATACCTTAGCTGCCATATCTCGGATTGCTTCAGGGTCATTGACCATCTCATCTGTGGAGTCAGGCTTTTCGATGTATGGCTTCTTCTTGACCCTGCTTAGATCTTCTTGGAGGCCATCTAAGAGAAACCCAAGAAACTCCTGCGAATCTTGTTGGCCATATCCAGAGAATGAGGGAGCATATCTGCCGATAGTGGTCTTGAAGTATCTCGGTGCCACAGAATTTGGCGGACTATCTCTGTATATCTCTGCTAAAAGTTCCCCATAGGCCTTCGCGACGTCTCCATGATTGCCCAATGGATTGTCTATATTCAACTCCTTCTCCGCGGCACCAGTTAAGAAATACTTGGTGAGCTCCTCAACACTTCGAACGCATTGCAAAGCGGAATTCATGTAGCACGTGTTTCCTAGGTTACTCAAACCAACAGCGCCTTGAGGCTTGCCAACCTTCTGCGCTCGACCTCGGGTCATCGGTCCAGATGGAGCTGGACTATTGCGACCGCTGTTTGTCTGACTACTGGTTGGGGCAAGATTGCGATTTGAGGTAGATGCAGTGGACTTTGCGCCTTTGATGACGTAGTTGGAGATGTAGTGATCACCACTGAGGAATTCATCCAGCACAATAGTCTGGTCTTCACCAAGCCCAGCCATAGCTAGGTCCATATTGCCGTTGTATTTTGAGTTTGCACTGTGATCTGCGAAATCGACAAGCTCCCTCTCGGTTTGCCTTTCGAGTTGAACGAAGGATGTCACGTCCAGGAGCATCTGAGTCCATGAGTCTTGCGGGGCACGTTGGATGGGACTAATCAAATCTCCTGGAGCTGGTGAGCTGGGTCTTGACGACGGGGGAGTTGCGGTGTTTGCAGCTGTAGCAACAGGCTCTGCAGCAGGTTGCAGTCTCGGTACACGCCAAACTCGTATCTTTTTGCCTAGGTCTATACCAGTCTTGAGCTTGACTTTCCTCAAGAAATCATGATACTTCGAGGATCGACTGAGCACAAAAATCGGGGCAGTAGGGTTTGTAGCCTTTAGCTTTTGCGATATATGAATGATACCGTTGTCGGAATGGAGTCGATGTACCTTGAAAACAGGCGGATTGAACTCAAACTGGACGTTGGGTATACCATTCTTGTCAGGGTTCGTATTGTGTGCAATTCGAATGATGGGCAAAGTTCCTGGCATCAAACCATACCATTCCATGACTAAGTTCCATGCTTCTTTGGGGAAGAGGATGAAGTTCTCAGCCCCCATTCCAGGCTTCAGCTGAACAAATTCCTTATCGAAAGCATCTTTGATGATCTGCTGCACGATGTCTGAGTTATCGACGGGTCCAATATCGCCATCCGGCTCGACTTTGCTGCTCTTTCTAGCGTCTGAACCTCGATTGATCACCCTGTTCAGCCAGCGTTTCGATACCAAGTACACCACATCTCCTTCGTTAGGTTGATGCTCTGCCGCGGCTTCGTAGATCGTAGTAACTGTTTTAATTTGTGCATCAATCGAAGGGACTTCTGTGAATAGTTTCATGTTAATAATAGCAAACACCGGCAGGGCTGCTGGGCAACGAGCATACCTGTTTCTGCCGACTTCGCAGGGAGAGCAATCTCCTTCGGCTCTAGTTCTGCGGATGCTGCAGCTCCATTATCTTGTCCTTCATTCTGCAACATATTGACTGACTGAGTCCGAGCTCGAGACGGATGTGTGGAGTCTGCTGCTTGGTCGGTTTGTTCGGAGTTGGGAACGGGAATCATGTCGACATCATCCTTCTGGCTAGACTGCGCTTCACCGTCCAAATCCGATGCCGGTCTCTTGAGAGGCGATGAAGACCTCTGTGGAAGATCTGCCGCACCTCCCATAATATTTCGGTGTGAGAAGATGCGGATGGGTGACTGCCCTCTAGTGTCCTGTTCGCTTGGTGCGAGCGACAGCCGAAGTTCTGAGGCGTCACCACCTCTCTCGCTCTCCAGCGAGAGGCCGGCGTAGGCTGCACTCGGTGAGCTGGCTGCGGAGGAGGTGTAGTCAAATGTTGGGAGCGACGATGGGTACTGGAGACGAGGGTTGGTATGAGGTGGGAGGGCTGTGTCGGAAAATGGGAGGGAGGCCTCGCAATCTTCCACTGAATTTAATGGGATATCGGGATTGTTATCGGAGTCCTGGCTCTGTGTATGCTGCGGAGAAAGCTTTCTTTTCTTTGTTTGAGACGTTTTGGCGGTGCAGAGCTTCGTAGCTCTGTCTATCTTCGTAGGAGGGTATGGCGAGAAAGGACTGGAAGTTTCCTAATGGGCGAATGCAAGGCTGCAGGAACTGGCAGTCTGCATGTAGTGTAGTTAAGACCAAAGGCTAGGCCACTGGAACATCGAGGCAGAATCGAGGGCGAATGGCTATGTAAATGGAGGATTCTGAGCTGTAGAGAGCGGCTGGGTCTCGACGAGGAGGAGGCTCAAGAGTGCTCAGAAGGACTGTTTCTCGCTAGTCTGCACTGCGGTGGTGGTTGGCGCTCTGGAGCCTGACGCTGTGTGAAACGCAGTGGCAATGATGAGGATTTGTCAACGAGGTGCAGTATCGCAACGATAAGAGAAGGCGGTGAGGGATTATTTGAGAGGTCGCGATGGGAAATGGAATTGTGAATAGAAATGTGCTGAGTGGGTTGACGAGTTAGTTGGCTTTTGAATTTTCGTGCGTGCACGAGTCGATTCACTTATCACAGTGTGCGTACAGCCTCACCATCAAGGATCCGCAATTTCTGCTGCGCGCTGACAAGGCTATATCTGGTTTCGGGATTTCTTTGAATGCAGGTCTACACAACATGGCTTGAGACATCTCCTTGGACTCATTCAAATTTTATCAGGACGTCATTATTTATCAAAGTGTGTCTTATTCGCAATGCGTCTTTCACGGTCTCTACCCGGCATCTCAGGGAATCGCCAGTGCGATCATCTATATTTATATATATAGATAGATAGATGAACTGTGCTCCTTCTTTCTATTTGATGAAACTTTGTTTAACATTCATGTCATGTGCCTTCTTGAGCTTGATGCAGATGAAGGGTTTGCACCTTTCAAGTCTTTACACCGCGTTTGAAATTCTTTGTTCATGGTGGATGGTTTGAATGTCAGCTCTGAGAACTGACGCGTATAAAATCGATCTGAACTCAGTCACTTGAGCCCGACTTGAAATTATGCTCATCAGCAGCAGGATGGTATTTATCAAGTCCTAGTTATCCAAAGAATGTAATTCTCTACAAAACTTCAACTAGAGTGAATTATACAGAGGAATATTGGATCGCCCGCAAGGGACTCGACGAATGTGTGCGTTCACTCCACCGCTCTCCATATTTCTCATTCGTTTAAACCATGAGCCACAAGCTTCTCATCCGCCTGAGACCTTCTGTACTCCAAGCTCGTGTCTGTGCATATTTGACTTAACCTCTCTATCGGGCTTTTGCCTGTCTTGTGATGTCTCCAGCTGCTATTATCTACCTAGGTACACTGAAATGCTTGTCACGTGATAGAGTGCACATTGCAGCGGAGCAGAAAGGAAAACCCTTGCGGTGTGCAAAGTGAGATCAAAAGCACCACAGAGTGATGTACGCCCAGTTGCTAGATAATATCAGGCCTAATTTGTAAGGATGTGTTGTTATTTTGGATATTGCAAATAAGCTTCACCGACCACATTGAAAACCAAGCGTTACGTCTACCTAGGTATTTCTGAAATGTTTTCGTTCCTAGACAGCCTGACAGCCATATCCACTAAACTTTAGTTTTATTAATTCTCTCTGCGCCTCTAGGAAAAATCAGCTCGAGCCTATGCCCGATCACCTCCTTCTCCTCAATACTCAAGTCAACAAATGCTAACAGGCTCTTCACGTTCCGGTCTAAGCTCATAATACAACTACACGGAGCATTAGAATCACTGCCATACACTAGCCTCTCCTCGTTCTTTCCCGTCATTTCTAATGCTGCTGAAGCAGCAGTATCCAAGTACAAGTTTCCCAACTGCTCCTTTATCTCATCCCTCGTCAGACCCTCCTCATTCGGCACCCAAGGCTCTGTACCAAGCATTCCCAACCTCCCACTTAAAGCGGGTAGTTCACCTCGCAGTGTGCAAAGATCCATGTGATCCTTGAATATCTTCGAAAAGTTCTCTTGTATAGCATATCCATAATGGTCCTCGCAGTCTCAAAGCCTACCTCCACCAACGGAATCGGCATTTCCATCACAGACGGCACGGACGCGTTGGGATGGACGAACACCGCGACCTCCTTCCCATACAGAACTATCCATAATTCGTCCAATTTCCCATCACCGAGATATACACCATTGTACAATGTATTGACAGCATATCCATCAGCATTCAGCTCTTTCTCTGCTCTCATGGCTTCCTTGATCGAAGCATCAGCATCATCAGTCGGCAGAGCGGCTAGAAGTCCAAATCTGTTTGGATAATCTCTGACGAGGGGCGCCGTAGTCGTTAGATGACTGAGAGCGGAGTGGAAATGAGGGACGCTGGAGAGAAATTGCATGGCGACGCCTTGACGACCCATGTATGACAGCATGCAAGAAACATCAAAGCCCCGGGGTTCAGGAGCTAGGAAGTTTTCCGCACGCATTGCGTACCAGGCCCTTTTTCTCTGTTCTGGAGTCGAGGGAGGGAAGGAATGAGCGTGAATGTCTAGCTAACCGGAAAGCTTTGAGAGTACGTGAGGTTGAGACCTGGTTGTGGTTTATGCGTTTCGATTGAAGTTAGCTTAGGTAAGAAGTAGCGAAGTGAAATATTGAAGTGAGACGATAGACCTTGGTATAATATCTTGAGGAGTATAGGTACATGTGTAGAGGATGTTGAGAGGAATGGGGTATTGTATTTATAGACTAGAGTGAGTCTTACAAGTGAAACTTCCAGATGCCATCATTGTGGAGAGAAAGTCCGACAATTCCAGGAGGCTTTGAGTAGACACCCTTTTCAGAGCATGAGCTAGGGTCTTTAATACCTGTACCAATTGAAGGCTAATTGAAGAGTCCAATGCTTGCTGCGAGCCTGAATGTCCGTCAGCTTACCAACGTCTGGTTAACTCCATGATACTGTGCGCAGAGAACAGGCAAGAACAGCCTCTTCATCCACTCACATCCTACAAGGATCTAGATCGGTATTTGTTCACCAATTTGATTAACTTATCCAAATTTTCTTCTTCATAAATCGAGAAGAAACAGCAGTGGATGCGCGCTGGCTCCCTCGAGGCTAGAGCATGCTTATAATAAAGTGGACACTAGACCAGCTTCGGCCTATAACTCCGAGGGCACGAATAGGAAGAGCAATGTCAATGATGTTTCAATCGAGCGGTGTTGCATAAATTAGGATGAGTATGAAGATACTATTTAGAACGAGTTGTCACTAATAGACCACATATTACACATCCAATAATGATTTGCGGAGACTGAGATTGTTATCTTCTGCAGAAGAGGTATTCTACAACAAACGAACAGAAGAAAAACACCCAATAGTGGGGTGATATGGTATGATATCCCTCGAACGCCATCTTTGTAAGCCTCCCAACCATTGCCATGCAAACGTGCAAACGTGTAATCATGCAAAACCGTCGTTTCTATTTCGGAAATGCCTCTTGTCATCTCCACCATCATTATCAAGTCTCAAGCCTCCTGGGGGTCGGCACGCCCACGCCATTCGTGGACTTCCTATCGCCGAAATTATGTAGTCGTTCACCAATCAAATACACCTCATCCTTGATCTTCATTCTCCAGTCCTTCAACCATCCAAGTAGAATATAAAAGGCAAAGGCGATACAGAGTAGACAGAGACACATCGGATATGCATATCTGTATGCTAGCATATGCTTCTCTGGGTTGTTCTTCAACACCGTGAGAATTGCAAGTCGCGCTATACACCAAGGGTACAACAGGGCAGAGCAAAGTACTACTGCAGCAGGCAAAATAAAGCTGCGCGTCGCGAGCCATGCGTCTGGATTGAGATACCCGTTTCGAGTGATCGCACGTAGGGACTGTGCCGGGCGAGAATCTTCGTGCCACAGGATGATGCGCGTCGTGAGCTTTACATAAAGAAGGCCAAGGGTCCAGCTTTGCACGAAGTGCACAACGTGGCGCTCCTCTACCGCAAAATAAGTGTGAAGTGGGACGATGAAGTAAAATTCCACGAGGAACGCAAAAAGAGTCGGGAGGATGAATAGAAAAGCTGCGTATGTCCATGCTATGCGAACGACACGACCTGCAGCTTTCCCAAATTGTCGTAGAAGATTCCTCGGGGTATTGGCATTGATAGCTAATGCTGTCCGGACGTAATTGAAGAACTTCCCTAGGTGTACGACGGCGTATAGTGCGGATCCTAAGATATATATGCCTATCGAGAATGCATATACATCGTTTTTGCGCACATGAGGAGGGATGATTCTGGCGAAAACCTGACGACCAAAAACCAGGGGCACTATGGTGATCGAGACTCCTGTGAGAGCTGCAAAGAGCCAGATCGATAAAATAAAGAGGAAGATTCGTAGACGAAACCATGGTGGTATGTAGACCTGCTTGTATAAAGCTGAATGCTTCCCGTGTACGCCATCTGGACGATCCCATTTTCCGTCGATCCGATCGTTGAATTCATCCACTTCGAGAAATATCCTAGTGTTCTTGGGGATCCTGACTTGATCCGAAGCAGGAGCTCTCACATAACGACCGTCCTGACGGAAATATGCTCTAAGGTCGGGGTTGTGGACAAACGGCTCATTAGGCTCGTCAGGCTTCACTGGGAGAAAGGTATCGCCTTTAACACTCCGCAAGACGTCGCTCCAAGTTCGTCTTACATGGTATCCTTCCTCGTCCTGCCTTCTTTCATCAAACATAAACCAGGTGAGTCGGAGCATTCTTGCACATCGGCGGAACCACCAACTGTACATAGCGTGAAGCCCATCCGAGGGCTTGAAGAATTTGACTGCCAACGGCATCAAGAAATTGTAAAATAAAAGGTCGATAGGGAATTCCAGTACTGGCTCGTTGGACGACCAATGAATGGGTAGAACGCCGTTAAATGTATATGCAAGCCCCCATACAACGCCTCCCAAACAAATGACGACCAATCCGCCGTAAACTAGAGCGCTGAAAAGAATTTTTCGAAGTTGTGTTGCTACATTTCGTTCCAAAACATCTCTAACCGGATGGAAAGTCGGATCATCGGGATCGCGAATGAAGTCTGAGACGGTCAGCTACAAGCCAATCTTGAAATTGGGAAATCTTACATAAAACCCCTTTTCGCATGATTTTCCGACACATGGAAACGAATAGAGCAAAATGGAACATGTAACAAGTTCCGACAAACCAATGTACAAAGATTGAAGTAAGTGGCGACTTGAATGTGAAGAGAAGCCGCGACATGATCGTGGTGTTCTCAAACAAAGGTAAGAGTGCAGCGTCGAGCAGAAGGCCACAGTACAATGGGAAAACTAACATTTCGATGCTGATAATCAAAATGACTTTCATAACTCCTCCCGCTTGATTGAGAAGGTCTATGATAGTTGCCTCCCACTCCCTTCCAATTTGACCGGTCGAAAATGGTGAGCCCTTTCTGACATAAAGGGCACCAAGAACACTGATAGCAGTGTAGCCAGCTATTGTAGCCCAGAGGCGATCAGTGCCACTCCAGACGCTGAGCTCGAGGTCAAGAGGCACAGATCTTTTCCCAACTTCTAGGCTGATGACCCAGGAATCAGAACGAGCAAGGAAACTGGGCAATCCCTTGGCCAAGTGCCATATGAACTTGAACGACTCGACTGTTAGCGCGAGACAGCCTGTCAAACTGATTTGGTAGTCTCCCAAAAATAGATAGATGACTCTACTCCCGATACCAGCAAGTGTATCGACTAAGAGAGATTGAAGCGTGATGAGCGACTCATGTGAAGCAGCAGAGAAGGCAAATATCTCGGAGTCAGTGATATGGACCAGACTGTTCACGATACCATCCATGATTCTGTCGAGAGCGCCATGGGAGAGATTCAATGCCGCTGAACCAAAACCTAATGCTCGAAATGCGAGAGAAGGAGAGGCCGATGAAGAAAAGTAAGACCAGATAGTTATCGGCAAGGAGAGGATGGCGATCAGGCAGTAAGACACGACACCGGCTAACGAAAGTGCCAAATCTTGCAAAAAGGCCGCGCATCCAAAAACGAGCCTCAGTGGTAGCTTGAAAGCAGGACCAGGATTCGCCAGCAAGAGAAGTGACACTCTTCCAATATTGTAAGGGATCCAAGCGCCAAAGGCAACTGTCAATGCTAAGAGGAACGCACTGAATAGGGCATTCTGAACAAGACTAAATATAGGACCGCGCATCCCTACCAGCTCCATAATTCCTTCGAAGTCTTCCGCGTCGTCGATGGCGTCTTGATCGTTGGGATCTATACCAGCAGCGATAGCAGCCTCGACGACCTCGCGATCTTGCTCATCAGCGTCTCTGCCTTGCTCAAAAGGACCATTATGGACAGGTACAAATGGAGCTTCAGCCGCTAGATCATGGACAACGTGTTCGTCGTTGGCCCCTTGATCATCTAGTCGAGCATCGCCAACGCCGCCCCATAAGAAGTCCGCTACATTTGCTAAAATACCTTGTGGTTCGGGTCGACGTGCTGCAACTGGCTCTCGCGGTTCAGGAAGAGGCACGTCAAGCTGAAAGGGATTTAGACCTGGTCCTTCTGTATCTGGCTCATCATCAGAATCCGAGTCTGACATCGGATTGTTCTCAAACACCTCATCCCAATTGGCATGAGTACGTTTGACCCCATCTTCCCCAACCATAGTAATAGGCCCCTCAAAGTCTGGATCTGAAGTGGGTGGTTGCAATGGACTTGGGTTTGCGCCGTCTTCAGCCTCGTTGCCTTCGGCAATAGATTGTTGAATGTGCAGGTCTGGTGCCGCTTTCCAACCTTGAGTACTTTGGATTTGGTTTTTGGAAGATTGGGTGGAATCAAAAGGAACTTGGGAAGACGAGGCCTCGGAAGAGTCGATTGGAAGGTTCCGGTTCTCCCTGCTCCAAGAAAAGGCGGGTGAGCCATTTTGGTCGCTAGCGGGTAAGTTTGAGAACGTCCAGTTATTGTTTGCAAGTGGGGAAATTGTGTCTCGTAGCTGTGGACCGTCCGAGATTGCCCTTGGTCTCGAGGACACAAATGCTTTTTGACTTGGGAGCGTTGGCCATTGATCAGGATGTTCTGCAGATTCCGGATGGTCATGACTCTTTCCAGTCGTCTCGCTTCGTCCATTGAACGTCATTACGTTTTCTAAACCTGAAATACTGGTGGAGTCAGGAGATGCCGGCTCCTGCGCCTTTCCCTTGCCTTTGTCTTGAGAGCGGCTGGACACAGCTCGTTCATTTTCTGGCTCTGAATTGGTTGGCAGCAAATTCGAGTCTTTGGAGCCTAAAGGCTTGGAAACATCTACCCAGCTCTCAGAGCTTGCACTACTTATATCACCCTCGGGTTGAGCACTGGTTGAGTTACCTCTGCTAGCAGAACCAAGAGTCACAGGGTCAAATACGTTGTTAGCAGTGGCTTCTGGTTGCAATGCTAGCTGCGGGGTTTGCGAGGGCGTGTCAGGTCCACGAACATTAGGTTCTTGGGGAGGACTCTGGAGAATTTTCATCGCATTCACCCAGTAACGCATTTGGTCAACCTTGTTCTCTCTCTCGATGATGCGTAGGACCTCCTCCGGATTACTCCCTGCGCGTCTCCAGATAGCGAGAAACTCTTCTGTCATCCTAGGCTCCTCAAGCTGCCTCTGGATTTCCGCGGCTGGTGATAGTGCGTCTCGGATTGGGGAAGGTCGATGATTCGAGCTTCCAGCCTCAACAACAGCAGCTCCATGGTCGTGTCTCCGTCCGGCATCTGCTTGACGTGGTCGGGGCTCTCCCACGTCTTCCATATGGTGGTGCCTGCGTCTTGCACGAGCCATTGGACGCTGGCCAGCCTCCCGACGCTCCTGTCTATTGCCTATTAGATTTGCACCAGGACCAGGTCCAGCTGCGCCCTCCTGTTGCCCTTCTGCGGCGCCTTGATCTCTGGGTCTCTCGGGTGCCGCGAATTCTGCATTGAACCCGGCTCCCATGTTGATTCCTGGTTGCTGTTGCACAACCCATTCTCTGATTAAGAAGACCAAAATAAAGCATATGACAACCACTATAGTGATCACGTATCCCTCAGCGACTGTAATGACAAGTTGATTCACGTATGAGTGTCGTGTTAGGTTCCGGAGAAAGGAGATTTCGCTCAATAAGGAGGGGCTTTGATATGCTGAAGAAAGGCTCGCGAAAGTCTGTGACACGGTTGCGTTCCCATTTGGATTTCCCGGAATGACGGCATTGTGGAGTCCGAGTCCATAGAGGATAGATTTGAAAAGGCCAGCAGCAAGAGGATCTGGGCTGCTGACATTTAAAGTCTGAGATACGGGCAGGAGTAAGCCAGTGAGCTTGTTCATAACACCGCTCACACTTGCGGATGAGGTTTGACTTGCTTGAAGAGGAGACACTGGAGAGGTTCCATTACTTGTCATATTGGCAAGTTGCTGCAATTCTCGAAGCATCTCGAGTGCTTCTCTTGAAGTAGCATTGCGGTCCGTGCCGACTACGAGATAGTTGGACGGCCATCCGCCGTCACTAAACCAGAATAATAACCGCCACACTTGTCGTATGATATATGGCAGAAATCCTAACCAGACAGTGACTACCAAGCAGAATCTCAGCCACGTCGCTAGATTCTTGGCTGTATGGATGACAACATGCCGTAAAAGAACATGAAGAGGTAGTGACTGTGGCATATTTGGAGAGTAGAGTTTCGTGAAGCGGAAGGCCGTTTTGCAAAGCTCGCAATGCTTCTTCTGAGAATGTGATAGCCATTCCATCAAACAGTCCTGGTGGACGTACTTGATGCTGCCACTACATTTGCAAGGATGGAAGAGAGGTTCCGTATCGCTGCCTTCGCCTCTACATATCCTGCAAGTATCTGCGTCTCCCGTACCGTCCTCACCACCTGTGGTATTCGTCGCATATTGTGGGTCGTTCATGATGTCGGGGGCGGACCCCTCAATCGGAGGTGGAGGGATCAGTGGATCTGCCATCGTCGCTGTGTTGTTCGGGGTTTGCTGTGAGATACGACCGAGATTCTCAGGATAGGAGGGTGGATAGGAAAAGCCAAAAGGCAAAGCCTTGCTTTTATCGGCGTTGTAGAACCATTGAAAACGGATGGGTGGTACGCTCAGCGCAAGAGGTTTGCTGCTAGACCACGTCCGAGTTCGACCGACGAAGATGACTCTCTATCGAGCCACAGATAGATTGCGGGGGTAATGTTTCGAGGATCTTGGGACGAGATAGTCGTTTTGATGGAGAGATTTGTTTCCTTGGTGTCTCTGTGTCAGTGGCCTTGGGTCAACAGCGCCTGAACCACTGTCTAAGGCGAATAGTTTCTCCGATTCCCGAAACGCACATCATCACGTGTCCGCGGAAACCTGGTGATTCACCAGCGGCAGGTTCTTAGGTTCGTCGGTGGGGTTGCTTCATGCGTAACTATTCGACGTTCTTCCGAGGTGAAACTGCTGCAGGCAACTTTAGGCAGAGTCAAGAGGAGCAGGAGATCCTTGAAGCGCATTGGGATGGACATGAAACATCTCCGTCACAGCTCCAAAGCTCGGAAAATGAAAGCTGGCAACACACGGACGGATATAAGTAATTGTGGATGGTCAATCTCCTTCTTGCCAATATATTACGTTCTTTAGTCTAATCAACTGTATTGTACAAGTGAACTTCGATCATCGTTTCCTCCTTGTCTTGGCGTGTACTCTATCCAAGGTATGGCTATGTTCGACGTTCAATGACGTTTTGGCTCCCGTACCCACGCTAACGGCTTTCTTGCTCTGCAATTGTCAGACAACAGGCTTATGATAATTTGAATACCTTATTTTCCTCCCCTTTGTTACCTACCCCCTCGCTCGCGCAGCTGTGTCCAATCTGCTGGGCATTTATATTTTTCTTGTCCCGAAAGCGATCACTGACCCCTTCTAACGTTTGCTCTGGTCCGTGTTCAGACTTGACGTTTGAGCCAAAGCTTCCCGTCTCCTCGCCAAAAGCTCTCCCAAGATCGCAATACCATCTCCTACCACGAATTTCACCTCGGAGAGAGATCTGGCATCGACATATTAGGACGCGAATGCCGTAGAAGATGGCGGTGGATAGTAATGGAAGGCTAGTTGAGCCGGGTCACAAGGGGATGAATGGACATGCCACAGCTCCCAGACCAAAGCCAGTGACGAAGGAAAAGGGCTTCAGTATCTTCAGCACAATCTCTAGGCATGACGAAACCCTTTCGATCGTTATACCCGAACTAATTGAGAACTAGACTACTCACTTGGTACTCGATTATCACGATATTATTCCGATGCCCTTCAATAGTAGATCTTCTCACGGACTCCTCCCCAAAGATATGCAAACCATACTTCCAAGTGCGGTCTGCTATAGCACCGCATATTGAGCCATACTACGATGCATACGCTGCTTCATACGTTGATGCAGCACGTCCATATTACGAGACCCTCGACAAAAGAGTAATTGCTCCCGTAACAGTTCTAGGAAAGAAGTACGGCGCTCCTCGTGTGGCACAGGCACAAGCTTTTGGTCAGGCTCAGTGGAAGAAGAATGTGCAACCTGAAGTGTTGAAGTACCAAGCTATCCTCCAGAAAAACTATGACCATACACTTGGTCCCCATGTCAGTGCAGCTGTTGCCGCGACAAGTCCATACTACGACACTGCGAAAAGCAGTGCTTTACAAACATATTACGAACATATTCTTCCTACATATACCGCGGTCCAGCCATATGCATTACAAGGATATGGCATTGCCAGCGACTTCACTGTCAACACCTTTATTCCTTACTCGAAATGGGCTTGGAATGCGAGTGCCGTGTTTCTCGAGAGGACCATCTGGCCAAAATTGCGCATTCTATACGGAGAAAATGTTGAGCCTCAGCTTGTCAGAATTGGGGAGCGACTTGGCAGGTATCGAGATGGGAAGAAGATCAAGGCAGTAGCGGAAGAAGTCGACAGGTAAGCGTCTCACAATATATTCAGTACTTCTACTAATTACTCGTTCAGCTCTTCCTCCGCTTCTTCAGCATCGAAGACCTTTTCATCCATATCGTCATCAGTCGCCTCAGCGCATGCGACAACCATTCCTATGACAGGCTCGGTTGTATCTACCACCGCAGCCTCAGAACCCGCTGCTTCCACTCCAGAATCAGAAAGGGAGATACGCGAAAAGGCACAGAAGGTTGTTGCCCAAGACCTTAGGACATGGCAGGAAAAGTTTGCGAAGGCCGCAGACGAGGGCTCTGATGATCTCGAAGATCGAATAACCGAAATAACGGATAGATTAGTCCAAAACCAAGCCGAGAAAGTTGGCAAGGCGCACATCATTGAGCTCGAAGAGACTTTCAAATCCAGCCTTGATTTGCTGAAGCGCAACATCATCTCTATCGTGAAAGACGCCAAGGATAGCGAAGAGTCCGAGAACGCTTTGAATGCTGCTGTGCGTAAGGCCGGCGTTGCTATCAAGGAAAAGGCTCAATCTGTTCGAACTTGGAGACAAAGCTACGACCGAGAGACTAATTCTCTCGTGAGTAAAGCTGCCATGGACACTCTTGAGATCCTTGATCATATTCGTGATCTTGGGTTGCAAGAGATCGGTATGCGTTGGGCCTGGATTGATGGTGTTACCCACAAGGACTGGGCCAAATATCATCAATTGAAAACAAAATTCGACGAATGGCGGTACGACGTCGAGAAGGTCGCTACCGGTCACCCTGGTCTCGGAAAGGCACGTGCTGCTTCGGAGCAAGTTGAAAACCAAGCGATGGAGATCGCTGAGAGTGCAGCAACTGAATTGTCACGTCTCAAAGAAACCGGACGCTGGAAGATTTCGGCTCAGGACGCCAGCGACGATTTCAGTACAAAAAGAATGCCAGTTGCGGCCGCCGTGGCGGGTCAGAAGGTCTTGGAGAAGGCGAGCAAGCTTAGCGAAGCCATATCTCCATCATCTCAAGCCACCATGGAGTCTATTGTATCTGTAGCTAGCTCATCTATTGGTGAGCAAGTGGAAAATCCTCAAAACATTTTGGGTACTTCCCAAGGAAGTGTAGAAAGCATGGTTTCTGCCGGGAGTGCGAGCGTCAGCAGTCTTGCCGATCAAGTATCCGATTCAGTCATCAGAACGCAACAAGGAAGTGTCGAGAGTCTTACGTCTGTTGCCGGAGCATCTGCAAGCAGCGTTATTGATCAAGCATCAAGCTCTATCATCGGGACGTCACAGGGAAGTGTGGAGAGCATTGCTTCTGTTGCGAGTAGCCTCTCTAGCAAGGCTTCGACATCTATCTTATCTGGTAGTAGCGAGGTATCGAAAGCGGCCTCGAAAGTATCAGAGTCATTTGATTCCGTCACAGCATCAATTGCGACCTCTTTGTCAAATAGTGCCTCAGATGCTTCAAGTTCGATTAACTCCGCGGCCTCAAGTGCTTCCAGCACTGCATCCAAAAAGATTTGGGGCGGCGCAATGGCACAACACGTTGAGGCTCGACAAATCATATTCGAAGATATCGTTGACGATTCTGACGACGAAACTTTCAGCGAGAAGCTCCAGAGTATGGCAAGTGAAGCTGGGGACAGATACAGTGACATCACGAAAGCTGTCAGCGAGGCATTGCTCGGCACTAAAAGTGCTGAAGAGTTCCCAATGACAAAGATAGCTGCAGAGAAGTATTCGAGCGCTCTCTCTGCCGCAAGTGTTGCTCTTTACGGTACTGAAAAAGGAACTGGCGAGAGCATCTCCAGTCTTGTTTCAAGCAGATATGCTAATGCTGTTGCCGCGTAAGTTCTGTTCGTTGTACAGTAGACGGGTCAAATACTAACAAACTGTCAGTGCAAGTTCTATCATGTATGGAACACCGGTGCCAGTCACAGAGTCATTGGCGGCACAGGCAACTGATATTTACAACGCTGCCCTATCACAAGCAAGCTTTAATTACGCTCACGCACGCTCGGTCGTTTCTGCCCAGATCTCAGGCGAACCAAAGCCTGTGCACGAGGAGATGTTTAGCTCTGTTGAAGCAGCATATTCGGACTCCGTTGAAGCGGCTAGCTCTCGACTTCAATCAGCTCTGCAAGCTGCTTCGAAAGCGGTTTACGGAACGCCCACCCCTACGTACCAAGATGTT
This sequence comes from Phialocephala sp. D728, assembly GCA_003988865.1. NCBI lineage: Eukaryota > Fungi > Ascomycota > Leotiomycetes > Helotiales > Mollisiaceae > Phialocephala > Phialocephala sp. D728. Next base: position 89,771 of record QYAJ01000127.1, read on the forward strand.
CTCATATCTATGACTTCAATAGCTCAATCAAAGCTTTCAGAAGGTCTAAGCGCTGCCTCAGCTCAATTCGACAGCGCAAAAAGTTATGTTGCTGCTGTAAATACCGCTGCCCCGGCAAAACAGAAGCTCCTTAGCCAAATGCAGGACCAGTATTATGCTGGCATCGGTATGGCGCACGCTCGATATTCAGAGTTCTTACAAGCTGCCTCTTCTGCGGTCATGCCAACGCAAACTCCTGTCCGTCCAAGTCCTGATATTGTTGGGACAGCGACTCATAAATTCCAAGCAGCCTTGAACACCGCTTCACTTCATTACTTGAGCGCAATGGAATTAGCATCTTCGCAATATGACGACATCCTTGCTTCTATCAATAAGATAGGAGGCGATGGAGGAAAAGATGCTGTTCCAACGAGCAGCCTTGCTTCCTTGGCCTCTTCTCGATATCACGAAGCTGTTTCAAAGGCCTCGCAGTCCTTCGAGTCCATCAACTCTGTCATTTCTGCGAAATTGGAAGCCGGAGCTTCTATTGCTTCCACCGCACTGATTGGCAGAGAAACACCGTGGACTGAGTCAGTCGCGTCCGCTGCCAGTGAAAACTGGGAGGCACTCGTTACAAAGGCCAGTAGTCAGATCTATGGTGCGCCTACACCCTACTTCGTCACACGGAGATTGCTTTCGGAAGCTAGGGAATACGCTGCTCAAGCTACTGACGGCGCTATCTATCAATACAGCGCTGTCCAATCTCTCATCAGCGAGCTTGTCTCTGGAAAGGAGCCTGACTTCACCGAGAGCGTGTACAGTCGTTTTAGTTCGGCATATTATACAGGAGCATCATCTGCTTCCTCTTATGCAAGCGAAGCATACGCATCGGCAAGTTCTGTTGTCAGCTCAGTGTTCACACCCCCGCCAACGATCGAAGCCATTCTTGATTCTGCATCCTCTCGGGTCAACGAGGCCGTGAACGCTGCCAGTGCGCAACTTTATGGCACCGAAAAAGGTTACTACGAAGAAGCCACCTCTGCTGGCGCGTCTGCGTATAGCTCGGTATCAAGTGTCGCTTCAGAGAAGATCTATGGTACCAACATAGGATATGCGGAAGCCGCTCAAAGCTCGATCGCAGATGCTGCAGTCTCAGCTCAAAAGGCCATTTCAGAAGCTATCTACGGCACTCCCACTGGCACCTACGAGAGTCTGACAAATGCCGCTAGCGAGGCCTATTCGACTGCTTCCTCCGTTGTCGGTGATCATTACTCCGCAGCAGTGTCGAAGGCTAGTGAAGCGATATACGGCCCCGAGAAAGGCGCAATTGAAAGCGCTCAATCACGATTGTCTGAGACTGTGGAGTCTGCTCGTGCCAAGCTCGCTGAATTCGCATCGTCAGCTGGTGAAGGCGCCAGTGAAATAGTGAAGCAAGCAAGCGAAGGCGTTGAAGACTTTGCTAGCAGTGTTAGCAGCGCAATCTCCTCTGCTACTTCTCACGACGAACTATGAAGATAATGATAATTAAGACAATGGCGTGGGCAACATGTAAAATCCAAAAACGGCGGGTCGGCAAGTAAATAGGGTTGAAGAATGGGATAGCAAAGAGAGAAACGCGAGTGTGTATGATACATCTCTTATTTGCAAGCCGGGATGTTTTCATCTAAATGCTTTTTATATGTTCATTGCTTGCGAGCGGGTCGTTGACATTGATGGGTGGGTCTCTTTTGCGACTTTGGCGATATCCCCTCTGTATGTATAAGTGCTTAACGAATGGATTACTTTGTTGCCTAGAGTATACTCGTAGGCTCAATTTTTCTCAATGAGCGCCTCTGTTCCATGCGTCTGGGAAGTGGCTTTTTTGGGCTCAGTATCACCAGCAAGGCTGGACATTACGCTTATCAATACTGCCTTTTCTCTTCAGCAGTCCAAGTCATAGATAAGGCTCACAATTCATTGGTTCAAATGCAGCTAGCAGAGGATGCTGGTAGCGCGGTCACGCCAGACGCCAAATATTATGCGCTCGGACTCGTTACTAGATACTACGATGCTGATGATACTGGACTTGAGGTGACCACAACAATAACGACACTCGGCGTGAAGATAATTACCATTGCGATGATCTACAAGCCTTAAGGTTTATTCCAGCCACGATTGCCTACGTTTACTTTCATCCCCTAGCTTCCCTCCGAACTCGTCTCAAACGGTCCTTTCTCCCAACACTAAACCAAATCATACAAAAACTCCACTTTCCCTCATTATCTCCCTTCGTCTTACAACTCATTTTTATCTCAACCACGTTGCTATCAACTTGCTCAAAAGCATCAATCATTTTAGAGTTACCTGACAATCACGGTGCACTTCCTATAGCACAAGATCCTCCTTGCGGTTGCCAGCCAAGCACTGAGTATCGCCATCGCAGAGTCACACAACGGTATTCCAGGAGTTCGTCCTTCACTTAGAGGTAAGCCCGCGACCTAGATCCTTTCCATCTTGTTACTGGACGCCCAAAACGTATCATCAAAAAGCATCCTATTAACTCTCGTGCTGGAGAGCCCTGCGGTTATCGACGAGTGGAAGAACAAGCCATGCTGCTACAACCTCTATTCCGTCTAACAATCTAGCAGCGATCCTACTTTATACCTACCAGATGGAGCAACAAAACCCAATCCACGAGATCTTCCGATCCTGTCCGAAAGCCAGAGCATTGAAGCTGACTAGTTTCCATACAGGTGTCTTCAGGGTCCATGAGGGCATATCTACCAGGTTAAAGTTGGTGAGCCCTTGCAAATGTCCCAGCTATATAGTAGATTGTCTGACGCATCTAGTAGCTCATTGCCATAATTTAATGTTTTGAGATGTTGTTGAACGAACGCAAGCTCTGTCCATCCAGAAATAACTGTTAGCACTGCTTCCTGCTGTGACGGACATTCATGACGGGTTCAGTTGACTGTAAGACACTCAGATTAACAAGTCCTTTCAGTGCTTTGATCCCTTTTGTTACGTAGGCAGAGTCTCAACTTACGGAAATCGAGCAGCCTTCTAACTACCGCTGCAATACTGGTGATTACGAAAGCGTGTCTGTTACTGGCCAGGTATGAGATTTTTGGGGCTTTGAATTTCTTCCCCTTTCTCTCGTTTAGCTCTGTTTGCACTTTCTTGTGTTATGACTTACTCGAATTTGCTCTTTTATGAGAATGGTAGTCCTTATATATTAATTTCTCTTATTGTTTTTCGTATCCGTTGCCAGTTTTGACGTCTTGACCACCCATCAGATGTTATTCTCAAATGACGTGACAAATCTCAATTTCTCACTCAATCTAATCTTCCTATTAGGTAAACGGTACCAACCCCCCTAGACCATGGCCGTAGCTGGCCAGGCTTTCGTCGTGACAAAATAGAGATTCTAGGACCAAGAAAGTTCTACAGTGTAAGTGTGTGAGGCCAGCAGCTGTCTACACGAGATTGGCATGGTTTTGCTTCGGCAAACTGCTCTGATGGATTTTTCGCCTAAAGTAGTCATTTAGCATAAAATGTAAGTAATGCTGCGTCATATTTTCCTGTAAGTAAACAGCGCTCCGCCTAGCAGCGGTCCATAGACTTTGTCTCGTTCCTTTAATGCCAATGTCCCGAACACATCTTCAACCACTGCCAGCTGTACAACCTTGGCTCTAACATCGTCGTTATCATCGGCTTCTACAGATATAAATGTAATTGCAGCTCGAACCGCTATCATCTCACAGACAAGAGCGGTGATAGCATCTTCACCAAAGCTCTCGAACACCTAGGGAGAACATGATCGACCAGAGGTCAGACTAGCTGTCAATCTCAGTTTGACCTTAGCTTTGCGGCGTCGTCGTTCGCCAGATTATATTACCGGTGTCATACTCCCCGGTGCATCGACGTCATTGAAAAACAGTTGAAACTCATGATGGCATGTATCTCTTGCATATTTTCGAATGATGAGAGGGAATTGGGCTTAGATATGTCACTTGTGAGGGGCAGGTGGGGGTAAACATTTGGCGACATTTCCCTTTGTCTTCCCACAAGAAATCTTAGCAGGAACGTTGCTCCGAGTCCAGAACCACAGGATTTAGACGTCGCTTGTTCTCCAAACTATACCATGCAATGTACAAAATGTGTTTCAAGTTCCCAGCTTCATTCGTTCTCTCGGCCCCACAACTAGCCTCCATACGCTTCGTGAAGAGGGCACTATTAGATCCTTGAAGCTTGATTTCACGTCCCAGGTACACGACCACTTAGGTCTCTAGGATATCGTCGGCATTCAAGAAAACCATGCAAGCTGTGGGGGAAATCTACACATCGCGATGATCTATATACGTCAGCTCCTTGAACCTAGCTAGCTGGGCTCTTCCATGGTAGTCCTGTTCCACAGCTACTGCCTCCCGCAGTAGCCTTGCAACTAGTTTGTACTTTGTGCAACAAGATAAGCCCTTATAAGTACTATACACTCCTAAAGACACCTCTTCTGGCTCGGTCCCTCAGTTCCAGCACACTACCGTTATAACGGTGGTAGTCACGTGCACTAGCACCCCACTTCATGTAAATAGCTTTCGCTCTCGCGAGCTCTCTTCCTTCTTTAGACGCACCAAATATAGAAACTCTACTTCCTGCGGTAAGGACCTCTACAACCGTCCAGGCCTCGCACATTCAGACTCGAGACCGCAATAATGGCAACCATCTATAACCTCGATTCTCTTCCTACTCTCCAAAATCAACTACTGGCATTGCATTCAAGACTACGAACCTACAGACTGCAACTGCGACAATAAGACGTCCTATGACCGCTCGCACATAAGCCCTACCTCGAGTTCCCTGTCCTCAAATCCGGCTCCTACCTAGGCAATAAATCTCCGGGCGCAGACAGAGTCGTCATTAGATCCATATCTACCGATTACTCCTCTGCAGTGTTCTATGCGGTGTTGACACATGATGGAAGCACGAAGAATGGATTCACGGAGTGTAAAGATGATACTGTGAATGAGAATGGAAAGGGAACCTATGAGAAGAAGGAGAAAGCACGAAGGCGTGAGCCTGGTGAAGGCAGGAAGCTGTTGGATAGAATTGGCCTGTGATAAATTCTCGAAGGATACTACTAGGCTTATCTTCACTAAGAAATAAACGGAACTGATAAAACATCTATGGGCTTCTGTGTTGCTGCCAATTTAGGGATTGGTTGATGATTCGATTGATCGTGATCATTCTCGTGGCTAACAAAAAGAATAGTTCTAACTTCGGCAAGCCGACGGGCTCATTACTTTGAGTTCGGAACCATACTACAAGTGCAGCGGCGCTCTACAGAGCTGCGAGTCAAAGGTTACTCGTTTTTGCGCCACTTCAAAATCAAACAGACCATGTTTAATTGTATACAAGAAACGAGAGCAGTCAAGTGACATGATGTCCTAGAGCTCCAGTAATCTAAAGCTTTGTCCCACAAATACTAGATAAGAATAGCACCACTCTTATTCATCTTCAAACCTCTATATCAGTCAGAAAAGACACTCCGTCAATTATCCATATGTGATTGAAGATCAAAATTCGAGCCTGCTTGGGCATAAATTTTGTTCTTAATGCCACCCTTGACATATTCAGAGATGGCCTTGTAGCTACTTCAACTAAGCTTGGTGTTGCAAGAATACTGTAGAGATAATGATGTTTTTCGTCGTTTCGTCGATATGAGGGACAACGCCGAGCAGAATGACATTCTCAACACATCTAAATGGGTCGTATGTTTTAGCTCTCCTTCAAAGAAGCATTCAGCAAGACCCATGTGAAACGTCAAAATATACCAACTTAGTGAACCATATGTTACACTAATCTTCACATGGTGCTGAGTGTAACCTTACCTAGAGATTTACTGCCAGCTCCCTCGTGGGTCCGTCACCCGTGTGGCATCGCATCGGATCTTCGACACTTCCTTTCGAGAAGCCTTATTGAAAAATCATGTCATGGAACATTCCAAAGCTAGACAAAGAAACTGGGAGTAAACTGTAGAATGGCTAGGGCCCAACTTGAGCATATGAATATCACGTGATTGATTCGCGGATCACATGGGAACACAACACTTGATGCATCTTTAATCTTTTCAAATATGAAGAGTGTGACTTTAATATTACAGGAAAATTATTTGCGTCTTGTTGAAAGAATCGTGGTCAGTCCACTTGGAAAGTTGCTCTCAATTGAAAAGTCGAGTATTTATGCAACCCCTTTTTAAGCGAGTTCCTTCGTTCAGTTACGTTGTTTCGCTGCTCGATGGGTACCAGATGGAAAAATAATGAAACGAAACTAGACATTCGTTTTCCCTTCGAATAGGTAGCATGAAAGAAAACCTCATTTAAGTGTAACATTGATCCTGAACCCAGCTGGTAAGCTATTATTAACATGTCCCTTCGGCGGACGAGTTCAGAGGCCAGCAATAAAGGGAAGACTTCTCTTCATTGCTAAATCACAAACTATGGTGGCTCTCTAGCGTGTTGCGTGGTTTAGAAGGCGGGGATACAGTGTACACAAATCGCATATGCAAATTTAATAGAGATGTAGTAAAGAAGTAGGATATTTTCAGAACACTTTTTATTCCGCCAGTGCTAGGATATTTGACCAGTTGTACTGCATTTAGTGATAATTACTATCTCACCGTTCATGCCATTCAATAGCATAGCAGCTCAACAAGTTTTCCTGCCCCAGAAGGCCAGAATACCTGACGAGAAAGCAGCATTGTTCTTCAGCCCCAGGTGTCACTAAGACACATCTGTCCTCCCGAAAATCAATATTTCTTGGCGCTAAGTTTAGTGAAGATAGAGAAGAATACAGAGAAAGGTTGCATAAAAAAAGGCATGAGATCACACTATCAAGTCCAGACCACAAGCTTACGCAAGCTCCTTCCAAGATCGACAGGGACTATTTGATCGAAAACAAAAGCAAAGAGATCCACACCTCCAAGATCTAACCTTCTCTGAGACTGGAAATGAAATACAATTATCCAATCACGTAGTTATCTGCTTCTAAAAAGCGAACCCGTGGACCGAGCACTCCTTCCGAAAGGATAGAACCCTGTCAGCCCGTCCAATGAATAAATGGAGATCGACGTGCCACCTTCCCTCCTACATCCCACATCGCTATCCAAATCCCGGTTTCACTATCAAATCCCGAGGCGTAAATTCTCTGTCGTTGACTTGTTATCATTCAGCCTTCGAAATTTGTCGGGAAAGTATTGTGGCGCACTTCGACGTCAGTGTGCAGAAAGCCCAAACGGTAAAGGTCCAGCCTCGCTACTTTCTTGTGCAACACATCCTAGAAGCGAAAAGATCGTCACTTTGACAGGCAGCCGTGTGACCTCGGATATTTCCTCTGGGACTCGTGTGATGCAGCCTCCACGCGCGGTTGTCGGCAGTGCCTACATTTTAGGGCCCAACCACCGAAACGGGAGACCCTGGACCCGAACACAAGAACGCCAAAAGACTGAATCTTGAACTACCTTCGAAAAAGCCTCGGCGAGCGGGCAATACATCATAATGAGTATATTGAACAGTTGGTTCAGACCCTGAATTTTCTTTCAACAACAGAAGAAAAGAATAATATAAGTGTGTAGTGGATGATGTGATCGTTTTTCGGAAGAAACCACTCTCTCATCGCATGGTGACATTCATTCTATCCAAACGATTGCGATCAGTAATCGCAAAGAGGGTCAAGATAACCTTTCGGCTATGGAGTGGTGTAACGTGGACCGGAGCGCTCGGCTCGGAACTGGGACGGAACGGACATGTATCGTGACGAGTACAATCTTTCAATACTTGTGCGGCTCGAGAAATAAGGGCGCCAAGGCAATAGCTTCAATCAGATGGACAAAAGCCACGAAATCATTATTAAAGATCAAGTTTAGCTGCGTTTGTGTTTCTCTGCCACCACGTTCTGTGTTTGGTCACCATGGGATTGAGGTTCTAGACTCAGCTTGAGGAACACTTAATGAGAGTGTATACTCCTATTTCAGACGATCTTGCAGAAGGAAGAGCACTAGTGTGTGATGAAATGAAGATCGAGCAGCTGTGGTTGTTGAGTAATCATATTTTGTAGCCAATTGTGGTTACGTTGTGAAAGGAGGGAAGAGATTCCGAGAACTTGCAGTTTTGTCTTCCATGACTCTCTATACTGAAGCCATCGGTTCTGGAGCAGTGTTGTGGATCTGACTGCGTGTCATTGGACATACAAGACACGAGCGACTCGTATAAACCAAGAAGACAAAGATGCGGAATGGCATTAATGTTTGCTCATTTAGCTAAGCGTTAAAGGTCAAAGAGAATGCGTGGAGAGGCTTAAATCAATGAGAGGTTTCTGTCTCCGAAATCCACATAGTCTAACAGCATGCAAGTCCTACGGTCAAGAATTCTCAATCGCAACTAACTGAAGCCCGAGAATTCGAGTGCATCCAATGCTTGGCATTTCTATTACATATGGACATTATATATAACTATAGATTGTGCGCTCTCTACGCCCCTTACAGTGAAATCATGGTGCTATTTTTTACCGAGCTTTCGTACCCCTTTCCTACAAAAGTACAGGTCTTTTATTCCCTCAGCGTACTCTATATTTCGGAGCACTGCCTCCCAAGTATTAAAAATATTTACGTTATCATTTGATATGCACTCGCAATGCATCCAAGGTGGAGTGTACCCAGCCAAGCCGTAGTTTATGTTCCTACTGTCGTTTATCAGCGGTAAGCAAAATTATAGTCCTACCTATCATGCCGTGCTTAAGACCTGGCGAATGAAGGATTCTGGAAAACAATGACCAGACACACCGCCTGATACACATATTAAGGTTGGTAACACGTAAGATTGGTGCTAAACTTTAGGGGAGTTAAGACACATGAATATGCAGGTTTTCTAAGATCGAGAGTGAAAATTATACACTAATAGCAACACCACATCTAGTCAGCAAATCCCGAATATTTTTGTCTTCTACCTTAGGAGACTATTCGCGGAAGCACAGAAGATGTGATGCAGCACCACCGTGTGGAGCGGATCGCATGATCGAGAGGTCCACGCCGGTGGACATGCGACAGGAGCAAATCATGGGATGAGATGAACGCAGAAAGGATGCGGGCGCGGTCCAGGATATGTAAATCTGATCAAGACAAGACTTTAGTCACTTTCATTGCATAAAAAAGACCATGCTGTACCGCAAACAAGACGCCGCTGTACATAGCTTTTTCGATCTTCAGGGATGGTTTCTTTGAAAATTTAGGTGATCTGAGCTGAGTTGCTGGACTAATGGTGTTTGCTGGTTCAGGTCAGTGAAGCCCCTGATCGAAAGAATTGGACAGAGGGGTGTTTAGGCATGGCTAAAAGACCAAGGATATGGCTGTACGGGCAGTGGAAGGCAAAAATCCTCTTTCACTGGGTATTGTGTCAATTAAAGAGTTTGAAAGGACTGTTCCTGATCGTATTGCTAGAGTAATACGCAGACTCGCATCTTAATGTACGGATATCACTACGGGAATAATGCACCAGAATTCGAAGCCTTGCTCTCTCTTTCCTTTCCACTTGTACGAGTTATGCTTTTAGGAGAATCGGATGTTGGAAAAGGCTCTCTCTCGTCTGCGCCATAACCAGCGCAGAGTTTTCGCAATTGAAGTATTCGAATCGATTGGCATAAGCTCTGTCCCTTCCCAATACAGCCAGCCAAATTCAATTCTGAAACTACTTATTTGGAGGCTTAAACAGTCTGAAGCTTACGAGCTTTGCAATGCCCCCTTGGGGCCGATCGAGATATAGTAGCACCTATAATACAAAGTCTCGTATGATTGGATATCTATATGATGTATGCTTCTTTCCGCGTCCGCGTCATTCAACTATGACTACAGTCTACTCAGATCTCGGGAGGAGTTTGCTGTGCGTGGACGAATGAGAACTACGTTTCCAAGGAGCAACGGTAGGTGTGCCTCACAGTCATCCTGGCAGCATCCACCAGCACCCCAATGCTACCGCTGCAACCTTGGCCCGTCTGACTATGCCGGGATGTATGTTCTTAGCTTATGGCGGTTCGAGAAGATCGTAAGAGGTGGCCTTCTGACCATATTATCGGCATCGTTCCGATCCTGGCGAACAGTGACTTCTGAGCCGCTTTGCCGACAGTCCCATGTACACTCAGCCCATCCACCGCCGAGTATCATCCCTCAACTCGGGTTCGCCAGGAATAAGGGTGACGCTCTCTGGTTGGATTTGGAGAGGCAATTTTTAGTTGCCGATGCCTCTGGACATATAGGACGGCCATATATCCAAAAATAATCACGAGGCAACCTGCGATGGAACCGAAGAGAATAACGAGAAGGAGTGGCTGCTCGACCGTAAGAGCCATATTCCAAGGCTCGTAATCTGTGTGGACGTAGTTCTGGAGAGGCTCTTAGGTTTTCTGCTTGCAGCTGTCAGGGGGGTTCCTGTGGACGTCTTGAAATATGACCCACCTGCAAAGGGCACCACCATGTGATCTGCAAGCTTCCAGTTCGGGGGCACTTGAATATGAGAATTGCTTCTTAGATCTTGAATCCTTCGTGGCCGAAGTGGTAGGTCCTCGCTCTCTTGACTGTTATGCCGTGCAACGATGATGAATCGAGAGTAACAATAATGGCAAAGATGAGGAATAAAAAAATAGGAGCAATTTAGGCATAATGCGATCGATGAATTTATTTAGAGTAGCGAAAGAATGCTCGTTATTTGAATATGTTACTGTGGAAAGAGTAAACGCATAATATTGCCAGGAAAGTACGACCATCCAGCGAATTAGAGCACCTGCTACTGGCGTATATTCTGAGGACCCAAGGGATCAAATCATTTATTCCTTAGATGCATGAATACTAGTCACCACTTCTAGTGTTATCTATGAAACTCTACCATCATACATTTTGAAAAATGCTTGGTTAAAGGGGAAGGGAGCACGTGACCGATCTATCCTTTCTAGAAGTGATGTTATTTTGTGGCTGCAGCTTTTAAGGAGCTGACAGAACGTGGAGAGAAGTGCCGCGCATGGCATGCTCCTTGCCAGGGTATCGGTATCGGGCTGAAGATCTCTCACCTGCAGGAACTCTACGATGGGCAAAGTCTACCAGGGGTGTAAAGATCGCCGAACAGCTTCTGTTAGACGACATGCGTTCTTCCGTGCAACCTCAGCATTGATGGTGGTCAAGCGGACTTGGGTTTGCAAGGTTCGCAATACGGCAAGTTTATCCAAGATTCTTTTTCGGCGGAGATATCTCCTCCACTCTAACCTCCATGTCTAACTTCCAACACCACCAGCACTGGTTAGGCTCGCAGGATGCACCCGAACACCAATCGGGTAAGAGGACCCGGACGGCCGGCATCTCAAACTTGGTCGAGAATATTTTGGAAGGTTGGGGGTGTTCTCTGTAGTAACTAGAAGCGCGTGGAACCAGTTTCTAGAACTGTTTCCCACGTACCTTTGTTGGTCTTCCAACGGTCGACCTGAGCCAGGGTCATTCAAGCTTCAAGCTTCAAGGTTCAAATCTCCTCTTTGGAAGCGGTATTTGACGGTATACTGCTCTCAAGACCCGGAGCATTGGATTGCGCACACCTTTCGTGACACAGCACGTGGGGGGTTGCTGTGTAAACTGGATTAGGAACTAGTTACCTGCGACGTTGCAACTTATATGGCCGGGCAGTGATATGGACAGTTAATGATTAGGTACGAGTACGAGGTGCAGAATATCCTCAGATTTGCAGGCGACAAGAGTGCGGTGAAGACCCGTTGCTCATCACAGATCTTCGAGTGTCGGATGGTGAACTGCTGTGGGCGCTTACCCGGTTCGTGGGTCGGTCTCGAGGTGGATCTGCTTTGCCGGCACGGTACGTCGTTGCTGATTGGCAGCCATCCGAAAAAGCAAGAGATAAAATCGTGGAGTTGCAATATCCCTGCAAAGCTGACTTCGTATCTCTTCAGATGACATGCAGAGTACTGTCTCAACTTCTATAAAGGATCTGCGCCTCTAATACCTCTGCGCTACAGCCATAGCAGCCGTCGTGGATGGCTTGCCCGTCCTGGCCTGCAGCGTACCACATTCCCAGCCGCAGCCCACTACGAGCTGGGCGGTAAAAGCGCAAGAAACCATCAACTTCCCCGATAGATGAGGCTCGGTAGCTGTGACCATAACTCGAAGCAAGCCCGACAGAAGAAAAATTCGATGATCCTTGCTTGAATTCTCTCGGCATATGCTTAGGTTCTAATTGTTATCGATCCTTGTTATTTTCTCCTTGTGTAAGATGAGGCTTCCATAGCCATCTTTCTGCGAAAGGAGGTGTGAAGGAGGGAGAAGGATCCAGGAATATAAAGTGTGTGGGCGTGATCCCACTCACTCTGCACTAACGATCCATTGATCTTTCACCTCAGCATCCAAAGTACGGACCGTACGCTAGCGCCTTCTCGCAAGCAGTATCCGCACAGTGCAGCCGTTTGGTAGTCTGGTAAGTTGGATCATCCCTATACTAGTATGGGATGAAGCATGCAGACTCTCTGGACTTTTCATCAAATGACAAGAGCTGAGACTCGATAGGCGTAACGCTGAGGCTCTGGTCCCAGAAGTTTCAGGGGATATCGTGAGCCTCCTAACCATGTCGAAATCTAGATACTGACGTCCTTCATGAATTGCTTTTAGGCAATCGAAGATATTCTCAAAGAGATACAATGCTCGGACTCGCAGTTCAGCCTCCCCAACAAGCTCGTGCAGGCGTGGCTCTATACCCTCCCATTGCGGCTCGCCTTCGCAGTGAGACTAGCATTTTCGAAGAGCTGTCTCAAATTTGGGCAGTCGCAACTCTCGTGCACTACACCGGAGAGGTTTTATACGACCAGCTCGGTGGACGGGTAACCGACTCCGCACATCCTCTTCCCGACAGCACACATGCTAGCTCTTCTTCCAGCAGTTCAGGCTCCGAGAAAGACAGGGCTTACTTCTATTTCCCTGATCTCGTCATTCCCGAGCCAGGCCGCTATCGCGTTCGTGTAAGTTTGATGCAGATGGACTACTCTAACGAGGCGGCTCCTGAAGGGGTGGTTGTGGTTCGTGAATATGTTGATAGTCGTTCCATTGATGTGGAGAACACGCCGACAAGGACCGCAAGGCCAAGTGAGTTCGCCCATTGCCTTTGCGGATAAGCTGACCAGGACAGGCCATCATGAGCGCGCCTTCTTGAGAGTCTTGAAGAACGACGGGCAGGAAATCCCTTCTGCTCCAGCCTAGACGCTGCTTGGACCATGGGATGCACGTGAGGCTTCAAGAATCAGCGTGACTTAAGGCAATGGTTTCTGTTTCTGTTATTCGGTCCTTACAGCAGTTAGACATATTTTGAGCTTCGAAGAGAGGCAGGAGGGGAGAACGCCTACAAAGCGAGCGAAATCAGGGGTAAGAAGAGATGGAAGTCGGTCATTTGGAAGGTTAGGAATACTCCAGATAGAAAAGGATAGGAAAGATGATGGGAGGATGAAGTTAGAGTCAATCGAGTCAATCCTTCTTTCTCGCGAAACAAGTTAAGGTTATTGTTCCGTGTCTGAACTTGACACTGCACGTCCCAGAGTGAACTGATATGTACTGTAAAAGGTGGCAAAAACAGACTGATTTCGGAAAAGGGCCTGACCTGTCGTCAGCATACAAGTCACAAGGAGGCGGCCTCGGAGATGGCCATCACCATCGCCACAGCCGTCTGCGTGCATCATCCGCCCCTTAACCGCACCTGCATTGCACAATTCGATACGGGTCACGTGCCGAGGCTGAGAATTTTCGGGGCAGGCATTGAGTCACAGACGAGTGAGCAAACAGCTAAAAAGGACCCCTCCCAAAACCCCACATACTTTAGTCATTTATGAATTCTTCCTTTTCTTGCTTGACAAGAATATCCCGACTGTGTCTAAGAGTTCCCTCTTCCCTGGAAAACCCAATTCTGCTTACGAAAGCGCGTCTCCAGACTAGGCGCGCTTTCAGCCAAACCTACAACATGGTGGCCGCAGCGTCTTCTCTGTCAGAAAAGCTGAAGTCGCTGAGTTTAATAGAGCCTCTCCCAAAGTACCCGAATTGCTTCCCAGAAGTCAATCCCGTTGATATCTACCGAGCACACCTTACCTCAATTCTCACAGAAGTCACTGGCGTCGAAGCCTCCATCATATACCCCGCCTTACAGTGGACGCAAACACTAGAGAAGGGCGACTTGGTCTTACCTGTTCCAGCACTCCGAGTCAAGGGCAAGAAACCTCCCGAACTTGCTGCAGAATGGGTGAAAAAGGTGTGAAGTCATCTGCTACTTATTAGACGCGTGGTTGCTAACTCGCCTCTGCCAGTTTCCCGAATCGCCTCTTGTCCACAAGCCCACAGTTGCTGGAACTTTCCTCCAGTTCTTCTTTAAGGTCGACAAACTTGCCGAGGTCCTCATACCCTCAATCATCGATCGAAAGAAAGACTTTGGATTGAATCCATACCTTGGGTTGAGAGATACGGAGGATCCGAGCAAGGGCAAGAAGAGGATTATTATTGAGTTTTCATCACCAAATATCGCGAAACCTTTCCACGCTGGGCATCTTCGAAGTACAATTATTGGTGGTTTCTTGGCCAATCTGTATGAGGGTTTAGGCTGGGACGTCATTCGAGTCAATTATTTGGGAGACTGGGGCAAACAATATGGATTGTTGGCCCTTGGATTCGAGAAATATGGCGACGAAGAGGCTCTGCTGCTTGACCCCATCAACCACCTCTACGAGATTTATGTCAAGATCAACAAGGATCTAACGGCAGAGAAGGATCAGATCAAGAAATTGGAGGAAGAGGGCAAAGATGCATCCGAGTTGAAGAATGAGGGTCTAGACGAGCAAGCCCGTCGGTACTTTAAAGCCATGGTGGATGGTGACGAGAAGGCCGTTGCACAATGGGCTCGATTCCGTGGCCTAAGTATTAAACGATACAAGGAGACCTATGCTCGACTGAATATTCATTTTGACGATTACTCTGGCGAGAGTCAAGTCAAGCAAGAACGCATGGATTTTGCTGCACAAAAAATGGCCGATATGGGCGTCTCAGAAGAGTCCGAAGGAGCCGTTATCGTCGACTTCAGCAAACACGTTCCTGGCAAACCGGGCAAATCCCTCGAACGACCAATCATCAAAAAGAAAGATGGTACAGCCCTCTACCTCACTCGAGACATCAGCGAGATGATGCAGCGAGAAGATAAATACCACTTCGACCAGATGATATACGTTGTCGCCTCTCAACAAGATCTTCACTTGAAACAACTTTTCAAAATCATCGAGTTAATGGGCTACGAAGAACTCGCAGCGAAATGCCAGCACATCAACTTTGGTCTCGTGCTCGGAATGTCAACTCGCAAAGGAACCGTCAAATTCCTCGATGATATTTTGCGAGATGTCGGCGACAAAATGCATGAAGTGATGCAGAAAAACCAGGCGAAATACGAGCAAGTCGAGAACCCGCTTGCTACAGCTGATATCCTGGGAATCAGTTCCGTCATGGTACAAGATATGTCCGGGAAGCGAATCAATAACTACGAATTCAACATGGACGCTATGACTTCCTTTGAAGGGGACACAGGACCATATCTCCAATACGCCCATGCCCGACTCTGCTCCATCACCCGCCGTGCAAACATGTCGGAAGCTCAACTCCTTTCCGCAAATCTCTCCCTACTCACAGAGCCACATGCTCAGAATTTGATTCGGGTGATCAGTCAATATCCAGACGTGGTACAGAATACGCTCAAGACGTTGGAGCCGACGACGATCTTGACATATCTGTTTAAGATGACGCACACGCTAAGCAGCAGTTATGATCATCTTCGGATTGTGGGCAGTGAGGAGGAGTTGGCTAAGGCCCGAATGGCACTTTATGATGCTAGTAGAGTGGTTTTGAATAATGGCATGCGGTTACTTGGCTTGACGCCCGTTGAGAGGTATGTTTACCCTTTCCATCGTCTCATACTCGTATACTGGGAATCGAGATATATTGCGTGTATGAAGTCGTGCTAACTGGGAATAGAATGTAAGTGAATTGCGACTTGATGTGAGTTGCCTTGAAGATACCAAAAGAGTCTCGTCATCATCTTCGGGGTGCCTGTGTTTCTGAAATAGACCAGGACTGGGTTGGGTTGTGGAATGAATGGCGTTTACTGTAAGAGAAAACTTTCTTTGCTGAAGCAGGAAAAGTATTGCAGGGTATCATACTTGTCGATAGAGCATTCGAATCATAAAGAAAACGTACGAAGCGCCTCAACTTAAACTCTGATTGTAGAAAGTATTTTCATTTCCTAAACATTTAACAATATCATGAAAGTGATAAGTGGTATGTGGTATATCTGACGCCCCGGAAATATCCCATTCCCTAACTCCTTGGGAGTAAACCATATATCCAAGACTCAAACTTCTCGCCAAGCAATTTCTCTCTGGCCCTTCATCCCACCTCAATCAAAATACGCGCCACCAAACCCTCTCTTTCCGGGCAAGCAAAGGTATTAATACGGCCAGTCAACTCGAACTAACACTCAAACTCAACCCTTCTCTTACTCGCTGTGGTATCATACTCCTCTCACTGACACTAACCCTCTGTTTCTGTCCTTGTGCTCTATCCCTGTCCATTCCCATCCTCCTCATTGGCAGGAAACCCATATCTTCTTTCTGATTCTCTCGTTCTCGTTCTTTCTCTTTTCCCATCGCTCTCTCGTTTCTTGCTTGCTGAGATGAATTATCGTCAGCATCCGAATGAGCGGGATCTAAACCAGCAATATGCTGGATATTCGCGGTACCCATATTATCGATCTGCGTCGGGGTGGGCGGGAGTTTAAGCTCCTGCAACATCTTTGTAATCTCACTTTCATCCAGGACATCAATCTTTTGTCTCCCTCTCCTCGGTTCCGGCTCCATAATTCGTGGCATCGGAATCTCGTCCACTCGTTCATAAACACATTCTCCTCCTGGCAATTTCACGCTCTTAGCTCTCAACGTGATTCCAATATCGCGAAGGAGAACGTCCATCGGACAGATATACGCGACTCCCTTTTTCGTACTCCATGCCAGAACACAACCGCAAACTTCTCCATCGTTACTGATTACCCATGCTCCGGAGTCGCCTGGAATACCGAGTTTCTGTTTGGAGGATGCGACTTGGTAGGATACGGATGGTGTTTGACGCCCGAAGATCTTGACGCTGACCATAGCTTGGGAGATTCGGCCACTTTGGAGACCGGATGTGCGGGCTAGGCAGTGAACGGGTGTGTTGCTCAGTTCCTCTGTTTTCTTGACGTTCTTGGGATAGGAATCAGACTTGACGTGGGGAGAGCAGAAACGAGAACCGCCTGTGATGTGGTTTGTTGATGGGAGACGGTAAGAGGAAAAGGAGAATAGTGCCCAATCAACTTCATGAACGAGCCCGTTCTCGGTACGGCGGCGGATGCCGGATGAGGCATAGATTTCGCCAAGTTGGAAGGAGTCGAGATGGTCTTCATCTCGGGTTGAGGAGTCGGGGTAGAAATCTGACGGGATATCGTCGATTGCTGGTTGGGTAATCAAATAAGATTCTCCGTGCCCAGCGGATATGCCTGGAATGTTGCCGGGTTCGTCATCTTCGTCATCTTGTTCTCCTTCACCGAAGCGAGATAGCGATTGGAGATCTTCGTCGTCAGAATCATACTCTGATGAGTGGATGCTAGAGCTGTCGTCGACGTCAGATTCGTAGTCTGAGAAGGCGTACATGTACTCTTCATCTCCACTACTGTAGACTGAAGATTCGGAGAAGGTAAGATCAGGCGTGTCGGCATAGGCCGAAGAACGGAGAATAGGTGCTGCTGCGTCAAGAACCTCATCGTCTTCCGCGTCTGAGGGATCGTCTAGCATGTGGTGGACTGTCATACCGTATGGCTTGTCGTCTACCATTATCAGGCCACCAAGAGACACGGGAGGCAGGTGCTTTTCATCGACATAAGCACCGATAGATGCACCATTTGTGGGACATTCTTGATGGCCTGGATTCGCTGCCTCCAGAACCACGCTGTCATGAGCCATGGAACGTTTAACACCATGTTTGCGAGACCGGACAACTTTGCCGCGGCAGACCTTGAGTCCAAAGACTGTTTTATCATACACCAAGTGTTTCTTGAGTATGCTGCGGACTTTGGTAACGCTGGTGCAGATGACGAGAATTGTAGGTTTGGCTGTTGCAGGTGATTCGCCAATGTTCTCAAGACTGATCTCCACGGACTCGGGGTATTTCTTGTAGAAACCGCGGAGGACGTGATTGATATGTGGCATCAACCCAGTATGCCAGAAGTCGAGATGCTCTGGGCTGATCTTGATAGAGGGGTAAGTTCGAAGCTTCGACTTAGCTTTCTCAGGGACTGGAGCTGGAGCTGTAAAGATCAGTATAACACCAAAAGGTCATGTATGTGGCGAACATACCAGGTGCCGCCTTGACAACAGGTTTCTCAGACCATCCCATCTTCTCAGGAAAGGAAGTAGACGATTTGCCATACGAGCTCTTCTCCGACCAAGCAGGCCTTGATCCAGTCGGTGTCGACGTACCAGTAGCCACGTTCAAAGCTAAGGTCATCTTTTCACTGGTCGCTCTTCTCTGCGGAGTCGATGATCTGGACACTTTCAACGGGGTCGAAGGTATGGGAGGAGAATCATCGCTTTCCTCGGTCGACTCATCAGAACTCTCATCGATAGCGCAGCAGGTATCGAGAGCCTTAGAGACTTTGAAGAAGACCTTCTGATGCATGACATCCGGTCTTGCTCTTTGCGAGAGCTCATCGTCGGGCGCATGCCAGCATGCTTGCACAGCCTTGACGTAAAGACTTCCGCATCGAGCGGCGAGTTGTTTCAGAACACTTGTTGGATTGTTAGGTATAGCAGAGGCCATGGGGAAGATGTCGTGAAGGGAGGTCCAGAGACCAATCTCTAGGAGAAGCATGGCCAAGCTGTATAAGTCTAAGGACTTGCTTTCCGAAGTGAGGCGAGTGTATCGAGTGATTCGAGGATCCAAGGGATGCCTGTATATCGATAAAGGATCTGGTGAAGTATCGGAACTATCTGTAGCGTTATCAGAGAAAAGGTCACAGGAAGTAAGATACGACTGTCGCATGTTGACCTGGCTCAAGTCGAGCCGATTCTGCGGCTGATGTTCGAGGAACAAAATGTTCGAAGCGACAACATTCCCATGCACAACTCCTTTTGCGTGAAGATCGAAAACGGCACTAGCCACGTTATAAGCTAGTCGATACTTGACCTCGAGGCTAGGCTCGTAGTTCTGGCTATAAAGCAGATCCGAGAGAATAGTGATTGAGGGCATCCTAGGACTTTCGATATCGATCGGTCCAAAGTGCGTCGGTAAGGCGTACAGCAGACAAAACCGCGAATGCTCCGGCTCCTCAAAGTACCCAATCAGACCCAGCAAGCCAGCCAGTATCCTTCCAGACGATATATAAGCTTGAGAAAGCGCAGCAAAAAGTCTCTCAAATCGAGTGAGGGAAGGCGTGATACCCGTAATAGAATAAATAGGATCATAAGGCGCGTACTCCAATAACACCGGAACGGCAGGAAATGATTGTCCACCCATACCTATCTTCCTCAAATCCTGTAGCGAAGTCGTCGGTCTCCTCATGAAGACAATCTGTCTGTTCGATTTGGCCGGAGGTAACATCCCCGCCGGCATCGTCTTCATCTCCCTAGGCCAGATGATACTTTTCGGATCAACTTGTTGCGGCGTCTGCATCCTCGAGCTCTCAAACTGCCTCTCCTCAATAACCTTCTTCTGCACTGCCATCAGGCTCTCTTCCTTCCTCACCTCCGTCGTCTCAGAAACCTTCCTCGCCGATTGCCTTGTCCGAGAAAGATCATACAGCGTATCGATACTCATCGTCAAATCCCTAATCAGATCTTGAAACCGACTTTTATCCCAAACAATCAACGCACTTTTACTCTTCTCCCCCTTCTCACCCACATCCCCGCCACCAGCACCAATGCGTCGACTCGCCGCCCAAAGCGGTTCCGCTTCCGCAAGAACCTCTTTGATGGTTCCCATCACGCTACCCACGAGTTCCGAGAGCCCGGCTTTATTGATCGACTCATCGATATCAGGTGACGTGACCTGTTCGGGATCACTCCATTCCAGGCCCCAGCTCACCAGCCTATCTTTCTGGATCCTTAGTTTCCTGTGCAGAGAGAGTAATTCTGGGTCTTCTTGCGGGGTATTGATAGGTTCCTTGACAAAGTCATAAGAGGATTTCGTGTCGGTGTACATCTTCGTTAACCTCCTTTGAAAGGGGAGCGGGAGCGAGAATAGGGACTCCATTTTGATCCCGTCTCAATACGTACGTCGCCTATCTGAATTGAGAGTTGAAACCTGATGATGATTGAGGAAAGAAAAGGGGTATCATGTGTATAGAATCAACACATCAGAGATGAAGAGGAGAAGCAGAGAAGGGAACGCAGCTCATTTTCGTCTGATTAGGTCGAGGTAGAGTTTCGTTGTTGCCTTGCGCCTGGCCCTCGATAGGTGCAAATGTGGTTGCCTTGAGCCTCCGCGTGTGCGGCCAACCCGAGAAACTAAGCCTCTTGTGGAATCCCGGTGGATCCCCGCTTAGGCAAATCATCGCACGTGATCAAGGCGGACGCGAGGTTCCAAGACAGGGAAAACATTCCGAAGAAACATCTCGCAGAATCGAGCACTGAGTCAAGGAGATACACAGCAAGCATTCAGAAACCATCCATCTAGAAGAACTCATTGTCTTGTCAACGATCTTCCAGATTCTAAGCCACGTGATGCGCAGATCTTGGCATTTACCTCCCTAGACCGACGTACCCCAAATTGCTGTCAATTGCTTCGCCCAGAACCGCCATCCTGCCAAACCCATCGTTACTCCGCCATCGGCTTCTCCCGAACTAAACCAAACCCGAATGTCAACCTAGATGCTTCATTCGCCTCTCCTAGGTACCCACGATACTTCCGTTGCCTGCTACGGGCGATGAAAAGTCCGAATGCTGCAGCCTGCAAGCTTCAGGACGGAGAGACACATACCTATACGGCGGCTGCCTTTGAATGTCGCGCAAGGGGAGGGGAGAAACACCAGCTGGCAAGTGGAGACGATGCATCGTGAAATATACGAAGACTGAGTCGTGATCAAGGAAGAACACGCGGAAATTATACAAGTAGCCGGCATGGAGTCAAGTTGCCACCACCACCGTCACCCAATGCGGCACTGCCTCAAATCAATACCAGACGCGTCGTCACCTTCATCCCGACCAGAGCAGAAATTCAACCATCGCAACTCCGCAATACAACAACGAGAATCCTTACTACACGAGCAAGCAAGATCACAAAAAACCAATAGCATGGGCATTCAATATGAAGAAACCCCGGACGAATCAATCGCCAGTCTATTGTATCATTTATACAACAATAGAAGTATCTATGTAGGTACAAGTATGTGAAAGGGATATCTAAGTAATCCCTATCCCCGGGATTATACCCGAGAGTAATAAGTAAAGGATCCAGCACTAACTCCATCCGAAACCCATTTCCTTGCAATTTTGGTAATCGTTCAGTTGCAGCAGCAGTCTTGCCTGCAATTGCGAGAGAAAAGAAAACCCGATGTACCCTTCCTCCCAACCAACCCGTCCTTCCTTCCTCGTCCTTTCATTCAACATTAAAAACTGAAGCTTCCAGCAATGAGCGAAGACTAGAGATAGAGGAAATCTACCACTTCGGATCATAGACTTGTTTCTTAATCCAAGCCGTCAACGCAACATCACCCCACTCTTCCCACTCAACCCAAGTTTCCTCGGGAAGTGTCGAGACGCCTTCCCGTCTCGCAGTCTTCATGACCTCTCTTGCAACAACGACCGAAGCGTCACGCACACGCTCGATCTTCGGGTAGATAAGACCCATGCGGATTTCTTCGCTGTTAAGGCAGCCAGCCAGAGCAGCGGCGGAGGTATACACCATGCTGTCTGTTACACGGGAGGCTTTGGCGAGGATGGCGCCTAGACCGAGACCGGGGAATACGTAGCTGTGAGGATACGTCAGCATCTTTCTTTCAAGTTTGAGACAGGAAAGTTGAGGGAAACTTACACATTGTTACCCTGGTTAGGATAGTAAGTCATGATCATGTCCCCACTCTTGGTGGTGAAAGGCGAGAAAGGAGATCCGGAAGCGAAGATGGCTGTACCTTCAGTCCACGTGATGGCTTGCTCGAAGGTACATTCAGCTTTGGTCAGGGGGTTGGATAGAGGGAAGAGGATTGGCCGACGTCCGAGTCCGCCAGCATCAACTGATACCTTAAGAGCACGGACAACACTCTCAGTGAAGACGCCGAAAGTGGCAGTCAGACCAATGAGAGCAGTTGGCTTGACGTATTCGATGACAGCTTCGAGAGTGCTGAATTGATGACCGTTGTTGTCTGAGCGAGCGAAGATCTTCTTGTGCTCGGCGAGACGGTCTCCTCGGTCCTTGGTCACGAGACCCTTGGTATCGACGAGGTAGAACTTCTCGCGAGCTTGCTGTTCTGAAAGCCCGCGCTTGGTATAGAATTCCATTACTTGTTTGGCGACACCGACACCAGCTGAACCGGCACCCATGAACACAAGTCTTTGGTCCTCAATTGGGACGCCGGAGAGGTTGACTGCTCCCATATAACTAAGATTTGTTAGTACCGACTCATGTTTAGGTTCATGATCACTTACCCAGCCAAGACGACAGCACCAGTTCCCTGGATATCATCGTTAAACATCTTCTCATGCTTGTACCGCTCCAAGTACTGGAAAGCCTTCTCGGTCTCGAAGTCCTCGAACTGCACCAGCATATTTGGGTAGACTTCTTTCACAGCAGCCATGAATTCATCCATGAATTCTAAGGCCACTTCTGGAGAGACTCTCTTCTGTCTGAGACCCAGATACAACGGGTCTCGGAGGTTACCCTCGTTTGCGGTTCCGCAATCAATGACAATAGGGAGAGTCTTCTCAGGGTGAATACCTGCTGCACCAGTGTACAAAGCAAGCTTCCCGATCTAGAAAAACCGTTAGTGGGTCCACAATGGAATTACTTCTGGGGCACGCGAGACGGGACCCCCACTACTTACCGAAATACCAACGCCATTTACGCCGAGATCACCCAACCCGAGAATACGGGACCCATCGGTAACGACACATATGGATGGGTCTGGGTACGGCCAATTGCGCAAGATCGTCGCAATCGACTTTCGCTGCTTAATTGAGATATAGAGGGCTTCGGGATGGGTATATAGTGTGGAATATTGAAGGCAGACGTCGCCGATTGTTGGGGTATAGACGAGGGGCATCAATTGTTGGACGTTGTCGATCAGCAGTCGGTAGAAAAGATCGGTGTTGTTTTGTTTGAGGGAGGAGAGGTAGAGGTATTTGTCGACGTTGGTTCCTCGGCTGTTGATCATGCGCATGGCTCGCTGACATTGGGTCTCTAAGCTCTCTAGGACATGAGGTATGAGCCCAGAGAGGTTTTTAGACACTCTTTCTTCAGGGCTAAAGGATGTACCTTGCAGAAATCATTAGCAAAGTTGAAACTGGACAGAGAAAGCGAGCATATACCTTTGTTCCACGCAGGTTCCCGGAGGACTTGGTAACCTCCAGCATTGTTCTTAGAGACATAATCAGTTGTTCGGTATTGGTGGACGGTGCCGTAGTTGCTCTGGGCATAGCCCTTGAAAGAGTCGAGGGCAGCCATCTTCATGGCAGCTTCGACTTGTTCGACGTCAACGGCAGCCATTGGGTTAAATCCAGAGATACGTCTTCCTGACAGAGACATTCGCTTGCTTATGGTAGTTTGACTGGACGCCCGGCTGATGACTGAGGAGGGGGAGGTTGATCTCGGAGTAGACAGCTCAGAACTTGCGGTACTGAAGTTGTTATATGAAGCCATCTGTGGCAGTGAATTGCAGAGGAAGTACGATTGGAGACGAATTTCACAAGATTCTGGGGGGCACGGCTACCATGATATGGGTCTGCATTGGAGGGACTTTTTTCGTGGAAACATCTTTAATTGATTTATTATGTGGCACGCACGCGGGCTCCAGGGCTCAACAGGGCTCGAGGGACAATTCGGGTTCCCCCCGATGGAGGAAAATCCTAAATGTGACACAAGCCATGTCTTGTTTCGTTGAGGTTTCGGTGCATTTTGGGGGATTCCGAAGTGAGGACCAGTACAGAGCGCCTATCAGGAAGCAGGAACTCCAGGAGAGCGGACGCGGGTCGTGGCTGGATCGAGGGAGCTGTCAAGCATCGTGCCGGTGCCGGGTCTAGGGCGTTGCCGCATCCCAGGGATGTCCAACGCCGTCGGGACTGTTGCGCGAGGGGTGGCTTAAGGTGCGAGCCTGAAAGGGACAGAAAAGGGTCAATCAGGGGGCGAGGCTCAATGTCTGCGTAGACGGCAGTGGGTGGCCGTGGGTGATAGAGGGTGATAGAGGGTGATAATGGGTGACATTGGGTGTGCTTCAGCACTGCGCGCGCGGCAAGAGGGTGACTGGTAGGGTGACGGCGCGCTCAGTGGGATCACATCTGTTGGATTTTTGAGTTTGGACCGTACGAGTGCGTGTTTGCTTCTTGAACGCCGAATCGCCGTATTACTCGTAGGATGGCCGGATCCGCGTCCCATATCCGCATCCCATTATTCCCTCTTCCCTCAGTCCTGTTGAGCCTGCGGGCACTGCATCTCTCGCACCCGCCCGACGCCTTTCTGGCCTCCGCAAATGAGCTGGAGTGAGAAGTGAGGGGAAGTGGAAGCGCGCCGTGGATGAGGAAGCATTTGGTGTTGGGGTGTCTGATGCGTGCGAAGCTTCTATTGTCGTGTTCTTCGGACGACGAAGCCTGCTAGCCTGCTTCTTTGCCAGCCGACGTCTCACCTTCAGATGGGCACCCAATAGCCTCGCACGGCGCATCCCAGCCATCGCAAACAGTCCGACATCTCCCGACTTTCTCGACATCCAAATTACCGCAATCGCATTTGCAGTCCATGCTGACAGCCTGCCCTCGTCCGCTCGTTGGTGAAGTTGGCAGCGAAACATGAACAGACAAGGTGGCCATGGGCCATGAGGGATAAGGAACCCTCAAATCACGCAGATCATACACGGCGCGCCCACGTCAAAAGGAACGTCTAACGTCTCAAACCGTCCTGCCGCCAGACACCCGTTCTTCTTCAGTATCAGATCGTCACGTGCACCTCTAGATTGGGTGTGAGGGAGGCTCGAGACAACCTGATACGGACCCACTCTACAAGTTAAAGCTTCACCATCGCAACTCGCCTCCGCCAAGCACCTCTCTTGTTCTAGCCAGCGGGAGAACAGGGTGTGTGACGGCTGTGGGGAAATAGTCCAAAGCTGATAAGCTTCTTTGCCACCGTGCTTCGTCGTCAATCTGACACATACTCGATGCTACTCAACCAAAAGCTGGTGGTGGTCTTGGGACGAAGGTCGAGGCGGGTATGATCTTCTTCCGTCCGGTTTTGCCTACTTTTCACATGCATCAGATATTTGGTCTTGGGAATTCTGCATGATTAGACGAAGTTTGTTTTGTCATGACTCATGAACCGCAGACTGCGAGATGTCAGCCCTCATATTTGCAGTTGCTCATGTCGTCTTCTACTTCCCCTCACGGCTCCTCCCCCACATCCACGTCCTTGGGTATTGCCGAGGGATTGCCAAGTCATTCTTCCATACGATAATCCCGCAGCCCCTATGAAAATTTTTCTTGCAATTATCTCATTCCGGTTTTGCGCGAACTCATGTAAGATGTTACCAGAAATATCGTTTTGCAGCTTATTGTTCCATTTCGGACTTCCATATTATCCTCCCGTCCAGGAAAGAAGTGCCCTGACAGCTCAGTCAGCCTCCAGGGGCTCGGCAAATGAGGGGCATGTCCACAATCTCGGTCAGCGAAATTCTTCGACGTCCATTCCGTCCTTTATCACCAAAGAAAAAAGCAAAGCGGCTTCTCTCATCACACCTTCAACTATGATGATAAGCCCGATCTCTTGGCCCAGTGGCTGATTTGGAGCCGATGTCGGGGAAGCTACTATCGGAGTGCTTCATGGGCAGGCCCCTCCGTTGAGAGAGCGTCCGTCATTCTTTTACTTCCATGCTATATTTACATACTTTGCCCACGAAGATTCAATCAAGGAATCATTTCCATCACTGATCGAAGAACATTAAGACAGTACCTGATAGGTGTTCCCTTTTCTCGTCGACTTCGACGCCATATTTTCGGCAACTCTCTTCTCTGCACTCAAGCATCTCCAGGCTAGAAATGAGACCAGCATATCCCAACTCAGCGCTCTAATCATAACTCCGATGGAGAAATGAGCTTCTTTGCCGGGCCATTCAGCAATCTTTCAGACTCATGAAATGCCTTCACCCTTGTTCATCTATATAGTATCCTATGTTTGCTACAGATTTTCATGAATCTTTTTTTTCTCTTCCTTTTTCCCCCACGAAACGAGTCAACTACATACCGTTCTCGAATTCCAAAGCGGGAAGGTAAGAGTTCACAGCTTTGTATTTTCGTCTCCGTTCAAACCTCGCTTTTTAATAAAATTTTTTAAAAAAAAATTGGTTGACAAGCTGAGATAATGCTCTTAAACACGGTTATCTTTGAAAGCTGCTGTCGAGTCACAATCACAGTTTTACAATCTGAGAATATACTTCAAGTTGAGCCTTGTTTGCTTTAAATTAGGAGGGATTGCCATCTTCCCGGTCTCTCGATTTTCTCGGAGTTTTACCTAGGTATATTTCCGCCCTTTATTTTCATTCAATGTCTCATTCGACTTAGAAGTAGCATAACAATACTTCCATCATCTATTGTATACAATTTAGCACCTCCGGTTCACTAGCCAATCGACGACTAGACCAAGTGTAGACCGAAGCCTCGCGTCTCAGCCCATTTCTGGTGGAAAATGAGGTGGTTTGTGATTCTTTAGTCACTAACCGATCTACTGTTAATGTTCTGCGACATGACATGTCGTCGCTCAGGAGACAAGTGTGCGTACGAAGACGGCTCTACAATACGGGAGTGGCCGTTGCTGTGCTTCGTAAGGCTGAGATCTACTTTTGTTGGAAAGTTTCTCTTGACTAATAATCAGGCCATCAAACTGATATTCTTCCTTTCTCAAAACTATCCTGGCGTTTGCTCTAGCGCACTCGTACGCGTCAAATACCAGGGTGCCGCTTCTCCCACGTCCTTTCTAGAAATGTTTTGTTTTCTCGCCAGCGAAAAATCAACTTACCTGGATTACTACTCCACTGCGTGGAGAGAATCTGAGAGAAGGCTTCAAACTTACTCTTCATTTGACCAACACACCCTGTTCTCGCTCTCCGACATCGCTTCCTTCGAAACAAATCCGTCATTGCACATACTAGTAATCATCTCCCTCCACGCCCACCTCATTACAAATATGACATTATAAATCTTGTTTAAATACTTCCATAAAGATACAATCACGCCGGCACAGAGATGTAGAGAATTCAAGTATAGGTCCTTGTCTCATGAATCGATCGGTGGTCGCGACCAATACGAAGTGAGGAGACCAAGCAATAGTCTTAGGCAGCTATTCCTTTTACGATTTACAATACACATAACATCATATCAGATCCCATCGCATCCCACTCCCAAACTTCAACTTTCCTCACTCCCTATCCCAAGAATATCTTTCATCTCACCTGATTACAACTAATTCCATAGTCCACGTCTTAATTCGTACCCCACACCACATCATACCACCTCGCACCACACCACCTCCCCCACACCTCTCCCGCACAACACAATTCCCCTCCCACACCTTCTCACCTAACAACCTACTCCGGACTCGAAACCGGTCCAAACGTCGTGAGGAAATCCATGCAAAATGAAGACCTTGACCGGCACCAGGCGAGGGTTTCTCAACCGACCACAGCACACTTTACGAGTATTTTTTCTCTTCATATTATTTATTTTCAAAGCAATATTTCGCTTAAGACCATTTCCAGGAATGAATGGGGTCAGTTAATAGCTCATTCTAAAGCAATGTGCCCTTATTTCTCCTCGGGATATTTTTCTGTTTCGTTTTCGCTTTTCTTTTGCTTTCCTTTTAGTTTTCTCCATCCTCCTCTCTCCTCGCTTTCCCTTCCCAGTACCAAATACCTAATCAAACTTATATCACCACCGATCTCCCACTACGATAAAACAAAGCAAGATGGAAAAGTGCTATTAGAGAAGATTTCATGCAAATTATCTTGCCTCCTTTCCAGCTAGAGAAGTGGTGCTTGGGTGAGCATTTAGGATTTAGGTGATAGATGCAAGGGATTCAGAAAGGAAGTAAGGATAGTTTTGGAAGTTTCGGGGTGTGGTGTGGGAGTGGGAGTAGGAGACACTGAAGAGGGCGGTGGTGTTTATGTGGAATAATGCTACATCGTGATGATTGATCAATAGTTAGGCACCGGGATAGTTGGTTAAGAGGGAAGGGGGATTGAGGTGCGTTTGTTTATTTTTATCTCTGCCTTGGGTTTTAAGCTTTGATTTTTGGGCTTGCTTTCAATGTCGTTGGGTATTGGGATCAAGATGATGCCAGAGCGATAGTGTTCTCTCTAACCTCACTGCTTCCTTTCTCCCTAGCCACGATTATCCGGGTATTCTCACATGTCTTCCCAGCTCTAAATGTCTCCAACATTTAAAACCCAAATCTAACCCCACCAACTCATCGCTCCCCTAGAACGCACAAACGCCCATTCCTCTCAAGATATTCCACTTCCACTTCTACACACACATACCGCCCGCAATCCAAAACTTCCTTCATCTCAAAGTCACACCCATAGTCATACTTAATCATCATCAAGACTTAACACTCACCAATACCCCCAAAACACAATCCCCGTAACTATCTAGCTCCACTAATCCACTCTCCCCACTCTTCCCAAACCCCCATCCTCATTCTCACTCTCATTTCTTCAGGTAAATAGACACACAAGAGAAAGAAAGGAAAAGGTAGAACAGGAAGTGAAAGTACGAAGAGCCGGAGCCAGGGTTCCTAGAAATATAGTCTGGTGTGATGATTGGTGTTGAGTGTCTTGTAGAGAGCGACTGTGAGCGTGAGCGTGAAGCCGATGAGTTGCACGAGGATAACTCTGTAGATGTGTTTAGGAATGAAGGAAGGTTTTAGGAGGAGTTGATAGTGGAGTTGAAGTTTCCTTTTATCATCTCTGTATTTAAAGCAGGGTTTGTATATGGATTTGGGTGTTATTTACTGTGAGATGGGAGGTTAGCTAAAGTTGGGAAGAGATTGTAGTGAGGAATAGGTAAGTGAAACTTATGGCTAGCTTGCTGGATTTATCCTTGTCCGTAGAGTTCTCATTAAGAGGTATATCTCTGCCGTTGGGCCGAGATTCGTCATTGCAGTACGCTCAATAGTATTATGTTGCATGGGTGTGAGCATAGTTTCCAAGGGGCGATTGTCTATCCGGATATGGGTGGAGATAGACCTGAAGTACATTTCTATCGTGATATTCTGCCATTTGATTCCGAACCCTCCTTTCCTGAGGGCAGTTTATTTTCTTGGTGGCTTTCATAGCTTTGGATGGGTTGCTTGAAAGTGATATAGGAAGAAACTACGCGTGGTCTTCCCAATACTATCCCCGCCTCCAACTTTAGTAGTACTGTCTTTCCGTAGTCTAGGTGCCCACGAATAAAAAACAAGCTAGTTCTCAGAAGTCGTAAACTGCAATTCTTTCTTCCCATTTCACGGTCTTCTCTCTGTTATCAATCTCCAGTCGCTATCCCGACATTCGACTTCTTGACAAGGACACACGACCAAATCCTCAGCACGAATGCCGGTCTTGCCATCAGCAGCACCACATTCCATCCTCGACTCCACTAAGTCCCAATATCTGAGTCCATGCAGCATTTCACCACAACTTTTAAGTCCTCATCCTTTGTGTATCTCTAGAAATACATTCAAAAGTCAATTAATAATGAAGATCCCGCAAGAAAAGTTGAGTGGGTGGTGGCTCTGGTTGATTAGAACGTTTTCTTTTCCGAAAGCCCATCTTTCCCTATTATCTCGAAAATAGTTTAGCAGATCCAAAGGTAGCAAGCAAGGAAGGGGGTGGTGAAGAGAGAGGCCGAAGAGGGCGTTGGGGTGGTGGAGTAGAAAAGAGTGGTGTATTTAGATGTTGAGAATTTGATGGAGAGGAAAGATAGGGACCAGATGAGAAGGAAAACGAGAACGAAAAGTAAATTCTGTACGAAGCGCTTGCTACAAGATCACATTTTCTGGTACTTTAATGGGGAATCCTAGGTATCGGAAACAATTAATGATGGTATAGCGAATGCGAATGCTAGTGAAGATTGATAAGTGTGTTGGAGAGAAGCTAACAAGCCTAGCAAATAGGCATAACACTGCCAGTACAAATGGGATATCATGCTGTAGAAACACTGACCATAAGAAGCACGAAGAAAATACCAGCAACAAGCCACCACAGTCTAACCTCGATCAGGTGACTCCATGCAGTCCTTTCATATGGCATGCCCATTCTGGTATCGTGATGGAACTTCTCCAATGTTTAAAGCTGTCAGGATCTTGTCCGTTGTAGTCACAGCTCCAAAAATTCCACCCTCAGCCTTGACGCTCTCAATGGCTGCATCGTGGAGGTGTTTTTCGCTAGCTGCCGTAGCATCCTCCACAAGCAGACAATCAAATCCATTATCATTAGCTTCCCGCATGGTGCTATGAACACATACGTCCGTCGTGACGCCGCACAGGATCAGATTCTTTATGCCTTTAATGTTGAGCATCAGTTTGAATTCGGTATGTTGAAACGCACTGCGGCCTGGCTTATCGATGATGTTTTCTCCTGCGATGGGATAAAGCTCAGGGACTATATCGTGACCTTCCTCGCCACGAACTAGGAGACGACCTAAAGGTCCTTTATCACCAATGCCAAGACCAGAGGAGTTGTTTTTGCTTCGGAGGAGTTCACGCGAAGAGAGAGTCGAGAGATCGGGACGGTGTCCTTCGCGGGTGTGATAGATAGTGAAACCATGAGAGCGGAAGGTAACGAGAAGGTTCTGAAGGGTCGGAATGATTGATTGGACTGGGGTAATGTCATATCCTTGATGAACGAGGTAGCCGTCGAGTGAGCAAACTGACGAGTGGTCAGCCTGGAGAACTTCACAGAACAAATGACCGGAATGAAGGAGGAATATGTTATCTTAATGATCTCAAGAGACCAATTCAAGGGTGAGTAGCAAGAGCTGATCATGGATGTATTAAAGCAGAA
Organism: Phialocephala sp. D728; assembly: GCA_003988865.1. Classification (NCBI taxonomy): domain Eukaryota; kingdom Fungi; phylum Ascomycota; class Leotiomycetes; order Helotiales; family Mollisiaceae; genus Phialocephala; species Phialocephala sp. D728. The sequence continues at coordinate 121,096 of QYAJ01000127.1, forward strand.
CCCTCAGTATCCGAAAGTGGGATGAGTGGAATGTCCAATGCTGCAGCTCATGAAGAAGTTGACTTACAGTCTTTCTGCATATCTATGATGACTAAAGCAGTAGTTGCCCGATCAAAGGTTCCATCGTGAGGCCATATGTAAGGCTGAGCCTCGATGCTTGCATCCATAGATGACAGAGACAAGTTTGAGATTGTCAATGTTTGAAGTCTCTTGCGGTTGGGGAGTTTTGTTCGCGATGTTGCGCTGTTCTTCCGCGGCGATTTGGCTCTTTTGAAGGTGAAGCTAGCGAGAATATTTCGAGGAAGGTTCGGCTTCGGGGGTTCTTGCTCTTCCTGCTCATGGGTGATCTCTGGAGTAGAGAAATGGACTACTTTCGGGCTAGCCTCGGCGCTCGGTGCTTGGATGGCATCATAGGGGATTGTTCCTTCCATGCTTAAAATATCATTGCAAAAGCCCCTCGAAACATACAGTCTCCGTGGGGGAAAATCCACAATAGTAAGATATAAAAATCAGAAACGGCCCCAAGAGCTGCTTTTGACAGGTACCTGCCGGAAAAGAAGATGTCACTCAGTCACTCGCTGCACTGAGAAACATGGCAGCCCAAGGGCGGGGTAGTGCTACCAGAACTCTTTCATCGCCATGTGTTCCAGGATTGGGTTGTACTGTACGGTGCTAAATCTATGCGAGAGCCAAAAGAGAGTATACACCTGTGTGAAGCTACACAAATTTGCGATTCCCCAGAAACTACACGTCCTGAAATATCTAGCTTCATGAGTGTGCGGGAAACATTCTATTCCAATGACCATTGGGATATGACACAATCCAGATCAGTGGTACCTCTTACAAGATCTCGCAATAAACCACATACGTATATTCTGCTGATTCCAGACATCGAACTTGCGCATGCTCGTCCTGGAGATATATGGAGTACAGCCTGCCCTTATTTGATCGGATCTGGGTCACCTCACCAAGTTCCCTTTCTCTAGGCACAAGACAATTAGAATAATGCGAACCTACTAAGTCTAGTAGGCAACGTTGGAATTATCGAGCGAACAAAGTTCCAAAGACTCCTTAAATTCCGAAAGCACGACCGGGAGCACATCCATTCTTAGACCTTTGGACTTGATGTTGATACTCGAGCCCCTGCTCTTTGTGTTGTGCGAATTTGCTTTTGTTAGTTCTCACAAACATCCACACAATGTATACCCGTCGTTGTGTCTCGTTGCACAGCAGACAGCCGTCACAATGCTGCAAAGGGATCCTGGCCGTCGGACCAGATGCGAAAGCCGGGCAATGGCGCGGATATCAGCCTGTACGACCAGATATTGAGAAGGCCGTCCATTACAAGACATCGGGGAATACTTGATGAGTATTTGATCAAACGTAATGGAAGCTCAGAAGCCGACAAAAGTTTTGAAGGTTTGAGTGGAGAAAAGTGCACGATAAGGAGGGATCTCCACCCTTGTGGATCGATCGACTAGGCCAATCTAAGCGTCGGCAGACTTCATCTATAGCATTACTAGTTAATTCCGGCCGGCAACTCTTGCTAGGAGTGATGGGCAAGTCTTGCGACCCGATTCTGATAGCAATGTTGAGCTTTTGATTGGTTGATATAAAGCAATGACAGAAGGGTCCTCTTGCTATGGATGAGCGTCCTAGGCTACCAAGCTGGCATTTCGATGCCCACTCCTGAGAGTCCCGATAAGGTAGGGATTCCCTGAAGTTTATTTTAATTGTTAAGTGCTGTAAGAGTGGGGAAGCGTTGATATATGTTTGCGTTGGCCTGTTTCTTTTTTAGAGCATCCTTCCATTTTGTCGAGAGGAGGTTGAAAGAGTTTGAGCAGCTCATTACGCTCCCCGCATCAAGATATTCAAGATGGCAGACCCCGAAACGAAAGCTATTCCTACCGATGCCGAAGATACGGCTTTGGAGCACATGGGCTATCAGCCTGGTGAGTGAGATTCTGATGCTGGTCTCGCGAATATCCAGACCAGTGAGAAAAAGATTCTGTGCTAATTTAGACGCAGAGCTCAAACGTTCGTTCGGCCTGTTAGGAATGATTGGGTTTTCTTTCTCAATTGTGACATGGTACGTTGAATTGAAGTCATGCAGTGGCACCCGCAGGCGACTCAAGAAAACGTGGCGAATTGAGATCTGACAAGAATCTGCAGTTGGAGTGCTCTTGGTGGTGTACTTGTCACTGGAGTGAATGCTGGAGGTCCGCCTGTTATGATCTGGGGTTGGGTCGGCATCAGTATTGTTTCTCTGTGTGTTGCGTATTCGATGGCGGAGCTCTGTTCAGAATATCCTGTAGCTGGGGGTCAGTACTCATGGGTGTATATTCTCTCCCCAAAGAGCATCCGGAGACAGTTCTCGTATCTTACTGGATGGTTCATGATTATTGGTACGTAGGACGGGAGCAGATGGCCTGACTATTTTCGGAAACATCTCGTGGAAACTAAGACTGACCTGTTGATACTAGGCATCCTAGCTATGGGCGCGACCAACAGCTTTATTGGAGGTGAGTAATTGCCAAAACAAAACTCGAATATGTGAGGTGCTAAGACGAGTCAGCAAATTTCATCCTCGGACAGGCAAATTTGGTCAACCCGGACTACACGATTGAGAGATGGCACACTGTTCTGGTTGCATACCTCATCACACTATTCGCTACATTCGTCAACATGTGGGGAGCAAAAATCCTGGACAAGATCTCGAAGGGCCTGCTGATTTTCAATATTGTGGCCTTCATTGTGACCATTGTCACTATACTTGCGTGCAACAACCATAAGCAGTCGGCATCTTTCGTCTTCAGAGACTTCCAGAACTTTACTGGATTCAGTGCTTCAATGGCTGGGATCATCGGTATTTTACAGCCTGCTTTTGGGATGTGTTGCTGTAGGTTCTATAATTCATGAACTGGAAGCTGAGTCCTGTTTGCCCGACTAACCTTGATAATAGATGATGCACCTGCACACATGTGTGAGGAACTTAAAGATGCCAGCAAGCAAGCACCGCGTGCTATGATCATGTCCGTATATATTGGTGCAATTACGGGATTCGTATTCCTGATATCAGTTTGCTTTTGCATTGGGGATATCAACCAAGTAGCGGATACACCAACTTTGGTGCCACTCATTCAGATCTTCTTCGACTCTACCAACAGCAATGTGGGATCCTGTTTTCTAGCTACCCTAATCGTCATCATTGATCTCGGATGTGCCAATGCCTTGCTCGCCGAGGGAGCACGATCTCTGTACGCCTTCGCACGAGACCGCGGACTTCCTTTCTCCTCGACCATCAGCAAGGTCGAATCCAAACACCACACACCTGTGGTAGCCATCCTGCTTGGCACTGCCGTACAGATGGCGTTCAATAGTATATATTTTGGCACCGTCACTGGCTTTAACACCGTCATAGCTATCGCGACAGAGGGGTTCTACCTCTCTTACGCTATGCCGCTGCTCGTCCGCCTTATCGCGTATTTCAGCGGTGGTCATCGACAGCTCACGGGACCGTGGGCCATGAGACCATCCGTCTCCGTGGCTGTCAATTTTATCGGTCTGACCTATCTGTTGTTCGCATGTGTCACATTTAATTTTCCAAGCATCAAACCGATCACAAGCGAGAACATGAACTACACTTCCGCCGCTATTGGGGTTATCATGTTCGTTGCTCTTGTCACATGGTTCACGACCGCGAGGAAACACTTCTCGGGACCGGAGATTGAGGTTGTGGTGAATATTGTTGAAGGACATGGAAGCGAGTCTGAGGGAGGAAAAAGTGGTGAGAAGAAATCGTCCTTCTGAGAGAATACAGGGATGGTGTAAAAAGCATAAACAGTTAAAATAGATTCATATAATGTTTTAGGGACTAGCAGAGCAGTCGAGGCGCATGACAAAAGAAGAATTCTGAAAGAACCTCGGAAAGGAGAAACATTCGAGATCATCCCTCTTGAAACGCCTTGATGAACATGTAGTTGCCTTATGTGATGCATTTTGCCGTTGAAGCAGTTCATGCATCTGATTGAGTTCGCGACTGCGGCAGATGGTTGCCACCAATTTGACGCGTAGACCAGGAGAGAGGTATCCAGGCAGGCGCATCTTTATGATTCAGAGACTGATGTCGCAGGCCGCACGGAGATCGCTTCTTTCATGAAAGTAGAAATGAATGGGTAGAAACAGATTGTGCAATTTGGCTCACATGTAAAGTGGTTGCTGTGATAACCCCAGCACTAGCCGACAGGGGTCTGTTGACGAAATCTCAGGAGTGCAGCAACACCAGCAACATCAACACATCGATACGACAACTCCACCGGACGGCCACCGACGACTAACCCCCAGGATTTAGGAAACCGACATCGACATCGACATCGACATCGACCGAATAGAGATATTGTATTGCATCACCCCGGATTCATAGAATCGCCAGCCCAGGACCGATAGATCGAACACATCACGAACATCAGGAACACGACACACCAGAGCGCGGACCCATTACCAGTTTATTTGCAACGAGCACACCGCTCCATCACTACAAAGGATAGCCTGTGCGCAACTCAGGGGCGGAGGGAAAGAGTAGGGCATCAGAAGAATATTCGCAAGTTGCAACTCTTGCGGATGCTTGCTTGCGCATACAATAGGAAGGAAGCACGGTAAACAAACATCGCCGTCCATGGATGGGCCACCATCATCCCCACCGACAGACCTGTCATCTCCCGAAAGCGCGCTGGCATATTACAAGTCACAGTACGAACAACTGGAGCATGAATTAGCAGAATTTCAGGCCTCTAGTCAGGAGCTGGAGGCGGAGTTGGAGAAAGATGTCGAAGCCGCCGAAAAGAGGGAGAGGGCTTTACAGGAGAAGGTAGAGGGGTTGGGCTTCGAGGTCGAGGAGTGGAAGGTAAGATATTCTACGCTTGATGGGATCACGATATTGTGAATCTGCTATAAATCTGGTGCTGATACTTTTTTCTCTTCCAGACCAAATACAAGCAATCTAAGACAGAGGCCGGCGCCGCACAAAACACCCTGCAAAAAGAGATCACCACACTTCGGGACACAAATCGGACTTTGGCACACAGATTACGGGATATCGAAGTTCAAAATGATGACTTCGAACGGCAAGCGCGAAATACTACCTCGTCGCTCGAAGATATGGAGTCGAAGTATAATATGGCTATTGAGCGAGCGGTGATGATGGATGAGGAGATCAAGATCGGTGAGCAGGAACGAGAGAATCTGCGAATCGAAACCCAACGTCTGCGAGATGAACTTTCGGATCTCAAGATCGAGGCAGAGATTCTACAAGACAAGCTACGAAAACGCCAGCTCCCTTCCATAGCGACAGACATTACTGCTCCCAACTCTCCATCTCTAGAGGGCTCTCCAACATCTACAGCTTCATCACCTATGATCACGACTCCACCAGACACGAAATCCATCTCAACAACCGACACTGTGTCCGAAACCCCCACACCGCCATCACCACCTATATCAGAAGCTTCTGGATCTGCGAGACCAGTCCTGAAGACGCCTATGAACCCTCCTGCAAGCAAGATGAAGCTACCCACAGGTGACTCGAGTACCACACCGAAACCCTCGTCACGATACGCTTCAAGCAATCTGCGAAGTTCAAAGGGCCCAACAGCACCAACTTCTTCGTCGCGAGCAAGGAACGCAACACCTGCTGTCATTCGCCAAACTAGGACCAAAGCACCCGCGACTCGTGGCTTGCCTAACTCAACATCTCTTACACATATTCGAAGTCTCACAGCACAGATGCAACGACTGGAACAACGCGTACAATCTGCCAGATCGAAACTACCAGCACCTGTTCATACTCCACCTCGAGGGTCTCCTCGAAATGTACCTACCACGAATCATGCCGCTATGCCGCCGAGCGTCACCATAAGGAGTAGGAAAAGGACCGGTGGCAGCTCCATTAGCAGCTCCTCTGTACCTCCACTAGACGAAACTCCTTCATCCACTAAGCACATCCCCAGGCTATCTACATCAGGAATTAGCCGTCTGTCATTCGGCCCGCTACCCAACCGTGAGGGTAGCGACAGTAGACCTAACAGCCGGGCAAGTACGACTTATGTCCGGCAGGATCGTCCCCTGAGCCGCACCGAGATTGCTCGACCTGCAAGCCGAACGTCCATGTCTGGTGCACGAACCCCGCTGGGACATTACTCACAGTCCCAGATTGCCGAGTCTCGGCGCCCGAGATCTAGTATTGGTGGCAGTTATGGTAACTCACACGGACATGGACATTCCCAAAGCGTGTCAAACATTGACCTTGACGAAGGCCGGGAATTGGATATTGCGACTCCCAGTCGGAGAAACACATACGGAAAGGGAGAGCTGGAAGGCAGCGCTATTCCAGGTCCCAGTGGCCTCCCGCGACGAAGGAGTGGGGGACTGGCCATGACTTCGACAATACCGAGAAGGTCGACCAGTGGCACGCGGGATGACAGTGCAGGTGAAGGAGGGATGAAGCCTCCGGGACGACCCAGGAAGCTTAGTGAGGTTGGGGAAACCTATTGAAATGGCTTGTATACTCATGATGGCTTGTACACGATGTTATGACGTTTCTTGGGGCTTTCTACTGTGACTTCAGCATGGTGTCATGGGCGTTTTTTTTCTGCTCCTGAGCATTGCGTTGCGAGCTTGCTGCATTTTGATGGAGAAGGAAGGCAGGGAAGGGCATGGAGATACAATTCATGATTGTGCTGATGAGACGATTAAGAGATATAATACTTGGGAGGCTGACGCTTTTGATACTACGATCACGGCTACTGGGGATGTTCCTAGGACCTTGCATACCGACCGTATAAAACCACTATCACTTCTATCTGCATCATGTTTGTGATTTCTGTGCAGGTGGTTCAAATCCGAATCTTTAGTGTGGACCTACCTGCTTGAGCTTGATCCGAGGACCTTCTGTCAAGAAACAAGTTTCACGAAACTGTGATACGTGCCTATACGAGGCAGGTCTGTTGCACATCGCATCAAAGTACGCAGGTAACAAGATCCAGATCTAGCTTCTCAAGGTAAATTCTCGTTCCCGAGTTCCAGTAATTCGGAACTCATCTGAAAAAGAAAGTTTGGCATCTCTCATCCACTCAAGATTGGTCTATCCAAGTGCTGACCAAAGCCAGACGAGGGGCGCAGTCAGGAGACGCGGGACACTGCCACGGTTTGACAACAATTACTCGGGCTGTAGTTGGAGCTGGAGCTGGCGAACGGTCATTTGGAGCTTAAATTCTCATCTCGCGGTACCTAGGTATATTTAGAATTCCAGAGAATGGAGCTGATTGGGTGAATTGTCCGGGAGGTTTTTTCGTAGACACTGAAAAGTCGCGGGGGGCTCAGTACGGAGGCCCGGCTTCCTGGCGTTGGCGAGCAATGAATGGCCAGGACTGCGAAGGAAGAGTAAGAAAGAATCCGCCGAGATGCTCGCTCACTCAGCCTGACTTGACTTGAGTACCGTATTCCGAATGGGAGGTTAGATCTGCGGTCTTTGAGCGTACTGAGGCGTTTATCTGATATTTTGGCTCTCTCTCTGTGCCTCTGGTGTAGTTGCGTTAGAGCCCCCGAATGGTGGATTTTCAGGTACGGTGAGTGGAGGATTCGAAGGGGCCAAGCTAGCCTCTTCTTGGGTCAGGATAAAAATATACCCTGGCGGATGATCAATAGCATCATTTTCGTGCCCAGTTGAGCACTCTTGTGAGATTCCGAGATGGGCTGTTGCGTAAACTGGAGTGTTTTTGTTGTGTAGATTTTGATGGAGCTGAATGAGATGCAAACCGCACCCATCGAGCCCATGCAGATGTTGATGGACAATGTTGGGGAAGTCCTTGAGCTGTGAGGCGGAACAGATGCCGCCACAGCGTCGGGATGCCAGGATCGTGCATCCATCACTGCGTCATGGCCCCTTCCAGTCCGAAGCTGTGGCTGCCCTGGCGACAACTCTCGCCGCTCCGCGTCCGCGTGTGCGCATCGCACGGCGATCTCAACACTGGCTTCGTGAGAATGATGAGCTTCAAAAAGCTCTTCGAAGTGCAGCCTCTGATCTCGGAAACGCAGCATTTCATCCGAGATAGCCCGCATCAATGGATGCACCATCATCTGGAAAAGCGTGAAGCGAACGATCTGCGAGATTGGGTTGGTTTAGCCGGATGGGGACTAAATCAACCCAACGCAAGTTCCTGGACCGACAAAAGCCATTTCGGTGAGCGATGGCCCATGGCTGTTGAGGACAGCGGAGTTGCTGGCGATCTGCCAGACTGGCACTACCAGGCACTACCAGGCACTACTGAAGCTCTGTCCACCACACGCAGAACAAACCTTGCTCGCTTCACGGCCGCTGGGCCCAAAATAATGTTGGTGTTCTGTGCTCGAAACGGTCCGTAGAAATAATTCCAATCTCTCATAAACCCGCGACTTCCCACCTCCCCTATCAGACCCAGAACCACCCTCGGCCTACATTGATACCTTCTCGTACATTCATTCTCTCTGTGTCTGTAGTCCCTCCCCTCTGCAGCACCCGCGACTATTTCTGGGTGCCGTCACTGCAGAGCTTAATTCGGCGCCGTCGACAGCTCGGCGACTTTTGGGATTGTTCTCAGCCCCGAATCCCTTGGGGTAACAGATATAATCCAAGGTACAGCCTCAACACCTAGCTTGTAACTGATTTGGCGACAAGCACTTAATTACCACTGGCGACCTCACTCTCTTCGCTCGTCCGCAACGAGCTGTGAATTCCACTACAATGGCCGAGCTCAACGGCAATGGGAGCGCCAACGGCACCGTCCCCATCATGAACGGCACCGTCTCCTACGCAGCCAAGCACAACTTGGCAGATCACTTCATCGGTGGAAATCGGCTGGAAAACGCTGCTCCAGGTCCTGTGAAGGACTTTGTAGCTGCTCACGATGGCCACACGGTCATCACCAGTGTGCGTATTCTGTTGGGGGGTCGTCCGGAGCAGGGGAGCTAGAAGCTGACGTTTGCGAACAGGTCTTAATTGCCAACAATGGTATTGCGGCAGTAAAGGAGATTCGATCGGTGCGAAAATGGGCCTACGAGACGTTCGGCGACGAGCGAGCTATCCAATTCACGGTGATGGCAACCCCTGAAGATCTGCAGGCAAATGCAGATTATATTCGGATGGCGGATCAGTATGTCGAGGTCCCGGGAGGAACCAACAACAACAACTACGCAAACGTCGAATTGATTGTAGATGTTGCTGAGCGCATGAATGTGCACGCAGTCTGGGCTGGATGGTAAATTTACATAACTTTTCGCTGTGAGAAAAAGGTCGACTTACTGACAGGAAATAGGGGACACGCTTCAGAGAACCCAAAATTGCCAGAATCGTTAGCAGCGTCACCAAAGAAGATTGTGTTCATTGGCCCGCCAGGTTCTGCTATGCGATCCCTCGGTGACAAGATTTCCTCCACGATCGTCGCACAACACGCCCAGGTTCCCTGTATACCCTGGTCGGGAACTGGTGTAGACACTGTTGCGGTCAATGACAATGGTATTGTAACGGTTGACGAAGATATCTATATGAAAGGATGCGTTCAATCGTGGCAAGAAGGTCTTCAGAAGGCCCATGAGATTGGCTTCCCAGTCATGATCAAGGCCTCAGAAGGTGGTGGTGGAAAGGGTATCCGAAAGGCTGAGTCCGAGCAAGGTTTCGAGGCTCTCTACAAAGCTGCTGCCAGCGAAATCCCAGGTTCTCCAATCTTCATCATGAAGCTCGCGGGCAATGCGAGACATTTGGAGGTCCAATTGTTGGCTGACGAGTACGGAAACAATATTTCGCTGTTCGGCAGAGATTGCTCGGTTCAGCGAAGACATCAAAAGATTATCGAAGAAGCTCCAGTCACAATTGCGAAACAAGCCACTTTCCAGGCTATGGAGAAGGCAGCCGTCCGTCTCGGCCGTCTCGTGGGTTATGTTTCTGCTGGTACTGTCGAGTACCTCTACTCGCATGCGGACGACAAGTTCTACTTTTTGGAACTTAACCCCCGTCTTCAGGTCGAACATCCAACCACTGAAATGGTCAGCGGTGTCAACTTGCCAGCAGCACAGCTCCAAATTGCGATGGGTCTTCCTCTGCACAGAATCCGCGACATTAGATTACTATATGGAGTTGATCCTTCGAGCTCGACCGAAATCGACTTCGACTTCTCCAAGGAGAACAGCGCCCTCACTCAGCGCCGTCCCACACCTAAAGGCCACACCACCGCCTGCCGTATCACCTCCGAAGATCCCGGAGAGGGATTCAAGCCTTCCAGCGGTATGATGCACGAATTGAACTTCAGAAGTAGCTCCAACGTCTGGGGTTATTTCTCCGTCGGAACTGCTGGCGGTATCCACAGTTTCTCTGACTCCCAATTCGGTCACATTTTTGCCTATGGTGAGAACAGATCCGCATCAAGAAAGCATATGGTTGTGGCTCTGAAGGAACTGAGCATTCGTGGTGATTTCAGAACCACTGTAGAGTACCTGATTAAGCTTTTGGAAACTCCAGCTTTCGAGGACAACACAATCACTACCGGATGGCTCGATGAGCTGATCTCTAACAAGCTCACTGCTGAGCGACCAGATCCCATGTTGGCGGTCGTTTGCGGTGCTGTCACCAAGGCACACATCGCGAGCGAGGCTTGCATTACTGAGTACCGATTGAGCTTGGAGAAGGGTCAGGTGCCTGCTAAGGAGACGCTGAAGACTGTCTTCCCCATCGATTTCATCTATGATGGTCACCGATACAAGTTCACCGCCACCCGATCGAGCTTGGACAGCTACCACCTGTTCATCAACGGCTCAAAGTGCTCAGTTGGTGTCCGAGCTCTCAGCGACGGTGGCCTCCTTGTTCTTCTCAGCGGACGCAGTCACAACGTCTACTGGAAGGAGGAAGTCGGTGCTACTCGTCTCAGCGTCGACAGCAAGACCTGCTTGCTCGAGCAAGAGAATGACCCATCTCAACTCCGAACACCATCTCCAGGAAAGCTTGTCAAGTTTACCGTTGACAACGGTGAGCACGTCAAGGCTGGTCAGCCATTCGCCGAAGTCGAGGTCATGAAGATGTACATGCCTCTTCTTGCCCAAGAAGACGGTATTGTGCAGCTCATCAAGCAGCCAGGAGCAACTCTTGAGGCTGGTGACATCCTCGGCATACTTGCTCTTGACGACCCCTCAAGAGTCAAGCACGCCCAGCCTTTCCTTGGTCACCTCCCAGATCTCGGACCACCACAAGTCGTTGGCACTAAGCCCGCTCAGCGATTCGTCCTTCTTCACAACATTCTCAAGAACATCCTCGATGGCTTTGACAACCAAGTCATCATGGCTTCAACCCTCAAGGAGCTGATTGATGTTCTCCGCGATCCAGACTTGCCATATGGCGAGTGGAATGCCCAATTCTCAGCACTCCACGCCAGAATGCCACAACGCCTTGATGCCACCTTCACACAAATCGTGGACCGCGCAAGATCAAGGAAGGTCGAGTTCCCGGCCAAGAATCTCCAGAAGGCTCTCCAGAAGTTCTTGGAGGAAAATGTCGCTCCTTCAGATGTTGACCTTTTGAAGGCCACTCTTACTCCATTGATTGAGGTCATTGACCGATACATTGAGGGACAAAAGGTTCACGAATTCGACGTCTTCTCCCAACTTCTTGAGCACTACTGCTCAGTTGAGCGATTGTTCTCTGGTCGCCAAACCCGCGACGAGGAGGTCATTCTGACGCTCAGAGACCAGAACAAGGATGACATCACCAAGGTCATCGGCACCGTTCTCTCTCACAGCAGAATTGGCTCAAAGAACAATCTGATTCTTGCCATCCTCGATGAGTACAGACCCAACAAGCCAAACGCAGGCAACATTGCCAAGCACTTCCGACCCGCTCTCAAGAAGCTCACCGAGCTGGAATCCCGACCAACCGCCAAGGTTGCGTTGAAAGCACGAGAGACTCTCATCCAATGTGCTATGCCATCATTGGAAGAGCGAGCTTCTCAAATGGAGCATATTCTCCGATCTTCAGTTGTCGAGTCACGGTATGGCGAGACCGGCTGGGAGCACAGAGAGCCCGATCTCGAGGTCCTCAAAGAGGTCGTTGACTCCAAGTACACCGTCTTCGACGTTCTCCCTCTCTTCTTCGGTTACCAAGACCCTTGGGTCTCCCTCGCTGCGTTGGAAGTCTATATCCGACGTGCTTACCGTGCCTACTCACTCAAGAAGATTGAGTACCACAATGACTCCTCTGAGCCTCCTTTCATCGTCTCATGGGACTTCGTGCTCCGAAAAGTTGGTGCTTCAGAATTTGGCATGCCAATCCAATCCTCTGCTCCATCCACCCCCGCTACTCCTTCATACGACATTGCCAACCCATTCAAGCGTGTCAGCTCCATCTCTGACATGTCATACTTGGTCAACAAGGCTGATAATGAGCCCACACGAAAGGGTGTCATTGTTCCCGTTCAGTACCTTGACGAGGCTGAAGAGTACCTCATGCGTGCCCTTGAAGTCTTCCCCATCTATGGTCAAAAGAAGCGCTCTATTCCAAATAACAGCACAATGCCAGATCTGAGCGGCAAGCGAAGAGCACCTGTTCCTATCACCACTGAAGATGAGCTGACCGCTGTCTGCAACGTTGCTGTCCGTGACGCTGAGAGCATGGATGACAATGAGACCATCAATAGAATCAACCTGATCGTTAAGGACTATAAGGAGGAGCTCCTTTCTCGCCGTATCCGACGATTGACATTCATTTGCGGTCACAAGGACGGTTCATACCCAGGATACTACACTTTCCGTGGTCCCGAGTATGAGGAAGACCAGAGCATTCGTCACATCGAACCTGCTTTGGCTTTCCAGCTTGAACTTGGAAGACTCTCCAACTTCCGAATCAAGCCTGTCTTCACGGAGAACAGGAACATCCACATCTACGAGGCGGTCGCCAAGAACGTTGAGGGTGATAAGCGATACTTCACACGTGCTGTCGTTCGTCCTGGAAGACTACGAGATGAGATTCCAACTGCTGAGTACCTCATCTCTGAGTCTGACCGACTCATGAGTGACATTCTTGACGCTCTAGAGATCACTGGAAACAACAACTCTGATCTGAACCACATCTTCATCAACTTGACTCCTGTCTTCCCTCTCCAGCCACCTGAGGTTGAGAAGGCTCTTGGTGGTTTCTTGGAGCGTTTCGGTCGTCGTCTCTGGCGTCTCCGTGTTACTGGTGCCGAAATCCGTATCATCTGCACTGAGCCCACCACTGGCATGCCATACCCTCTCCGTGTTGTCATCACCAACACGTCTGGATATGTTATCCAGGTTGAGATGTACGCTGAGCGCAAGTCTGAGAAGGGAGGCGATTGGGTTTTCCAGAGTATTGGAGGCACAACCAAGATTGGCTCCATGCACTTACGCCCTGTATCAACTCCATATCCTACCAAGGAGTGGTTGCAACCAAAGCGATACAAGGCCCATCTCATGGGTACCCAGTACGTGTATGACTTCCCTGAGCTTTTCAGACAAGCTATCCAAAACAGCTGGGCCAAGGCTGTTGCCATGCACCCAACATTGGTTGAGAAGCAACCACCCGTTGGTGAGTGCATTGACTACAGCGAGCTTGTTTTGGACGACAAGGACACTCTTGCTGAAGTCTTCCGCGAGCCTGGAACCAACAGCTGCGGTATGGTTGGATGGATTGTCACTGCTAGAACTCCCGAGTATCCTCGCGGTCGAAAGTTCATCATCATTGCCAACGATATCACATTCAAGATTGGTAGTTTCGGACCTAAGGAGGATCACTTCTTCGCCAAGTGCACTGAGCTTGCCCGAAAGCTTGGTATTCCTCGCATCTACCTTTCTGCCAACTCTGGTGCTCGCATTGGAATGGCTGAAGAGCTCATTCCTCACTTCAATGTCGCATGGAACGACCCCGAGAAGCCAGAAGCTGGATTCAAGTATCTCTACCTGTTGCCAGAGGCTAAGAAGCGCTTCGAGGATGGCAAGACCAAGGATGTCATCACCGAAGAGGTCAACGAGGATGGAGAGATCAGACACAAGATCACTACCATCGTCGGTGCTGAGGATGGTCTTGGTGTTGAGTGTTTGAAGGGCTCTGGTTTGATCGCCGGTGCTACCAGCAGAGCTTACGAGGACATCTTCACCATCACTCTGGTCACTTGCAGATCAGTCGGTATGTTTCCTTGCCACTTCACTAGAGAAATTCGCTAACAATCACAGGTATTGGTGCCTACTTGGTCCGTTTGGGTCAGCGTGCTATCCAGATTGAGGGACAACCAATTATCTTGACTGGTGCTCCTGCTATCAACAAGCTCTTGGGCCGTGAAGTCTATACCTCTAACTTGCAACTTGGTGGCACTCAAATCATGTACAAGAACGGTGTGTCTCACATGACCGCCAATGATGATTTCGAGGGTGTGTCCAAGATTGTTGAGTGGATGGCCTATGTCCCAGACAAGCGCAATAACCCATTGCCAATTGGACCCGCAGTCGACTCATGGGACCGTGACATCGTCTATACTCCACCTCCCAAGCAATCGTACGATGTCAGATGGTTGATTGGCGGTAAGGACGACGACGAGGGATTCATGCCTGGTCTCTTTGATAAGGACTCTTTCGTTGAGACTCTTGGTGGCTGGGCCAAGACTGTTGTCGTCGGCCGTGCACGTCTTGGAGGTATCCCCATGGGTGTCATTGCCGTTGAAACCCGATCAGTGGAGAACATTACCCCTGCCGATCCCGCAAATCCCGACTCGATAGAACAGATCTCGAACGAGGCTGGTGGAGTCTGGTACCCCAACTCCGCTTTCAAGACCGCTCAGGCGATCAAGGACTTCAACAATGGCGAGCAATTGCCATTGATGATCCTTGCCAACTGGAGAGGTTTCTCTGGTGGTCAGCGCGACATGTACAATGAGGTTCTCAAATATGGTTCCTACATTGTCGACGCACTGGTCAAGTACGAGCAGCCAATCTTCGTCTACATCCCACCCTTCGGCGAGCTCCGTGGTGGTTCATGGGTAAGTTTAATGCACGGATTTTGTAAGCTTTCGCTAATCTGTCTCAGGTCGTTGTCGATCCTACGATCAACCCCGAATTCATGGAAATGTACGCTGACGAAGACGCCCGTGGTGGTGTCTTGGAGCCAGAAGGTATTGTCAACATTAAGTACCGAAAAGACAAGCAGCTCGAGACCATGGCGCGCCTGGATCCCGAGTACGGTGCTCTTCGCAAGCAATTAGCCGACAAGTCATTAAGCGCAGAACAGCTCAGCCAGATCAAGGCCAAGGCCACTGCTCGCGAGCAATTGCTCCTGCCAGTCTACATGCAGGTGTCATTGCAGTTCGCTGATCTCCACGATCGAGCCGGAAGAATGAAGGCCAAGGATGTCATTAGACAGTCACTAGTCTGGAGAGAAGCAAGACGATTCTTCTACTGGCGTGTCCGTCGTCGTGTGAATGAGGAGTACATCTTGAAGCGCATGGCTGCTGCTTCCAAGAACCCTCTCTCATCACGCGCTCGCAACATTGAGACTCTCGGTGCCTGGACTGGCGTTCCTAACTTTGCGTTCGCGGACCGAGATGTTGCTATGTGGTACGAGGAGAACCGAAAGGTTGTTCACGAGAAGGTAGAAGCGTTGAAGGCGGAAGGTGTCGCCTTTGATGTGGCGAGCTTGTTGAGAAGTAATGGAAAGGGTGGTCTCAAGGGTGTGCAACAGGTGCTGAGCATGTTGCCGGCTGATGAGAGAGAAGAGGCGTTGAAGTTCTTGAGTCAGACTTAGACCTAGATCTCCGTTCTTTTCTTTCACTTTACTGGGGGCAATACACTTGTTTAGTTTCTCTCTGTGGGGTTTTGCGGGAAAGCGTGTACATTGCATTCACTTGTAACTTGAGGGATCATATAGGCGTTTTTAAGAAGCAATGCATTCTAGTTAACAATCAGTCGACCATCCCTAGTTTCCGCGTCAAGTCTACTCAATTTGAGTCGTGTGATGCCGATCGGTCCGGTGCCGGCTAGAGTGCAGGCAGACAGGTGAGTGAGTACTCGCGGGCAACCGTTGAGTTAAGCATGAGATAGACTGACGCATCTGATGTAGATGGGGCATAGTGCCGGGTCTTAAGCTTTAAGCAATGCCATGCATGCGAGCAAGCGTTCACGAGGCGGGAGTAGCGGGGCGCTAGAATTCTGGTCAGCATGAAGGAAGCAAGTGGATGGAAGCTTCTATCAAGCCAGTGGCGCCGCCTTCTCTCTGATCCATCCCGGAGATTTCAGACAACGCCAAGATGTTAGGGAGGGATCTGGGATGTGCGAACCGGTGAAAGATTGGATGGTCGAGGTCTGAGAGCCTCATTCGTTGCTGCCGCCCACGACGGGCTTTTTGAGTTGGTAGCGCGAGATGTGCTGAGGATGAGCGAGGACGTTCATGCATCGGCCATCGAGGTCGTGGATCTCATTTGTCCGCGCGAAGGGGCGAGCGATCTTGATACGCAGTGTGAGGATCCAGCTCTCCGGATTGGGAAGCCTCTCATTTCGTCTAGCGGTCCCTACCCTATGCACGACCAGAACGTGCGGGCGCCGTGGCGGTCCCGTCCCATCTGTCTTCAATCCGGATCGTTCATGGGATGCAGGCGTTCATGGGGTCGCGATCCGGCACGCAACGTCTCCGTCCTTGTAAATCATCTGTGCGAGAAGGTTGGATCGTCGGTAAGGATCCGAAAACTCCCCTGGCCCCCTGTCTGAAATCTTCAAGCGAAGAAATGTCACGTGTACCCCCGCCTGATTCCCTCGTCCCCATTGACGCCTTCGAGGACCGTTCGTTCTTCGGGGTTTCAGATTGGTGAGTGGTGGGTAGGCATCTCTTCAGATGGTGGTTGCGTTTTGATTGGGAGAGAGATATAGATGTTGAGATATTATTGCAAGGTCAGGGGAAGGAGGCAGACACGGACGACAGGGGAGCTTCACAGCTTGATGACAGCTGCTTGACAGGTGCTTTCTTGCCACCGAGCTCCACAGGCAGACTCCACAGGCAGGTTCGCTGGACTGGATCACACTGGTGATCATGATCGGTCCACGGACGGTGGTCCGAACCGACGTATGTACGGTATGTCGTCAGATATGGAGGGACTGCAATGCGATATAGATTCGAGGCTACCGTTGTCCAGCTAACGGCCCTGGATTCATTAAGCATTGGGATGGCTTCCCGGGATCCAGGCTCTGGAAAATTTCCTGTGAAGCTTTTCTTTTCTTCCTTTTATCCCTCGTGCTCCCGAGTGGGTGTTCTGCTTCCTTTCTTCAACCTGTTGCTAGTTTCTCATGAACGAGACTGTACCGAGTATTGGGATCAAGTTTTCTGTTCACATAGAGAGCTTATCTTAAGATGAAGTATTGAACGTTCTGATTCTAGTTCGGTTTGGTTTCTACGTTATCGTTACCGTCCATTCTTTATATACCTACAATCCTTGAGGAGAGATCGAGATGAGCTCTTGACATTTTGTTCAATTGAGCGTTTATGAGGGGAGATACATTCTTTTGGTGCCGGATCACACGCTCTTTAATACCTTACATTTTTATCAACACATGCTATCCGCAGCTTCATTTCAGTTTCCACCGGTTGGGAACTCGAGCGCGGCGAGATTTCGACGACGGATACACTTACACACGAGACAGGGAATTGGATGTCAGACACGGGGACTTCGACTGAAGGAGGAGGAGGAGCAGGAACAACAACTTTTACAACATGCTCTGCAGCAACATGTTCATTGGCAACATCAACTTCGAGTGAACAACTCAATTTCACCGCAACAGTCACACTACCTGTTCCTCCTCCGGGATCGACAACGCTGACCTCCCTCATTACTGTTTCACCGACGAGCATAACCACAACCACGACGGCAACCACATCCT
The DNA here is from genome assembly GCA_003988865.1 of Phialocephala sp. D728. Taxonomy (NCBI): domain Eukaryota; kingdom Fungi; phylum Ascomycota; class Leotiomycetes; order Helotiales; family Mollisiaceae; genus Phialocephala; species Phialocephala sp. D728. Next base: position 139,045 of record QYAJ01000127.1, read on the forward strand.
CGAATTTTATATCTACAACGACTGCAACATCATTATCAGTCACGCCTCTCCCAAATCCGGCAGCTACTGCAGCACTAGCAGCCGAATCCTCCCTCCTAAACCAAAACGCCAACTTAACACGGACGAATCTCACCGTGACCATCGTCCTCGGCTCGGTATCATTCTTCCTCCTCATCGTCCTCCTCATCCTCCTCTTCGTCTGTTTCCGCCGACGATCTTCCAAAGCCGCAGATACCGAATCCCCGCCGTTCACCTCCCTCGCACCCCGCCCTGCGCCGAATTTCCCTGGCGTATCTCCACCACCACAAATCCCACTACCAGCACACATGCGCGAGACGAGTCTGAGCATGGGCCCTCGCGGCGGACCGGCCGAGACGCTTTCCCGATTAGGACAATACCCATCCTCACCCTCGCCCCAATCATCGCAACCCCAATACCCGTCTCCACAATCCCAGCCCCCCTACCTCTCTCAATCCCAGCGCGGCGGACCCTTCGCGTTCCAATTCCCCTACCCCTCCGGCGCCGCTTCCGGATCCGGAGCTAGACAAACCCCCGAACAAACAGCAAAAGAAGAAGAAGCAGGAACATCTCAACCCCAAGCTCTAGCCTCAAATCCCGTCTCTCCCCCAACTCGACAGCGCCTCATGCGCTCCTCCTCCGCGCCAACCTCGGCCCCCGAACCCGCGCCCACCATCCCCCAACTCCCGTTCCTCGATTCACCGAACCGCGGTCTCGGCACCCTAGCCATGGAACCCGGAACCCAACTCCCGCGCATCGCCCTCTTCCCCGCTACCCCCGCCGGCGGCTCCCGCACCTCCGTCACCAGTCCCAGCACCGTCGGGAGCGGAACGGGGCCCGGAAGACCCGAGACGGCGGGCTCCGGGTCAGGGTTTGGAGCTCCGCTCACGCGACAGAGGAGCGTGCCAATGTATCATCGCGCGTTGCAGGAACAAGTTGAGGCGGAAAGGGAACAGAGTGCGAGTCGCGAGGCGGTTAGATTAGGGGTTCCGGTTATTGGGTTTGGGGGTTCGGGTGCGGGGAGTAGGGAGAGTGGTGGGAGTGAGATGAGTTCGGAAATGAGTTTTGGGAGCGAGGATGTGGAGATTGGCGTTGAGGAGAAGGAACTTGAGGAAGAAGAAGAAGGCGAGGCGAGTGGGACGCAGCCAAGGGGGAGGAGGAGGAGTGAAGAGGGTGGTGGGAATGGTGGTGGGGGAAACGGGGGCCAAGGGACGGGGGAGAGGGGACGCGTGTTGCACAGTACGCGGGCGAGTAGTGGGGTGTTCCCTGAGGGGCCGGGGAGTGAGGCGGGGGTCGAGGAGAAGGATGTTTATAGTTAGGATGAAAGAAGGTGGAGTTGGCTGTATGGACCGTCTGCAGCTGATCCACCTTCTGAGGAGTAGGATGTTCGAAGCAGATGATCAATCGAATGGCGCGCCCATTACCGATGCTGGACTCCGATGAAACGAAACAAGAAGACGGGACGGGGGATGGGTATCGAGAAGATAGACCTGGGTAGGACAGGAGCCATACTAATAACCAGGCTGAGCCGAGCTAGAGGGAGCGCTGAGCGTTTACTGTATATCACGCACGCACGCATACACAGATATGATCTGATACGACATTACATCACATTCCTGGACGGAACACGACAGACAATAAAGCAAGCATGCACGCGTGGCCGGCATCAATCATTACCCCACACCACACCACATCAGTACGAAGAACTTGGCAGTCGCGGTCTATACCAGCGAGGATAGATGCCAGTTTTAATCAAGCTCATCATTTCATCCCGAGCTATGAATACGCAAAGAGTATAAAGGGCGGATACGGATAGGAGCAGGAGCAGATTCTTTTCTTTCTACGCTGGTACTTAGACACAGTATATATTTATCAATGCGATTTTTTGATGTTTGAAGTTTGATTAGATGCTACTTGATTGAATATAACTTTTTCTTGTGTGTATGCTCTGCGTTGAAGAAGTGCAAGAAGAGAAGTGATGAGGTAAGGTTAGGTGTCTATTAAGATATTGTTTCTCCGTTATTTTATATTCCTATCCTTGATGCGTGCTGTGCTGTGCTGTCGCCATCTCAATCTTCGATCTCCCAACCGATATTTGAACAACAAGATATACATAGAGATCTGGCGGAATGATAGCCCCTATCGCTTTCAATGTTAGTAGAATCGTTCCCAACACTCCTGCTCTTGAAATATACCTACCGAAGCAACTTGAATAATGTCCAGGAATGACCCCGCAATCAATCACGTGAATGCAAATTTGCCGCTATTCTGCCTTGTTGAACTCTATCAATCTGTTGCTCTTCTTCTTTTGAACGATGTTGTAGCCATTTAGTAGTTATTTATTTAGTTCAAATAGAACCACCGAGCTAGAGTTTATTCGTTCTAATAATTGGCAAAGCTAAAGGCTGTCACAGGCATACGAATAACTTTCTGCCAAAAAAAAAAAGAGTGAAGCAAAAAGGGAATGAAGTGAAATGCCATACGCGAGAATAGATTCTTGGCGCTTATGGACGATGTACAGTACATGAAAGCGCCTTCTGCAAGTTCCTCCCCTATTCCTAAGCGAGAGGCTGCGAGTTGGAAAAGCAAGATTCGCACCCCGAGCATACACGGTAGTGTATTCACCCAACTATGAATACGGGAAACTGGGAACTGCTGTGTAAAGCTTCCTAGCGGCGCGGTTGGAGCGAAAGGATGTCTTGTCATCGTTCTGGTATCGAGAGCGCTAACGACGAGGACTCGGGTAGTGGGGTTCACGTTCTGGCTGGTGGAATACTGATCATGGATCTATGGGGTTGAGATGTCATGAGGTGTGCACGGCTCTTGGTGTTTCATTGCATACCGAAGCTCTTTGTCCTCGGAACAATCTATCGTCGATAATACAGAAGTTCAGTTCAGTGGGTAGGTCCGGTGGACGTGCACATGAGCTCATGTGCACCTAATGTTCACCCAACATTTAACCGTAGACCTTATTATCAAAATAAAATCTCAGTACTCTTGCAATACTTTCAGAGTACTGCCATAGTATTGCTATAGTACTTCAAATGTACTAAAGGTAGTAGTACTATGACAGTACTTCAAGTTTGAAAGTACTATAATAGTATTATAAGATATGTCCCTAATGCGGGAGGCTCCCACCGCCCCCCCGCCCCCCGGACTAACTCTAACCCCTAACCCCTAACTCTCCTAAGCCTTATTATTTTCAAAGTACTATAGCAATACTATAGTAGTACTTTGAAAGTATTGCAAGAGTACTGAGATTTTACTTTGATAATAAGGTCTACGGTAAATGTCAGTTGGACCTTGGGGAGGCTCGCTAAAGCTTCAGGGCTCGCTTACGGAAGGAACCTCTGGGGACGGTCGCAAAAGTTCATCACCCCATTTTATTCAGGGCGTATGTCGAAGTCTGTGACTCTGAGATGCTTAGTCGATAAAGTCATGGAATGGTGAAATTTCGAAGATGATATATGCGAATGACAGCTGTTAATGAGGCTCATTGGTTGCACGAAACAGTGGCGTCAAGCCCGCGGGGCTGTGCAGCAACTCCAGCCGCGATCATTTCATTCAGTCTGCATCAATTTTGCGCTTCAATGCCCGGTCTCAGTCGGTGTACGATTTAGGCGATGAGGATTTTGACCAAGATATTAATCAGCTCCGGGCTGTTGCCTTGATAACCACTAGTGACAGCCTCGTTGGATTCTATGGAAGATGAATCAAATTTGGTTTCGATGATTCCAATCATTCTTTTTCCTTCGCCTTCAATTTTTTATGCTTGTTCGACATCATTGGATACAATGGCAGAACTCGCATCCGAAATTCCTGGAGTGAGGTCCAAGAGTGTTGTACTGACAAGCACGATCTCAGCCTTTTGCAAGTCAGCGGACAAGGCTCCGCCAGAGCTCCACGAAATCAAATCGGACTTAGAACTTCTGGATCCTGTGCTTCTGCAAATCGAGGAGGTCTTCCTGAATGCCAATAATGTCTGTTCGGAAACAGCCGAGCGAGATCTACGAAACATCCTCGATCGTTGTCGCCAGATCTTTTCTGACATCGAAACCCTACTTGCACCGTATCAAGAATCTCAAGAAGTCTCTGAAAATGGTAGTGATTCAAGAAAGAAGTGGAAATTCAAGACTGAAGATGCCCGCAATCTCGGGGAGATGATGGAGAAGGTCAGATCGACTCTTCATTGCATGATATCTATCATCAATCTTGGAGACGACCTGTCGAATGAGCCTGAATGTTCGGGGAAGGACAGGCCTTTAAACCGTAAGCTCAGTAGGAGTCTGAGAAAAGCCAGTGAGATGGTAGTAGGCGGGAAAGCGGTCCCAGGCAAATCTTTGTATAAGACAAGGCAACTTGCTGAGGCAAGAGCTAGCGTGGATTACCGACTCAATTCTACTAGAATGTCCTCCTGGATTGCTGAGGTTGTTGGTATCTCCGATGAAGAAGACAGTAATCATTCAACGATACAATCTGGGAAGACGAATGTAACTCTGTCGGCTGAGCATAGGTCCATAACAAAGGAAGCAACACCAGAGGTCGAAATGCTTTTAGAGCGGTGGACAACATTTAGCGAGTCAAGATCACGGAAAGCTCATTCCGCTACAGAAAATGTTCCAAGAGATTCCAGTACATCGACAGTCAAGGATTTAGAGTTAGACCAAGTATCACCCGTGAGAACGGTGGAGCAAGCCTCGAGCCATGCGGACGCCGCGAAGATAAAACCATCCAGTCCTGTCGAAACTCAATGTACTGCCTCCCTCCAGACTTCGGGCACGAAAGTAGAGTTACCGAAAGTTAGGCTCAGGCGAGAAAACCCTGGTACTATGGAGTCTTCAACCCGACAGAGAGTGGAAGGATCCCCCTCCAGTTCTTCTGTTACCATCACTGCCCGACCAAAAGCCTCCCACAGTCCCCTTATTCAACGACCGAGAATGCGACCACCAATTTTGAGAGCGCCTTATGACGACGATGATAATGAGACTATCCGAGCTCTTGGCCGGATAGCAAGGGGCCCGAAGGTCAGAATTCTCAGTCGTGTGACAGAGATCCCAGATGATGCGTACTCTCCATCTCGTCTGGAGAATTGGCTGAACCAGAGCGAGATCGCAGAGCCAGTCGAAGAGCGAGGCGAGCAACTTACGATCAGAAGCCAGGAGACAGACGCGTTGTCTATTTTCTCACAGGCGTCTGCCCCTGGCGCGGAATTTGACTCTCGTTCCTTATTCTCACAGGCGAGCATCCTCGACAATTCCACCTCGGACACAATGTCCGTGATGAGCACCATGACTCACAACCTAGATCCGTCAGATCCAAGGACTGTCAAAAAGCTCTTCCATGCTGGCAACAAAAGGTTTCGTGCCAAGAAATGGTCTGAAGCCGCCGACTTCTATCGGCAAGCCTATATCATCAAACGGGATGGAGGAAATGGGGAAGATGAAGAAGGTTTGAGGATCAAGTTCAAGATAGGGGCTGTATTTGGAGAGCTCAACAAATATGAAAGCGCAGAGAGGATTCTTGCGGGTGTGTTCAACAAGCAGAAGGAGTTACTGGGAGAGAATCACACGGAAACTCAGCTCACACAGCACTATTATGGCCGAGTTCTCTCGCGCCAGTCCAAGTGGGACGAGGCCTGTACAATTTACGAACCTCTGTGGGAGTTCAGGAAGGACCTGCTTAACGACGACTCAGATGCGGACCTGGCGATCCGAACTGGACATGAACTTGGACGGATCTTGAATGAAATTGAGCGATTCGCAGAAGCAGCAGAAGTGCTTGGAAGTGTTTATCCAGTAGCAAAGACAACCTTTGGTGAACCAAACAAAGTCACACTTTCAGCAGGAGTAGAACTCGGAAAGGCCTTGAGATGCTCAGAAAGAGAACAAGATGCAGCCATGCTCCTTGACGAGCTCTTTGAGCTATGCCAACAGTCGCGGGGCCAGTCGGATCCGCTTGTTATCAAATGTACACACGAAGTTGCAATGATGCGCTGTCAAGAAAACAAATTCGAGGATGCAGAGAGACTTGCAAGGGCAGCTTGGGTGTCTAGGACGGCGGCTAAAGGATCAACTGATGTTGGGACTTTGGAAAGTGCAGAGTGTCTTGCGAAAGCACTATATGGAATTGGTCGAGCGAAAGAGGCGCAGGGTCTTTTGGAAGAGGTGTATCATCATCTCGTGGCTCGGCTCGGCAGAGAGCATGCGCGAAGTCTCAATGTTGGTAAGGATCTCGGTCGTCTTCTGCTGGAAAGATTGGACGATGTTGACGAAGATGAAACGACCCCATCAGAGTCGGCACAATTACAAGTCGACCAGGTCGAAGGAGAAGAGTCAAATCTACAGAGATCCGTTCGCAGCCAGCGAAGACGTAGCTCCAGAACCAGTTCTTCAGGATCAATCGATTGGTATATTACAGAGCGTTATCCTTTGCTCAAACCCTTACTCCAGAACGACCCACTCTCGGAATCTCCACGAAGAGAACGGACATCAAATCGTAACGAATTGACTTCACGCCTTGCCACACTTGAGGATGCAGCCGCTGAAGCCCCTGCGCTTCAAAGCCTTGCCAAAGCCTTACTTGTAATCTCGTCCGTATTCAAAGCATTTCAGGCAAGAATGGTTTCTGATGACGCTCCCATGCCAAATGCATTTCAGTTCGCGGAAGAATTGGGGCCACAACAGCTCAGACTGATAAAAGAACTTGAGAAACCAAGCCCAGTTACGATACCAAACGCACCGGTCGTTGATGGAATCAAGCTTGGCCTGGCGTTGAATGAAAAGAGACATGCTTCCAATATCTATCAATTGATATACAGTGCTCGAAAGGGAGAGCTGGGCGCAGAATCCGAAAGAACATTAGCTAGCGGACATGAGTATGCCTGCTTGTGTCTTCAGATCAACTCTTTTCAGCAAGCAGAGGTTGTTTTGAGGGAGGTTTGGGTCCGAAGGCAGACGGTCTTGGGAGTATCCAATCCACAAACCCTCGAAAGTGGCTTCCAGCTTGGCCAGATTTATTTTAGAACAGACAGACACGATGCTGCGCTGGACTTGCATCAATCTGTTTACCAACATCGGAGAGAGTTGTTTGGTCTACGCTCGGTCGAGACTATTCAAAGCGCCGAGATCTACGGCCAGATTCTGATGTGTAGAGAATCTACGGCCATTCAGATCCAAGAAGGCTGGATACTCTTACACCAAACATTGGAGATCCGGAAAGATATGTTTGGGGTCACGACGGACACGGTGGTTTCGGCACTTCGGCTAGCAACAATCACCGCCATCTCAGGCAAGTTTTCTCAGTCGGGGGAGCTATTCACTTGGTTGTTTGAAGTTGGAGTGGACAGCGTCAGGAGACCAGGGCAGTTTGGATATTCACCCAGTAAATTGGCGGCGGGCTTTGCAGCAGCTGGTATGGCTTTTCTTGAGAGGAACGACACCAAGGGCAACCGATTACTTGAACGGATAGGTGAATACAGTACCCAGATTTATGGCGCAACGAGTGCAGAAATGCAGTTGATTGCATATCTCCAGGCTTTTACGCTATTCCTACAGCGGAGAGGGCGGAAGTGCAAGTCGGTTCTTCGGCAAGTCTTCGAGATGCGGAAACAAACACTTGGCCGAAGACATCCTGGAACCAAGGCTGCGGGCATCATCTTGGCCATGGGAATCCTTCTAGACTCCCTCTTGTCAAAGAATAAGATCGATGAGGAGATCGATGAGATTAATGACTGGCTTTTGAATTTCGATCGTTCAGACGAGGATTGGACCTTTGTGATGCAGTTCTGCCAGATCGGCTCGGTAATCGCCACCATGTATGATTTGGAGGACCTGAGCAAAGTGATGCTGAGCTGGTTATACAAGACGCAGAAACGACGCAAGGGTTTGTTCAATCGCGAAACGTTGGGCACGCTGGTTCTCAACCATGGACTTAGTCTCTACACAATGTACAAACGGAAGTCGAAGAAGATTCCGACAAGAGAAAGAACGAAGCGGGACCCCCGAGTGTTCATCCGAGAGCTATGGCCCGCAGGCATTCAAATGGTCACTGATCTTCTCGCTGGTGTGAATCAGATGCCATTCTTTGCAGAGACATTGCCCAACTTTCTTCAAAATTCAACAATGTGGGGTTCATTCGCACCACGGCAGTTCACGGCCCATTTCTTCAGCATCTTTGCGCCCGTGTACGAGCAGCTGGCGCCTGTAGATGCTGGGTCACGCATCTGGACGATAGCCACTGATGATGACTGGGCATCAACGATTGGGGAAAATCGTCGTCTGGAGCCGACTGGAACTAGTTCCATTGACTTTCGAGACTTAGATGGACGGGCATCAGAGCATCTCTCCTCGCTTGGACATTCACTCCTCAATCTCACACTTCCTCATTCGTCTGTGAGCACTTTCAGCGAGCTAAACGCAGAAAGGGAAATGAATAGTCTGCAGGATGAGCTTGTTGGGGAATTTGTTACGGATGCAGGAATTACTGCAGCAACAAGCGATATTGAAACGTTGACAAGAGAAATGGAAGCATGAACAGTCGCTTGAAGCTGTCAAGTTATTGCTAATGTTCAAAAGCATTGCTTGGCGGAGTTCTCCAATACGATATCGTTACTGTAATATGCCCAGCCAGAGCCTGTCATCGAGAACACTAGATTGGGATAATCTAAACATGCGTGAAGACGCAAATATCAATACTATTTTATGACGTATTTAACCCAGCTCATGTAACTTATTAATTGACAAACAGTCGAATCCTTCATGATCCCTGCATTTAAAAACTTATAATAAATAATTTACTAGAAATGAATACTTATATGAACGTGAACATAAAAGATACTGTTACTCATATATTGTAAACAAAGCAATGACAACAGAAGGTGGAGGGAATAACAATTTGAACCATAAAAATAAAAATGAGTTTGTTATATTTATAATTATAATAACTTTTGGGGGCTTCAGTTCAATCTAGTCTTTCAGGCACGTTAACTTAATGCTCGCAGAATAGTAGCACTGGTCATATCTCAGTGCAACAAACCCCCAGAGATACAAAAAGAACATCGTCACCACACCGTAATCTCAGAGAGTGAAATTTATACTGCTGATAATATCCACAAGCAATCTTTAATTAAGAGCAAACAAACATATCAAAAACAGACTCATCTCTCACGCTTCAAATAGTTTGTATCTTGTATCTTATGCCATACATACCAACATAGATAAAAAAACGAAAGCAGGAAAAACCGAGGACGCTGAAGAGGAATTTCACATGCATCGGTCATCGAAAGACCGAAAGAATTTCCAGCTTGGCCGAGAAAGCTCTGCTCCCCTGATTCAATTCAAAATCAGATATGAGCAATCGCCTTATCACGAAAAAATGAGTCTCTGTCTTACTTGATACTTGACACATCACACATCACGAACTTGCCTCTTGGGGGTTAGGCAGCAATCCCGCCTCCGCCTCCGTTCCCTAGGGTCCTCTCGTCGTCCACTTTACTCTATACTGCTAGACTCCGGATTTCTAACCTAGTCCTCAAACAATTCTGTACAACACACCAACACCAAATCGGCATCGGAAATGCATAACTCTTATTGTTGCTGTTCTCGGTGTTGGTGGTGGCAACATCCCCATCCAAAAAACTTTGAGATGCATGCATGCATGTCAACATTCGACTCTCGGCTCAGCGCTTGCCGATCCTAGCCCCCCGCCCCCCTTACTTCAGACCCCTACTCGCGATTTTAATCGAACCGATCGAACCGATCAATCAGCTCTCTCTTCTCGAGAACGGCGAACGGTAATAATCCGAGGAGGGGAGATGCTGCACCCCACGTTTTTGGACTGGATGAAAAGTTCCATGTTGATAAGGCAAGATGTGTTGAGAGCCTAACGAGCTGTGGCTGTCGTTTAGCGGTCTCTTTCCGCACCACAGGTAGTTGGCTAGCTCTAGCTGTAGCTCTAGCTCTACAATACCTCGGCGGCTTCGTACCGATATTTAGGGTTTGGATTTGGAGATTACAGGACCCCTATACGTCTCAATGACGGTGGAGATGGAGACGGAGCAAGAGATCGGGGGCTTGGGATCGACGTGTTGCGATAGGGAAATAGGGAGGTACAGGGTTGGGAAAAGTTTATCTTGGACTATCTTGGACCCTTACTTCACTAGCTGTTTAGTTTGTAGTCTTGGGGTCGAGTAGAGAGAGGGTGGTGGTAAGGGAGGTGGAATTGAAATTGGAATCAAGATTATACTCTGGGAAAGGGTATTGGGTGGTGGCCATAAGGTTAGGAGGTATGTTATAGTACTGGATTTGAAGATGAGACGGTGAGTGAGTGAAAGATACGTCTAAAGGAGTTGGTTCTGGCTGGTATGCGGCTACGTGGATGGATGGATATCACCTTTTAGAGGGATCTAGTAGGTAGGTCGTCGAGCTAGCTCTGGACAGAGACGCGTGGTAATACAGTAGGAACACTATACCATACCCTAGAACCAGATTCAACAGAGAGAAGCGGTCCTCCTTCTAAGCAGCCATACGCTTGCATCGATAACCCTCCCTTCTAACACCACACAGCAAACACCAAAAAACCCGGAGACAGACCCTGACATCCTGTCGTCCAACCTGAGTATCTCACTCAATCTGATACTCCGTTCTCTGAAACGAACCACTCCCTATCACTCACCACCCCCCTCCATCTTTCAGGTCCAGATTCAAGTAACACAACTGACGCACAAGAACGTCATCCGTACAACCAACCCTCTTCGCCAACACTCCACAAACATCCGTTCTATCTAACAAAGTTCAGGCTAGCTCCACGCATCAGTCTCCTGAGCCATCTCAAGCGGCTAGAGACCTTGGGTTGCACATCCCATCCTACGGGTTTCACCCGCCTCCCCCTCTGAGTATGAAGTGAAAAGCGAAAAGCAGAGGAACCCCACAGAGCTGAGAACAACCCTGTGTTTCACGACAGATTTTATGGCTCCTGCGCGCGAGTTTCTGGAAACGGAAATTGGGGGAGAACATCGTTTTCGTCTGGTTCCACGACAACTGTCAAGAGTAAATGCTGTGCATACGATGCCGCACGTGTCTTTCTTGTCATGTAATCAAGAAGGTAGGACGAGTAAGACAAGAAGGATGAGTGAATTAATAAGATAGTGGAGGAAATAAAGGAACTCGTGATCATGATGATGCTCGCTCGAAGTGGGTTTCAGCCGAGTATTCCGCGAACTCAGAATCCGGAATCAGCATCTTGCACTGCACCGCATTGCAGATGCTAGGTAACCTGAGAAACATGCTTCGTTTCCTAACGTTCAGTTCAATTCATCCCATCCCATCCCATGTTTAGGATGTAAGATGTGGATAAGGTTATGTTGCAGACGAGATGCAGCGTGGTGAGATATACAAAGATTCGAAAAGATGAGAGATGCAGCGGCAAGATCCGTACTAAGAACAGCAGAAAACGTGCACTCGACTGTGCTGGGCTGGGCTTCACTTCCCCTCTCTGCTAAGACTTCCTCTGTATGTAGGTAGAGTTTCATTGCAGGGAAACAGAAACAGAAACAGAAACAGAAACCCTAGAACTACCCCACAATTCCCAGCCTGAACATTATGCTTTCCTACATGCGTGGAGACGCAAAATGCACTCCACATCTTGTGAGTCGTGACACAGACACAGACACAGACACAGATACTGTAGGTTGAGTTCGAGCTTGAGCATCTCGGCTCGCTAAAACGCGGGGCAAGAAGGAGCTGAACCGAACCCCTGCCCCTGATTCCGAACCCTGGCCACTTCACATGTCAGATTCGCTTGCTCTCCCAACTCCCAACTCCCAACCCCGCCTCACAAACTTCATTTCTTCCCCAACAACACCAGCGCGCGGCAGCGGCAGAGGAACACTAGGATGGAGATGGAAGTGAATGAATTTGCCTATGTGCGAATCCATGCACCCAAGAATACACCGGGTAAGGTAAGATCACGATCACGCAATCACGCCTCGTTCCGACCTTCCGTTTCCCATCCCTCGTCCCTTCAATAGATTGAAAGGCTGCTTAGTCCGGATATGGACGGGGACGATTCCGTTATCTCGTGCCCTGCTACTTACGATAGGGATGGGGCCCTGATACGGACAACGCAGACTCTCTCTGTATACCTTCAAAGATTGCCCGCGGTCGGTGCTGACACCCACCGACGAGAAGCGTCTTTACCCAGGGAATCAATATATTTCTGTTCCGATATCGCAGTCTCGTTGAAGCCCTTCGTATGCTCACCTCCCTACCTCTCCATCCATCCCTAGTGATGTGGTGTTATGTACAGTACGGCACTGGGCATCAATCTCTGAATCTGCACACACACAGACACACACGCACACAAGACCAGGATTCAAAGCCAAGATACAGAGGAAAGAGAGGATCTAGACAACCTTCTCGAAGCATCCTAATCTCCTCTCTCCGGGCTCTGCGCCATACATACCGTACGTATCCAAGCTCCCTTCGCTTCACCGACTTGTAGCTGTACATATATATCTCCACATAGATGCGTACAAACCCACCAACGTACATGCGTACATACAGTATCTCGCATTTCAACCTCCCCTTCCACTCACCACCCATAACGAGTCTGAGTCTAGTTTCTAGTCTTCAGGAATAAAACCCGACTGGAGGATCCAGATGCGCTGTCCCTGCACGAGAAAAAATTAATGAGCGAGGGCTGCAACCACCATCCACTAACCTAAGAGGGGGAATGGGAATCTAGGCGTCTGCAATGGCTGCAAGGTATACCCACCGCAGTCTGGGGTCGGATGCAGTTCGAATGCATGCCTGCATGCATACGTGCATTCGAAATTTAAATAATAAAAAGGGTGGAGGTCTTGGCCGCCAATCAATCATTCAGGGCAAAGATGAATGAGGAGTGAATGGGAGATGAATGAATGAACTATATTCAGCTATCCTAGTCCTATAGCCTTCTCTAGCTCGAGCTTGGCGGTATTGATCCACAAAGTTTGTCCGTTGTTTAAGTTTACTTGTGGGGAGTGGATTGGATGGGCACGAAGGGAAAGAGACGGTGATGATCTTCAGGGTCCGCGGAAGCGGGAGTAGAAGCGGAAGGGTCTCTGTTTCATTTCATTGACGACGATGGTAGATAGATAGATAGATAGATAGATAGATAGCAGATCGCAGATAGATAGCGGAGAAGAGGCAAGGAAGGGGAAGATCTTCAGGGTCTCCTCTAAGTGAATCAGGGTCTTCGAAAGTGAAAGTGGAAGGGTCTTGGTTTCGTTGACGGCGGCAACTGATAGACAGCTAGATAGATAGATAGATAACTAGACAAGTAGGGCCTTAGACGGATAGGCAAACGGTGGATCAAAGGCTCAGAAAGGAGTCTTACCTCCTCCACTCTTACCTCCGCTCTCAATCCCGATCTCAATTCCACTCTTCCTCAAAGAAGCAGAAGAGCAGAAGTTCGGAACAAAACTGGGTAACTGGTTACTCCAGGACCCCAGACCCCCAGGCAAGGCAAAAAAAAAAGTGGCGGAAATTAAAATAGCCCCTCAACAAACCTCCTTAGCTTCCCTCCTACTCCCACTCCCACATCCCCTTCCTTTCCCCTTCCACCTCCCCTTCAACCCAGACTAGACCAGACCAGACCTAGAACAAGAAAGGCCTCACGGGAGGAGAGGGGAAGAAGGAGGCGAAAACGCACGACAAGCGGTACGGGATACGGGATCTAACTTAGCCCCGTCTAGTCTTTCCCCGCCTCTCTTGGCCCCTTTCCCCTCCTCTCCCCATCCGAGCGCCGAACTCTAGGGCTCGAGCGCGAATCGGCGAATAAACGGTAAGGGAAGGGAAGAGGAAAGGGAGAAAGAAGGGTCTAGAACTCGAAGTCTAGGTCTAGATGAGTGAAGGGAGGCAAGGAGAGCGGTGGTGGAAACGGAGGCGGAAACGGAAGTGAAAGGGAAGGGAAGGGAGAGAGTCTAGAACTCTGAGCGCTAAACGGAAAGCATGAATGAACGATACACGTCTCATCGCATTGCATCTCATCTCGTTGATGGACGGAGAGATGGGCGGGAGCGAGCGATTCAGCGAACTTGGTCAGCTCAGAAGCGATTCGGTCGGAGGTCAAGAGGAAGGGAGTAAGTAAGAGAAGAGAGTGATCTCGGAGCTAGATAGAGAAGTTGTGTGAGAATTGGAGAGTGGAGAGGGAGGTAGAGTTGGCGAGTGAGCGGTGGAAAGTGAGAAAGGAAATAGCGGTGAAGAAGAAGAAGACAAAAATGAAATGTGTCGGCTGCTGCTCGGACTTTTCACCCAGTGTATGTTATCTGGGATGTTGTATGCATAGATGTAGGCATGAATCGATCGAATAGGGAATTGTGAGGTTGTTGATGTTGCCTGCGTCCTTCGTCCTTCATCCTTACCGTTTTGTATGTGTCCGTATGTACGTATGTGCGTATGTACAGTACAGTACTTCTGCACCTCCGTCCAGTACGGTCCAGTGTGTATAATACCTAGGTATGTTCGGTACGGTACGGTCCGCACATATCACATGCAATCCAACCCATGAGAATATTGCCTTTTTCAGAACTGGACCGGTCCAGTTAGTTTCTTGGTTTGCTTCTTTTTGCTTTAGTTCGATTCAAGAGACTTGTTTTGCATGAACGAACGAACGAACGAACGAACAAACGCCTTCGGCTAATTCTCATTTCCAGTTCCTTCCAGCGATCTCGAATGAAGGGAGAGAAATGAAGCACTCACTCGCTCACTTACTCACCTGCGTAAACTGCTCCGCTCACCTCACCGCTTCGTTTCGAGACGAAATGCACCCCAGGTTTCAAGCATTCAGCATCCAGCATCCACTATCCACCTCACCTCGCCTCGTGCCAATCACTGTCACAGTCAGCATAAGACTGGTTGTTCCGTGACGCGCTATAGCCTAGCGTATTGAAGCCTTCTCGCACTAAAAGAGCCCATCCAGCGGCTATTGGAGCCTGTAAATTGTCGGTGCACGACATCCACTTGATTCCCGTTACTCTGCTCCCTCTCCTCTATTCCTATATCAATATACGAGGCGAAGCAACTTGAAACGCGCGCCAATGCCATGCTATGCACCCCAGGATTCCAGGCATCAAGCATCAAGCATCAAGCATCATCTCGATCCAGTTCTGCTTCTGCTCCTTGAATAATTACCTACTTGACTTATCTGGACTTATGGAGCATTGCTGTTTGCTGTTTGTTCCGCACCAGCTATTCCTGCTCCCCGCTCCTCGTATCGCTTCATCCTAATCTCTTCAATTCGAGATAACATCCTGTTGGCTTGCTCCAGAAATACACATGCACACATAGATAGATGCTCTCGATTGGTTGTAAAGAATAGCATAGCATGACCTAGCATGACATTGCATGAGAAGACATGACATAACGAACGCCTCATGCTGTGCCACCTCGGCTCGCCTCGCCGGTGCTTTACTCCAGTCCAGTAAGATTCAGTTTGAGTTTGAGGAGTATGCAGTAAGAGAAGGAAGGAATGAGGTGTCTAGAAGTGCAGAGTGCAGAGTGAGGAGTGCATGCTGACCGCATCGGCATCAGGATTGGCATTCGCATCGGTATTCGCGACAAGAAAGAGAAACAGGGAGCGGAACTTTCCGACTCGTGATTTCTTACGAGGTAGCCTCCAGCCTCTTCCCTCTCCTCAATTGCTCCATGCATCTACAAAAGTACCGCCTCTTGCTCATTCATCGGCCACATAGATAGAATACCCTGATCTGCAACAGAAGAAACAAGAGCTGATGAAAAATGACATATGGAATAGGAAGGAGATGCTGAATGTATGGGAAGAAAATCCAGTCATCTCGCATCACCATCCCACCTCTGTTATCAGATATCCTCTCATGTTCGATGCAAATCGATCTCGATCTGTAAATAAAGACAATAGTGGTGCAGTACGCGGCATTGTGGCGTCGCTAGCTCGCTCGCAACCTGACTCGACTAAGCGAGTCGTGAGAGGAGGGGTCGAGAGTGGGGTTTGAGTTCAAACTAAGAACAGAAACAGAAACATTCCTCGCGGCCCTCGTTCCATTTGCCGCCCAGCAGCAGGATGGAAGGGAGAAGCGAGGGTGAGTATCGTGACATTACCGAATGTCGTATGTCGATCGTCGAAGGTTACTCCTACGGCGAGGCTGCGCAAGGCTTCGTCTTTCGTTTCTTCTCGCCACTTCGGCCTTGCATCTGCATCTGGGTCCCCTTTCCCACCATTACTTCATCCTCAGGCGAGGCGAGAGGAAGATCTGTCAATCCTCGCACGAAAGCAGATCTCGGTACAGTCGTCGCGTAATCGCAGATAAAGGATGTCGGGATATTTCGCCTCACTCGTATGATCACTATCTATGTTCCTGAGCCCGGACTAGATAGTAGACATCATGTCATGATGATGCGGTGAGGAGCTTCCTCTTGTCAAGTATGTATGTATATGTATATCGAAATTGAACGAGGTGCCGGTACCGGAATTGTCCAGTTTCCAATCAAGCACGCACGCGCGTTGTACCCCTTCTGGTATACCGACATTCGGTACTGGACGCGAAGTCTCCATTACGTTTTTGACATGCACATTCCCTCGTATGGTTGATTCGCACTGGCACTCAGGGTCCTGAGGCTTTCGATATCATACGATGCCGAGCAACGGCAATTCATCTCATCATACTGTACTCTACCTCCGTACACGGCGGCGGCGACAATCACATGCTCCCGAGTCTTCCGAAAGCTCGCATGCAAAGGCGCGACAACGACCCTGAGCGCCTGAAGAAAGGAAAAGCTGCAGGGACTTCCCAAGACAGGCCTTTCCGTTCCTCCATCCTCGTGCTGCACAACAAATCTCCACTTTGCCTCCTCCAAGAGCAGTAACCGCGATGCATATCTGCAGTCTTCTACCCGCCATAAAACAACCCTCGAAGCAAAAACAAGCATGTTGTCGCCGCCGGTGACATTACTTTGTACATCAACATATGCAGGGTCCATCCCGCAGCCCGCCTTATCTGGTGGCGTATCCCAAAGCAGTAATCGCACCACTATGATATGATCATTGTGCCAGAGTCAGTTATGACTTGCATGCGATACTGTACTAGTGCTGTACGATGCTCTAAAAAATGGATATCGCATTGAAGACAAATGGATATGATTGCAGATTAGACTGATATGTTGTTATTTGAATTGTGGATCTGCAAAGATAAGCGCGAACATGAACGAGAAATTTGTTGAAGGGTGACGATGACTTCGATGCCCTGTTCTTCTTCTGGACCGTGCGATAGATTTAAGGGAGCGAACTTTGATCCCTGTCAGAGTTGGCCGATCTTCTAATTTGGGGAATCTTAAGGTGAGATGAAGCGAGACGACCAAGAGCTTATTATTAATCGCAGAGACAGAGGCCTGTTGAGGCGTTGTGGCGTTGTGGCTGCATTTGAGGAAACAAAGAAGGTTTTCGGGTAGTAACACTGACCGGATGACTGGATAAGGATGCGGAGGAGCAACAAAATTGAAATAAGTTTGACATGAAAGGATGAATGCGAGCCGCGCCGGTCTGCTGTGGCGTAGAAGGCATTCTAGGATAGTTGAGGCTGTTGTTAGCAATTCTGTCGTGCTGTTTGAAGCTTGCTTGAGATTGAGTTTGGAGGAGCGAGCTGCAAGAATTAGGGCTGAGAAGGGTGGTCTAGCCCTGAGATCTGACTCCTGCTTCAAGGTCTGAATGCAAAGCTCATTAGTCTGACAGTCTGATGTTTGCTCTTTAACTCTTTTTTGCCGGTCATCGCGTTTCGTCGATATAACTTGATCCTAGTACATCGGTACTATGGATCCGTCGGGAGAGCATTCTGTACAGCGTGATAGTGGTGCAGTACGAGCGCTGCTGTTCATATTGCACTTTATAGCATGACCTGCAACTATTGACAGTTTTCTCTCCTACATCCTGGCTCATCTTGACCTATCCGTGCTCGCTGTTTCGCAGCGTTGACAGAAGCCGGTTGCTGGAGGCCAACCGCAATCGCGCCCAAACTTCTCGGCATCTGCACCTAATACAGGTGATCATTTGAAAGCTGCAACAGGGACTGGATAGCTGGCTCAATGCAGCAGAAGCTCTCTCGCGCGTCGCTGCTTTGCGACACGATCAGCTCCCCGTTTTCCGCATCCAGGAAGCGATCGTCGCAACGCGAAGACGTTAAGGGTGGTGTGGTGAGAGAAGAAGATAGGAAAGGGGGAAGATTGACATTCTTTGACAAGGCCGTCTTTATAGTCTCGACTCTCGAGAAGATTGGTGTATGTTGCGAATTCGGACATGCACTTTTTTGAAGCTATTGACCATATCAGATATTGAAGCAATTGGTCTCGTCATGAGGATGGGATTTGGAGAATCGCATTGCTGTCGGCTAATTGCTGTTCGATGTCGTCACTGCTTTGTTCTCTTTTGGCAATGTGACCACTGACCCGGGGGGCCAGCGGTGGAGGAGCGCATGCTTCTGCGCTGTACTCCGTACTCTGGTAATCCATGATGGGGTGCAGCCAGCCGCGACTCCACGAAACTGGGGGAAAAGCTCGACCAACTTCTGGGGAAGGGCAGATGCATCCAACTATCAGTCTCGTCGTTACTTTAGAGGATTTGGTAATGCTTTCCGCGTACTCTTGAACGAGCCGTTCATAACCGTGGCGTTCCGTTGATGGCATTGCTGGACGCCGAACCCGGGAAGGTATCTCACATCAGTGCTTCGTACCTGGACTCGAGAGAAAAAAAATCTTGGTGTTCCTGTGGCGGATACCAACAGAACGGTGAAGCTTGTCGCCTCCAAAATGTTTGACATGGCCGCGGACAGGTCGATCCTTCCGCAGGTCTCACTCAGAGTCTCAGATATCATATCCAACACTTCTCGATGCGGCGTTTGGCGTTCGTACTGTAAGAAAACAGCCAGTCCAGGGCAGGCTGCTGAGATGTCTCAGATGCAGCCTGTCGTTCAACCGTCTGCGGCCTGCAAGCTGTGGCTTTCAAGCTCCTTCTCCTTCGCGCTCGCCCTCCTTGATTGGTCACGACCCGCAGCACGGCGTCCAGGACACCAGGATGACGATTAGAATGCCTTGCTTTCCAGCATTGGGTGTAGCGAGCGCCAGGGTCAGAGTGGGCCGCAGTGGACCAGAACCGGGGGCCCATGAAGGCGCACGGATAGCGATGTGGATGGAGCTGTGAAAGGTTGAGTTTTTGCTGACTTGAGCGAGGCCGCTTGGCACGTTTTGGTGAAAGTGTGATGACTTTTCATGCAAGTTGAAACACGAGCCGCTGGTTGGGTAGAGGAGCTGGAGCTGCCCGTTGGATGAAGATAGCTTCTCACCGCTATCTCGAGGAAACGGTTTTGTGTGAGGTCTGCATGAGTTTTGGATTCGCGTTGATCATCTATCTTGCGAGCCTCGAGCTTTGCTTGACTCCGAGGAGAAGTCGGACCCCGAGGTGCCAATTGATGCCCGGCCAGGACGTGCATCTCGGGGAGCTTTGCGAGGACTCCATTGATATGCTTCTCTTTCCCTGCTGAACCGCGCCGAGCGGGCATGACACTTAACGTACTGCATGCCAATTTTGAATTTTCTGTGTGGGCAGCCACTCCATAGATCGAGGCTGAACTTGACGTTGAAGAAGTTTTCGATTGGCGAAATTGGCCCTCGTCGCATCCCATGCTTACATGCGTGTAAGAGGTCGCGAAGTTTTCGACGAGACGGCACCAACCAGAGCTAGGTAGGTAGGTCACGGACTCTGCCTTGGAAGTGGAGATTACCTTCGTACCATTGGCGGCTATTAACGATGAAGTCATTGAAGGATTTCGAGGAACAAAGCTTCGAAAAAAGAAATTATCTTCATGATGCTGCAAACGATGACCATCACCCTGGGATCCAGTCTTCCAGAAGGCTGAGCTGGACGGAGGAGAAGCAGGATCGTCGCCGTGATCAGAAGGTTGGTGGCAGCTTCCGCCCGCGTGGATCAGGTACAGCGACCAGGCAGCGGAGCGGAGGAAGTATACGAGCACTCTTCCATCGCCGATCACTTTATTTCTGCCGGATGGCAATGTCCTGTTGGACATCGTGATCGTGAGCCGATGTGTCAATCCACGATGTTTGTAAGTGGGGTACCTGCCTGATGGCAGGACGGGCACTGTACGGCGGGATGGGTATCTGAGATGACGGTGCGCGGCACCGTCCCACTCCAGAGCACTGGCAAGCACGAGTGTGCTCCCTGCCCCTGCTTGGCCGCCTGTTCATGCTATGCTGAGGGGCAAGCACCGGGCCTGGCGGATTAAACGTCTATGCGTGGCTTGTATAAGGTATCACCTGGTGCACCATGACGACAAAGAACCTCATCTTCACACGTGGGTAAGGTCGATTGAGGTCGATAGAGTCCGGTGTAGCCACGGGTATGGCGGGTCGACAGACGAGGCACAACCTCAGCATCGCAGAGGGCGACAATGCGGGGGCAGAGCGGTGCTTGGTCAATTGGCATCCTCCTCCACGGTATCTGGACAAGTATAGACATTCTCCCACCATAGCCGCTCGCAGATAAGGTGTCCCCCGATAGCCGAATGCAGTTTTGCTGGACACATCCATCCAGCTTCCTCAATTGCAACTGGAAGGAGGCCCAGCCATTCATATCAATGCCTGCAGTTCGTCTCCTCTTGCAGAACCGATATCCGGTTTTTGGTGCCCTCTAGCCCTCGCAATCGTGGAATGGCCATGCTCGCGGAACAAGGAGGCGCACCGCGTTGACCGGCTTACGAAGTTACAAATGCTCTGAGAGGTTCGACCTGCACGCCTGCTTTCTTATCCCGGGAAACAGGCTGAGGATGGCGTGTGGGCTGCGCATCTCATTGGTACCAGATAATCGTGCTGGTTTCGAGAAGCCTGGCGGTGCCGTCGGTCAGGAAAGAGAGAATCAAATGAGAACGCATTCCACGGTGGCCACACCAAGAGACGCCTGTCTGCAACCACAACAGTTTTGCGTTCAAGACATGCCACCTTGTGGTGATACTGTACCCCTCATTTGGAGTCCAATGGCTTATGACTGAGGTAAAACGGCTCTCGCAAACTCGGGGTCAGCTCATGGAAGGTTCCGAAGCTGCCGAAGGCACTTGAGAAGTTCGAGTCTAATGATGACGATCCTCCCGTGGATACCTCCGTGGGATGTGAGATTGGTTAAGGATGGGGGTTATCAATAGCATCAAAATATATAGTGCGGAGGAGGTTGCGTGAACGTTTACTGTTGTCAACCTTATCCGGCCATTATGCCCGACGCTGTACCACTCTTTGAGAAGAGATGGAATTCAGCCACTTCTCTAGCTGCTGCCACTGCCTTATCAGACCTGATTGAGATGTTGTGATATCAGGAGGTTAGGAATTATTAATACTCGGGGTCCGACATAGGACTTGCTTGATAACGTGGTTGTACCCGTACCTGCGTGAAGACTCGTCCTCGCCGTCCTCAACAGTGGTGCTGATCGGCCTCAACGGCATCCCTCAGAATCTCTTGTCCTTCCACATTCCTTCCACATCTAGAAGATCTGGGGAGACAGCGGCAGACCGACCAGAATACGGAGCGCATGGAGGGGGCTCAGCGAGGATGAAGTCCGTTGCATCATAATATGTGTGCATCATATGTTCCCCAGATTTTACTCAGAAGAGTGTACAGTCCAGTCCGGCTTTTGACTTCTGATCAGTCGATGTTCGTTCGGTTACTGAACGCACTTACTGTGCCCCGTACATGTACATGATGACAACCTACATGGCCTGATGTATCTTCATGATCGTGTACCATACTGTACGTACTGCCGGTGGCTTGAGACAACCTCTTCCGTATCTGTTGTAACTGCTTCAGCAAGACACTCTGAATCCAGCCATCCATGATCGTGATCTTCGTCTCCCTCCTCTGCAGGTTGATATTATGTTCATGTCTGGTCTGCATCCTCCACTCTGCTGAGCTTGGCAAGCGTCGCACTGCTGCAAGCAAGCGGGCAGGCTCTATTTTGCGATGCCGGCTCATCCATGGCGAGCCTCCAGCAGCCCTCAATCTGTGGTGGCCCATCCTCGCGCGCATCCTGGATGCATTGCCCACATCCTGGTGCATGGTCGAGAGAACCATGCAGTGTGGCTTGCTTTGGCGTCTGACCCCGGCGCTCTGTCATTCGACGCCAACTTCTCGCCCGTTTCCAGTGTACGTAGCGAATGGTAGCAACGGTGGGCTGACCGACCACCGAAGCCTCCTGCCTCCAAGCCGCCGCTTCGAAAAATATGCAAACACTCGCTGAATTCGATGCTCTCAACCACAAACCACACCGACGGCCAGGCAACGTGAAAATGTCCGCATAGTAGCTCGCGATGAACGATAAACCACACTCGCCGCCCCCAGTCCTCCGCCGCCGCCCAACCGTTCCCCGTCCATCGCATTGAGATGCAGGTCTGCAGAGGCCAGCGGTGGGCGCTCGCTCGCCGGCGATGCCCTGCACCGCGTCGTACCCGAACCGTCTAAATCGTGATGCCGCGCCAGGAGATAGCAGTGGTGGTGCACTAGACCAGATTTTCAGAGCTTGGTGAGGACGTTGAGTTGGAGGCGAGGGGTGGTGCAGAGGGTGCATTGGAGCATTGGTGGAGCATTGGTGGTGCATTGGTGCTGCGCGCAGCCCTGCCCGTTGTTGAGTCCGGACCCGCCAGGCTTTGGCAGATCGAGGACTCGTACCACCCGAGCCACCGCCAATCCCAGGCATGGCCTACATTGGCCATCTTCCCATCTTCCCATCTTGCCATCTTGCCATCTTGCCATCCTGCCATCTGCGCTTGGCACTGGCAGCGCCGCTAGCGGACCCATACCCATACCCAGACCCATCGCTCACCCATCGCTCACCCATCCCATGTCCTAGCCTCTGCCCAGCATCGCAGTGAGCCCCATGTCCATGCCATGTCCATGCCCATGCCCATGCCCAGAGGAGCCCATCAACTCATCAACTCGTCCAGTCCACCAGTCCAAGTCAAGCCAACATCCTGGCCCAGGCTATCCCCAATCGTGCAACTCCTACCCGTCTCTAATTCTCCTCACATCCATCTCGTACTCCTCCTCCTCCTCCTCCTCCTCCTTCCTCCTCCACAAATCTAGGCCATTGCCAGCCTCCTTGCATCTTTGTCGTGTTTCGTCGTCGTCGTCGTCGTCGAAGATATAATTTGTAGTCGAGGTGAATTGCTTGGTCATTGGCCACTGCCCTCGCATAATATTAGCAAGACGTCATTTACATAAAGACCTTGCGCCCACCAACACGAGGACGTTCACATAATCACCGCATCGACGACGTCCGGCACGCAGAGGAACAGGCGGAGAAGTCATTCCCTGATTGACTTTGTCCTGGCACCTTGAATTCCAGTGCATCCGAGCCATCCTGTCGACTCTCCTCGTCGACTTGCGTTCGTTGCATCGCGCCTACCCCCGAAGCAAAAGACAGTACGATAGCTGGAATACGCCGTACTTTGACTTTTCTTCTTCCCGCCACCTCCGAGTCCATCCCATAAGACTCATTTTCTCGTAAGTCTTGAATAACTGGTTCCAATGTAAAATCCTCCTTATTGAGGGCCGCCGCCGCCACCTACGACTACCTACGGATACTTTACTTTGTTTTTCAATTTCACAAAGAACGAGGCTGACATGGTCCTTCCTTCGCCGTCTAGCGCAGCATAATACTTTACGCTTTTGCTTCGAGATCAAAGGAACTCAATGCTAGGCAGGAATTAAGACTGCTCCTTCGACCACCTACCTCGTCGAGCAGCATTACCAACAAATACGACATAAATCCCTCGGGGCATCGACCGTACGGATGCCTTACACTCCCCCCTCCCAGCGATCCCCAGCTACCTCCACCACCACCTCTCCAAACCTCAGCCGTCGATCCTCGTCAACCGATCAACCTCCTTATAAGTCACACTCGAGCCGACCAGAATTACCACGGTCGACTTCATACCTTACTCGCCATCGACGGACGACTTCGGTCAAGACAAGCGCCTTCCAACCCTCTCTCGAGCCGACACCGCCTGGAACCGCAGACAGAGAGAACGATGATACAAACGGCCTAAACCCCAACAGCAGCCTCAGACAGTCGCCGCCACCTGTGACTGACGAAGCTCAAATACCTGCGGGCGCAGTTATCTCGCCACCTGACTCGACACAGAACTCAAGTGATGATGAAGATACCAAAAGTACACGGGGTCGCCAGTTGGAGAACTTGGCGGAGCTGCAAGCAGCGATCAGGATCATAGAGCAGCACAGGGAGAGCTCGCCGAATCGGACAGCTAAGGACGTCACAAAGGCTAACCAGGCATTGACGCTGATCATGCCGCCGACACAAGAAATAGACAAACCCACCGCTGCTCATGTGGAACGGTCAACGGTCAACTCGATACGAAAGATTGCTCACAATAGATCAAACACAGATATCGCAGTGTTCTCCGACTTAAGACGCGAGCAGACTCCCGAGACCTCACTCACTGGATCGGATGAGGACTCGATCACCGATGAAGATGAGCCAGAACGATCGCGGAGGAAGCCTCCGATGCTGAGGAAAAAGTCGGGTGAACTTGTCAGACCAGCGCTTCGACCTTCATCAGCGAGACGGCGTCCTTCGAGTATGCCTGGTACTCCGACATTCTCGAAGGCAGTCCACTTCGACTCTCATCTCGAGCACGTCCGACACTTCCTCCAGGTCGACAGGCCGCTGGCAGTCAGCGCAGGTTCTTCGCCGGTTGAGGCATACGATAGCGATGCGGAGTTTCCTTTCGATGAATCGCGTAGTCCACCTTTTGAGTGGGAGATCGTGGTGTCGAATTTCCCAACTGAGACACCCATTCGCCTATCTCTACCAGTGAGAGTCGAGAGAGTGTTCCTGTCGTCTGACAACAAGACGTTGGTTGGCAGTGTCGCAGTAGCCAACCTAGCATTCAACAAATACGTCGTCGCTCGCTTCACTCTCGACTACTGGAAGACTACATCAGAGGTCGTTGCTGAATACAACCACGATGTTCGACAACCGAAGCGTGACGGTTATGACAGATTCAACTTCAACATTAAGTTGGCTGACCAAGCTAATCTGGAGGCAAAGACAATGTTCTTCTGCGTCAAATACAGTGTAAATGGGCAAGAATATTGGGACAACAACAACTCTACCAACTTCCAGGTGGACTTCCGGAAGAAGGCCAAGCCACAGAATGGAAAGAAAGGCACGCAAGGTGCCTCTTCACGACCGGCCAATCCCCTACCGAGGAGCCATAAGAGATCACCTCCAGTCAATAATCAACGACCTAAGTCGATGCCAGTTGCTTTCGATGACTTCGCTGATGGCTTCGATGCCAAATATCAGTTCGACGACTTCAAGCAACCTGTTACTGACTACCTTGGAGAATCTGGAACGTCGCTTAGACTGAAGGGCGTAAAGTCTGCTGTCAACTTGGGATCTGATAACCTGACCCGGCGGACTGCTCCACCACACGGACAAGCCTTTGGCAATCGTTATGACTTTGGGGCTTCGCTCTCGGCTGCCATTAACGCTGCAAACTCTGCACTAGGAGATCGGAGTGGCCTGACCATGAAGCCAATGCCGAAGAAGCAACCTCGAAAGAAATTCATCTCAGATGCTGAACAGACTGCTTCTCCCCTCACGATATCGAGTAACCAATCAATGGGCAAATCTGCACCCTCTGTCAAAAGTGCTCCCGCTCCTGCTCCCGCTGTTTCTTCGGGGACAGATTCTCCACGACCTGCGGGGACCGAAAAGCCTCCTTTGGCTTCTCAATCTTACAACGAGCTACTCGACAAATATTGCTTCGTACGTACCAACGACCATCGATGGAGCACCTAGGACTCTTGAGCTAATGTTACTGCAGTTTGGATCCGTAAAGAGTTCTCCGCAGCTTAAGGATGGTACGATGCGATCTGGACAATTTGATGGTACGAACGAAGAAGGTTATATTCTTGGCTCCGTCGATTCAACTGCGAACAGTTCTCCCGTGATGATGGAGAAACGATCACCTCCGCGAACTCAGAAAGCAAGTACGCAGGCGTCTCGCTCTGCTTCGCCAGCTCCCATGACTGGCTTCGTTTCGGGTACGTCTCCGATGTACCACAACTTGCATGCTGGTTTTCCGTTCCACGACACTCATACAGCCACAGCAATCCGAGGTTAAATCTCAAGCTTCCGTTCTGGAGCAACTCCCTACGATGACGATCCAAGTTTACGGCATGATTATTGAGAAATATTTCCGACACGATGTTACGGCCTTGTCTATTCATGGTGACTATCGAGATTGTTCTGATTACCTCTTTACTGAGTGTGGTCATCAACAGATCAGAAAGCGACGGGGCTTAGGCATAGAAGTGCCAAATCAACTTGGGGACTTCCCCCGTATCTACGAAAAATCGTCTCCTCTAACACGGAAACGTATTTGTCACTAGCATTTCTGCGCGGCTGGCGATGGTCATGATTACTCTTTTTCTGGGTCTTTACTCTTCGCTGTACTTTTTTGAGCGTCCTTCTTGCATGTTGTTTTTTTCGTGGCTGCATGTTCTCTGCTCCACCAAACGGTTTTGGTTCTCCTCTTCGACATAGACTGGGATTTAATTACTTTTACGTTAGCCTCACTTGGGGTTGTGGTGGAAAGGGGATGCGACTTGAGAAGGCTTTCGTCAGCCTTAACGTTAGGGGATTCAGATTGGTTTTTTTTGGATGGGAAGCAAATAAAAGTTGTCTCGGTCTGGTCGGGCAGGGCATGGCAAGGGTGGAAATTGAATCGGGGGATCTCACAAAGTACATACGTGGTGTGGGATTGGGGAAGGCAGAGGTCTTTGATACGATATGGTTGAGCAAGCGAGCACGAACAAGAGCAAAGCTGATCCGAGTGAGGGATTCCTCGGACAGTGACTTGCTTGCGATGCTGATTGATTGATTGATGATGATGGCGTGGGAGTGATCAACGGCAGCAGTGCGAAAAATTCGAAGACTGGTTATCGATCAGATCTTGACTTGACTTAACTTGGTGACCTTGCTTTTGATTGTGAATTTACTCGTGATCTATTTAATTTTTCTTTCTCAATTTTTCTTTCTCAATTTTTCGTTTCAGCAAAGCGATAGGCTTCTAACTGGTGCTTCGGTCTGCGAAGGAAATCAAAATTTTCATTTTCATTTTCATTTTCGTTCAGATGGCCAGTAGCGGAAAGCTAGGACAGCACCATGATTCGTGAGATGATAGAAAAATGCGCGTTAAACACATGCACGCATGCATGCGAGGTTAACATTGAATGCACACCGCTATCCTTTCCTTTCCTTTCTTCTCACTCAGCCAGCCGTGATCCTCCCCTCTCTTAGCTTCGAAGTCATCAAGTAGGTAAAGAGTAAAGTCAGTTCGAGTAGGGAGTGACGGAGTGATGGAGTGACGTCTTCATTTGCCAGATAACCGTTTTATGGTACTGGACATGATTCAAAACCCCCACTTGAGCTTGAAGTGGATATTGTGGAGTTTATGTGGGGAGAGTGAAGTTGGAGTGGGGTTAGAGGGAAAGGTGGAGGGGAAGGTGGAAACGGAGGCGTTGAGGGGATGATAGATGGATGGTTGGATGGACCCACTGTATAAACTTATCTCGACCTTATGGTATGATCTCTTACTTCATGCTTTTGTTGTAATTGTGGTTTCGAGGTGGGCTAACACACTGGTGAGATAAGTGAGGCTCCTGCTCATTGATCATAGGAGCGGAACCTCGGAAGAAACCTAGAAGAACGATCTAACGTCTGATGACGATCCTCTTTCTGAGTATCTAAGAGCTCAAGTATTAGAATGAAATGAATGGAGTCTTGATGTGATCATGGATGTGGGGTTAAATAAAGTTATCAACCACATCATGACAAAATCCACCCATCTCACATTGAGTACCCCTCTTTACTTCCTTGGTATTTTCTTGATCTATAGCATGAGAAATGGAGGTGTTGAGGTGTTGAGGTGGGTTGGGATGGGGTGGAGGCTATTTCGTGTCACGTGCTAGCTCTAAGCGATAAGGGATGAACATCGGATGAAAATGAGAGGGAGGGGATTAGGTAAGGGAGCTAGCATCGGCTCGGAACCGGAAGGGGATTGGAAATCGTGGGCCGAGGATTGGATTTCTAAGGTGAGGTGGGTGATGCCATGCCATTTTTTGAGATGGGAGCTTGGACTTTTTTGGAGGTGTCGAGGTTGGGATGAAAACAGCTCTTTATTAATTGAATGAATAGACAAGAGTAAGAGCAGTTAGCGACAACGAAATCGAGACGATCAATTCGAGCAGATATTCACTGCAATTCAGAGTCGTACGATCGAACCACTTCCATCCTTGACGAATCTACGGTGCGGGAGTTGAGCTAGAAGTTGGGACACTTTGAGCTCCGACAACGCCCCGACCAGGACCAGACAACGAGCAAGCAATTCGGAGGGAACACAGGAACAGACATTACACAATGGAGAGGACAGCAATAGCAGGCATGCGGCGGTGTCTGCGCAGCGGACGAGGTCTCCGATGCGCCACTCAATCAACGACTCCGAAATGCGTCGCGGCAGCGATCTGTCCAGCGCGGAGCCTTGCGAATACAGCTGGCATCTCTTCATCGACTGCGAATTCAAATGCGCAGGTGAAGAATGGCACATCTACGATACTGAGAAGTCGATTGACAGATAAATCATTGTCCTCCATCCGTCGCGGGTACTCCACCAGCCCACCAGAATCCTCACCACAAGGCACGATCGGTCAAGGCGAAGCTGGCATCCCTCTCGAAGCAGCACGAACGCAAGAAGCGCTCGTTGCACCGTCACATCTTGACGCGGCCGAAACGGAGATCTGGGAATTGCTGAATAGGGAGCTAAAGCCGGAGAGGTTGGAGGTGAAGGATGTGAGTGGCGGGTGTGGGAGTATGTATGCGATTGAGGTGAAGAGTGAGAGGTTTAGGGGGCTGGGGATGTTGAAGCAGCAGAGGTTGGTTAATGAGGTGCTAGGGGAGAGGGTGAAGGAGTGGCATGGAGTGCAGATGAAGACGGGCGTTCCGTGAGGGAGACAAAGAGGATGGAGGGATGGAGGGTGACAGAATGGAGAGAGGGAAAGGGGAAGCAGTATATATTTGTACGACTATGACGATATGCATGGGACAGTGGGTGGCATTCTTGGTCTCTTGCAGAAGCTCTGTTTGGATGGCATGTACATGGTGGAAGCATAAAACTGGACCGCTCTTGGGAGAGACAATGGCAAGCAGCACGGCAGAATACAACGGCGTCTGCCACTCCATATCAACTCCATCCTCCGACGGCGTATTCCCGACTTGAGATGAAGTTCTCACAACATATGTTGATCCCATCTTGAGCTCGGTGGAGCAATGAGCCGACTTTCGGAGCTAGAGTGGGATAGTTCCCCTCATCTCGGGACACTTGCACATCTCAACCTCCACATTTCATGTCGTTCCCACGCTTTCATATAACAACATTTCATTCCTCTTTTCCTTCTTTAATGTATACATACTAATCTAATCTGTATATACAAATCTCAACTTAGTCAATTGTTCACTACAATGCCCAGAATCCTCATCACAGGAGCAGCAGGCTTCATAGGCCAACTCCTCGCGGAACGCCTTCTTTCCAGCCCACAACACACCCTCATCCTCACCGACATCATCTCTCCTCCCATACCTCCCAATTCCAAACACCCAAAGAATGCAACCTCCATCCAAGCCGATCTCTGCGACGCCTCCTCTCTGCAAAACCTCATCTCAACCTCGGTTCCCCTCGACGCAGTCTATATCTTCCACGGCATAATGTCCTCCGGCAGCGAAGCCAACTTCGACCTCGGAATGCGCGTCAACCTCACCGCCACCATGTCCCTCCTCTCCGCCCTCCGATCAATCCAAAACCCCTCCATCCGCGTAATCTACGCATCCTCACAAGCCGTCTACGGCCAGCCTCTCCCAGCCATCATAGACGAAAACACAATACCTACTCCAGAAGGCAGTTACGGGGCACAAAAACACATCTGCGAGACGCTGATCAACGATTATACGCGCAAGGGATTCTTCGATGGCTGGAGTTTGCGCTTCCCCACTATTAGTATCCGGCCGGGAAAACCGACTGCGGCAGCAAGTTCGTTTCTGAGTGGGATGATTCGGGAGCCGTTGAATGGATTAGAATGTGTGATCCCGCTTAAAGATCGCGGCTTTAGGTCTTGGGTCTGTAGTCCGAAGACTTTGGCGGAGAACTTGGTGCTGGCTCTAGAGGTGGATGGAGAGAAGGGAGGGGTAGAGAGGCATCGGAGGGTGGTGAATATGCCGGGGATTGGAGTCAGTGTTCAGGATATGATGGATGCGCTAGCGAAGGTGGGCGGTGAGGAGAAGTTGAGGTACTTGAGGGAGGAGACGGATGTGGAGATGGAGAGGATACTGAGGAGTTGGGGGACGGAGTTTGATAATTCATTGGCGTATAGGTTGGGGTTTAGAAGGGATGGGACGTTTGAAGACGCGGTTAGAGATTATGTTGAGAGTTTAAAGAAGTGATGAGATTGTATGATAAGGATATGAATTCATGGATTGGGCATAGCTGGTAGGATTTGGTCAATAAAAATTGAGACCCAAATAGTATGCCATGACAGCTAAGTGAGGGGTGAAAAATGCGCGGACAGAACACCGCGCTCGGAAAACCTGCCCCGCGCTTTTTCTTTGGTGGCGTTGGCGGGGTAAAGACATATTTCACCCCACTCACCTCCAACTCCCGATGCTCGGGGTGACAAGTGCGAGTACAGGCTGAATTGACATCACAGCTTTACATATATTAATTCTTGAAAACCCTTCTCGCTGCACCTACTTCTTCTTGTCACTCTCTTCTTCAGTTTTTATATACCAATTTCTGTTTTTGGATCTACGGGCCCATCATGGCGAAGTCAATGGAGAACAATAAAGCTGTCAAGATGCTGAAAGCAGCAGAGGAGGGAGGGTATGGTGTTATTGGAGTTGTGTCTGTGAGTTTTCCTCCCACCATAACTCTCCCCTCTTCTCTCCTCATTTCGTCCTCTCCTCCACTCCCAAGGACAACCCCACTAACCCCCTCCCTTTCAGTACAACCTCGAAACCATAACCGCCGTCGTCCGCGCCGCCGAAGCCAAAAAGTCCCCGGCCCAAATCCTCCTCTTCCCCTGGGCGCTCCACTACTCCCCTCTCCTTATCCACCTCGCCGCCGCCGCCTGCTCCACCGCCAAAGTGCCCATCGTCCTACATATGGACCACGCGCAATCGGAAGAAGAGATCCTAGCTGCGGCGGAGTACCCGTTTGATAGTATTATGGTGGATATGAGTCATTATGAGAAAGAGGAGAATCTGGAGAAGACGGAACGGATTACGAGGTATTTGCATGAGAAAGGCATTGCGACGGAGGCGGAGCCGGGGAGGATTAATGGTATGTGATGTTGGCTCTTTTGTTTTGGGAAGGTGGTGCGTTGTGGGAGGTGGGGAGGTGAGGAGGTGAGGAGGTGACGTGTTAGGGGAGAATTGGAGAGAATATTGGCTGACTGGTTTGGTGTATAGGTGGAGAGGATGGAGTCAAGGATACGGGTGATCTGGAAGGTTTGCTGACGACGGCGGAGGAAGCGACGAGGTTTGTGAATACGGGGATTGATTTCCTGGCGCCGGCTTTTGGGAATGTGCATGGGAATTATGGGGGGATTGAGAATATTAAGTTGGATTATGAGAGGTGAGTTGTTCGTTTCCATTTCGGATGCTTGGAGGAAGGAGGTTGAGGGGCATTTGTCTGCTGTGGCCGCAGAATTGTACTAGAGCTTGAGCTTGGTACCGTTTATGATCGCCAACACTGGGACCTGTTCGAAGCTCTGCCGTATTCGCCTTTTCTTGGCTTCAATACTGACTTCCTCTCAGACTAAAGAAAATCCGTGAAGCAGCAAAAGGCAAATCAACACTTGTGCTCCACGGAACGAATACCTTCCCCGACGCAACGATGCAAGGCTGCATCAAAGGAGGAATGACAAGATGTAACGTCAACGAACTTGTTTTGTTCAAGTACAACGAATACGTGGCAAAGAACACTGGAAAGGTGCCGTTGACGGAGCTGATGGGTAAGGGAACAGATCTTATTCAAGAGCAGATTGAATACCAGATGGATGTTATGGGCTCGACGGGAAAGGCATGAAGCAGCACATGAGTTTGTGGGTGAGCAAAAGGGATATGCTTCGATGATGTGTTATAGAATTTTGAGATGTAAATAGCTAAAGGAGATAGGCAATTGGATCAAGCTACCCTAAGCAGTGACGGAATTCAGATAAGTGATATCCCTCCTTGGATACGCTTTACTCTTGCTACCTAGCACTTGTTATCAGAAACTGCCCCCGGCCTCGAGATTCTTTTGTTGCACATCGAGACGCCTCAATGTCCATCTCTTCGCTCCCACATTGGCAAGTTCTGTTGCATATCGCGCTCCAACAATGTCCATCTCTCTCTTCTCACTTCGAGATCCAATAATGTCCATCTCTTCGCCCCTACTTTGACAAGTTCTGTTGCATATCGCAAGTGCTCAATGTCCAACTAGAAGGGAGGAGGGAGGAACGTTTAACCGTTTGACTATTTGAAAACATCTTGCTGTTGCACATCGCAACCCGACATTTAGACTCAGACATTGAAATGGCGGTTGTAAGTTTCCGTTGCACATCGTAACCTGATATTCCGAACTAGACATTCAAATCCGAATCCCCAAGTTGTAATTTCCAAGTTTCCGTTGCACGTCGCAACCTGACGTTCAAACCCAGAGGTTCGAAACCCCAAATTGCACTTTCTAAGATCCGGTTCCACGTCGCAAAGCTCAATGCCCGGCTCCTCGTCTTGACTTTGGAAGCTTGTGTTTCTCCTTACCGAATGTCCTTTCCTCGTCGGCCATTGGTAGATTGTGAGTAGAGGACCCATCAAGAACGAAGAGTTTAGATGAAAGCTTTTCGTCCCTAGACTGTCTTTGGGAAGGGGATTTTCCTGTTTATGAGAATGCTTCCATGCTCCGAGGAATGCGTTTTGGCATGTGGGCTGCCTCTGCCTCCCACGCCCCTTTAGTTTCAACAACAAGCCCTCCAACAAAAAACTTCTTGAAGCTCCCACCTACCAAAATCTTCCCCATCGCCGCGATGTATGCCTTCAACTCTATCATCGCTTTAGCGTTTCTCGGGCCCTCGATACTTTCCGCATCAGCAATTCCGCAACCCGATGCGCCACCAATGGAGAAGAGAGACTTCACCGACTCGTACGTCTTCCCTCTGCCTATATTTCAGAGTAATTCAAGCGCTCAGCTGATTGTAAACACAGATGTAAAATATTGAGATTCAACGGCACCAATGTTATAACTAGATGCCTGACTGAGGTCGGAGGATATAAAATCTCGCAACTCAACCTCGCTCCCACCTGCATCGGGAACACCAATGGTCAATTAGTTCATCCGAATGCGAATGCGTATGATTCCTCTTCCTCTCCTCTCCTCCCCTCTTCTCGTTCTCCTTTCTTCTCTGCCGACAATCGATAGAATCAGTTGAGGTTCCAATTACTGACTTGGAGAAATGGAACAGACCACAAGAATACCCCGAGAGTTGTCACAACTTCAATACCACTGGGACCGTCCTTAAAGCCACATGTATGGATATGGCAGGCGACCTCGTGGCGACGAAGATCGATATTGGTGAGATACTTTCTCTTCTTCCACAATAAATAAAATGGATGTGTGCTAAAATGGTGAGCAGGTGCTTTCGTCCAAAATGCTAATGGAGTACTTGTCTGCGATTAAGGGCTTGAGATGTGCTTTGGTGGGGCAGATGGCGGGGTAATGAGTTTCGATTACTTCGTACTACTTGAGAAATTTGAATACATGGTCTAAGGTGAAAGGAT
This sequence comes from Phialocephala sp. D728, assembly GCA_003988865.1. Lineage (NCBI taxonomy): Eukaryota > Fungi > Ascomycota > Leotiomycetes > Helotiales > Mollisiaceae > Phialocephala > Phialocephala sp. D728. The sequence continues at coordinate 173,015 of QYAJ01000127.1, forward strand.
GGGAATAGAAAGGATTGCACTACTTCCAACGTTTGCAGAACATGGAATGAGGAGTTGGAAAGATGTTCCATGGGGAGAAGGCAGGCTCTCAGGCGGAGAAAGAAAAAGTGGTCGATTTTGGGCATGTCCACGAACCAGGAACTCTGCAATTTTTACATAGAAATTAATTGAGTTCTTTTTCGTCCGAGTCTTTCTAATCAGTTTGAATTACTATAGAACTAGCACAGATTAATTAAACTTCTCCTTAACCTATTCGTTTTCACGAAGATTGATGAGTGAGTGTTACCTAGTTTGAGGGTTGGATACTCGCCAAAAATCGGCCACTTTTTTCTTCTCCTCGAGGAGGCGGGACGGCCAACTCGGCTTGTGCTGAAATATACTCGTCCTACGGCAGGGAAGCGGACATCTCATACTACCTTGAAGCCTATCCTCACTTCACTTTGGCTTCAATTCTGCCTGACCGTGCCTCCGTGCCTACCTAGGGGTCATATCGGCCAGTTCGCACATTCCGTGCATTCAGCCTCCCATCTGCATTGCCCACACGCACACAGCAACTGCGCATGCGACCGAAATTGCTCGATGCGTGATTAGCCAATTCATCGCCGGTCCTGTCAAGTTGTCACCCTGTTGCTCATACGGAGTCCCCTTTCCCCACACCCTCCCAAAGGCGTCAACGTGAGGCATGAGACATGAGGCACGCGTGCGCCTCCCCCGCCAGACGTCAGTCGTCTGGACCGTCGGCGCCGCACTGCACTGTGCACTGTATATGCATATGGCGCATACGGCGCATCCAACGGCATTGAGGGCCTCGCTGCAGCTGGCCGTCAGAGCACCAATAGGCAAAAGTCGACTACTATGACGTGGCGAGTGCCTGTCGCACAAGCCTCAGTGGCACAGCCTCAGCCGTTGTCTGCCTGCGCTCACAGAGCTCAAAGGGCTCGTTCGCATCCAATTCCAACGTTCGCAATAACCCATCATCCAATCACCACGCCTCATCCCCACGCATACTCGGTGAGTCCGTAGCCTCACAGCCTTACCGCAAGGTGCTGCAAGTGGGTTGCGCCATGATCATTCGCGCTCGACTTCAGGAAACCCTCATGCAGTCAGCCACCAACCATGGAAAGCTGATTCTCTGCTGACCCTTTTTCGGTTGCCTCGTGACTCAGTCGGGTATTGCTTCGTCGCAACCTAGTGTCGACGCTGCCTAAGTTATGGGGTTGATATAAAAGGTAGAATTCTTGAAATCTTCCCATTCGACTCTCCTCAGGTCACACAACTCCTGCAATTGGCGAAACGTGGTTCTTCAATCACAATCCCTTTCTTGTCTTCAACGCTATTCTTCTCGTCTTTCAAACATTATTCCTTTTCACACTCGCCATCATGAATCAAACTTGCGCTACTTACTATCCATCCGGGTTACCAGCTGGTGGTCCGGTAGTATCAGATTTCCCAGATCCTGCGAAATTGAACCCCCAGACCGCCCTGCTCGAGGCCTTCTTCCCTGGCTTCGGTCTTTTCTCTTCTACTGTCTCGAGATACTTGAAGATTGATCTTACACTCTACATCCCTGCTCTGATAGTCCTCGGGTTGCTTGTCTTCGCATCACAACACATCAATACTTGGATATGGGAGTTCGCAGACCAGTATCTCATGTCGACAGCCGACGTGCGAATCGACGATGAGATGTACAATATGCTGATGGCTTGGATATCGAATCAAAAATTCGCCAAGCGCTCTCGTCGATTTGTCGCCAATACCAATCTGAATTCGAGAATGTGGTTCTTGTGGCGAGAGTTTAACGAAGATGACGATAAAGACGAAGTGGGAGTCGAGTTTGACGAGAATGGAAACGCAATCGCCAGCAACAACAAGAAGAAGAATAAGAAAGTTCGATTTACTCCTTCTTTTGGAACGCATTATTTCTGGTATAAGGGCAAGCTCTTGATCTTCCGTCGAACTCAAGACACTCGACAACAATCATGGGGCCCTGTCAGCGAACGAGAAGAGATCTCGGTTCAATGCTTTGGGAGAGATCCAACGATCCTCAAAGATCTTCTCGATGATTGTCGAATCGAGTTTCAGAAGAGCGACGAGAATCGAACCATCATTTACCGTGGCGGTCTCAAGAGCGGCACTGCTGAGCCAGCTTGGACCCGCTGCGTCTCTCGGGTTTCACGCCCTTTCTCAACCGTTGTCTTGGACGAAGGCGTCAAACAGAGTCTCCTGGATGATATGAGAGACTATCTTCATCCTACAACTAGAAGATGGTATTCTAATAGAGGGATCCCTTATCGACGAGGATACCTCCTCTACGGCCCTCCAGGAACAGGCAAGAGCTCTCTCTCCTTCGCGATTGCAGGCTACTTTAAGTTAAAGATCTACATCGTCTCCCTCAACTCCCCCGCCATGAATGAAGAGAATCTCGGGACGCTCTTCTCGGAATTGCCAAAGCAGTGTGTCGTCCTACTAGAAGATATCGACACAGCCGGTCTCACACACACTCGAGACAACAACTCGCAACCAGAAGAAGAAGCCAAGCCCCTCGTTACCACTCTCCCAGGAACCACAGTCATCAATCCCGCCACCCCACCTACTAACAACTCCGGCCGAATTTCCCTGTCTGCGCTCCTCAACATCCTCGACGGCGTCGCTTCCCAAGAAGGTAGAGTCCTCATTATGACTACGAATCACATTGAGAAACTAGACGAAGCGCTCATCCGCCCCGGAAGAGTCGACATGACCGTAAAATTTGACCTCGCCAACACCACCATGATCACGACAATCTTCCGCTCCATTTTCGCCACACTGGAAGGTGACATCCCTGCGTCGAACAAAGGAATCACCATCCGCACACCCACGAAATACAAGAACTCCACCGAAGAAGCACACGCCGCCAAGCTCGCCGAGGAGAAGAAACGACTCGAGGAGGAAGAAGCGCTGCGACTGAAACAAGCAGAAGACGAGCGCATCCGCAAACTAGGAGAGGATTTTGCGGCCACGATTCCCGGGATGATGTTCAGCCCTGCGGAGATCCAAGGGTATCTCCTGAAACATAAGCGCGCACCGGAGACGGCGGTCAAGGAGGCGGGTGCGTGGGTGGAGAAGATGAAGGTTGAGAAGAAGAAGAAGGCGCAGGAGGAAGAGGAGAAGGCGAAGATGGAGAAAGATGGGAAGGGGAGTAAGGAGGATGAGGAGACGAGGAAGGTTGTTGAGGAGGCGTTGGGTGTTTGTCTGTGAATAGCTTTGGAGAACATAGAGATGCCCTTTATGCACTTGTGAAAGAGGCTTAGTAGGCCCAGGCGAAATTTCACTCTCTTTGCTGTTGGAAATATCGGATCAGGGGGTTTGCCTCAGAGCATAGATCTGAAGAGATAGTGGAGGAGAAGTCGAGCCGACAATCAAACATCAGGGAGAGAAAAATGCTCCGATGAGGATGGACGGGTGGATGTACGATATACGAGAGGATATTTTGATAGATACCCAGCTTTCCTTCTCAAAAAAACTCTTGTTTTTTCTATAGAGAGTTCTCTTTATCATACATTAAAAAAATGCATACATTTTCTCCCTAACGTCCATCCCTGCATGGCGAAAAACCCATCATGCCGAAAAAAAAAAATAATAGGTATTTTGATTTTAAGTAATTTAAAATCTGTATATACTTTAATATTTTTTATATTTTTTTATAATTTATATTCCAATTTCCATGGCCACTCTCGAATATCTTAAACCTTTCCTATTAAAAAACTATATTCTTATCGTTATTTTTATAATTAATTTGCAAAAAATCTTTTTTTTATAATGTAATAAACTTCGTTTATTATAGCTCTATTACCGATTTTATATTATTTTTTAATATTTATAAAAAAGTTTTATTCGAGTTTTAAAGCTTTAATATTATATAAGAAATCGTTATTAGCTTTATAGTTATTATAGCGTATAAATTTAAGTAAAGTTACTACGTGAATTTGTGAGGTGCTGAAATAGAAGGCAATAAGTCAGAGAGCCAAAGGTATGATATTTGACTAGTACAATAACTAATCTCTGCCCTTCTGCCAAAGGGCAG
>QYAJ01000128.1:0-134585 GCA_003988865.1 Phialocephala sp. D728
GACTTATTGACGACTTATTGACTTCTAACTTTCAAAAAATCTAGCTGACTGACTTAAACAGTCAGCTTTTAAGTAAGCTGGTAAGCTAGCTTGCTTATGAACCACTCTGAAGATAGTCATTCCATGGAGGGACAAGTACATTCTTGTGAAGCTGCCACCCGCGGTACCACCAAAAGGGTTGAATTTTTGACCTTGTCACATTACCAAGAACTTGTTGTCTAGTACCGTAGATAGCACAGAAGCTTGAAGAGCTTTTTTTTTGGTAACCTCCTTTCTCACCTCAAGAGAACCTCTTGTCCAAACAAATAATACTTAACTCACCCCATGGGAACACAACCACTCCCTTGCAGAACTACACTCACCTCACTCCAGCGTCACCTCCTCGACCCTATAATCCCCAATCCTCCACTTCGCAATCGCCTCCCCATCCATAACCCCGTTCACATACGCTGGCGCAACCAAATTATAACACCAACTTTTATTCCGCTCTCTCTGCCTCACCCTGTCCTCATCACCTTTACCCATTCCCGCTTCAATCTCCTTCCCTCTCCTCAACAAATACGGCGTCGTGCCCCCAAACAAAACCCAGACCTCGTCATCGACCCTCACACCGGCACTCTTAATCACCAGCCCCATCCTCCCCTCCCTCGTAACAAAAACTTGAATATCTTTCAACAGCGTCGCTAGCTCTACATCTACGAGCCTAAAATAGTTCTCTAGTCTTGGCTCTTCGCTTTCATTTGCGCCGCGCCAGGTTGCGTAGAGATCCTTCATCGATTCCATCATGCCTATTCCATCCGTTCCTATAGAAGGATGAGCGCCACGGAAGAGCACGTCAGTGAACTGATCCCACACGCGGCGGTTTTGAGGGAGGTTGGGGATGCTGAAATGTTTCTCGATGTTGATTTCCCAGGCACGGATTTCGAGGAGCGAGGTATAGTGGCGGTGATTTCTCCCGTACTTTTCTAGGGCGCGGAGGATTTCGGGGTCGCTGCTCGTAAGGGATGGTGAGCTGATGTCGGCTACGAGAACCATGGTATCGGCGTGAAGACCGGAGAGGGAGAGATGGGAGTGGTCAGAGGATAGCTGGGGTTTGCACGGGACTTTTCCGGAGGCGGCGTAGAGGGCGCAGCCGCGGTGGATGTAATCTGATGAAGCTTGTGAAGAACCAAACATGACGGGCGGGTAGAAGAGTTGGTCGATGTACAAAGAGCTCATTCCATGTTCGAGGTTAGGAACCCAAGATGGAAGGTCGGATTTGACGGCGATATTGCATGCGTTGAGTACGTCTAGGCTTCGTTCGTTGCAGATTTGTGCATATGTCCAGTTTATGTACAGCTCCCGTACCGGGACTGAGTAGTCGACTCGTTGGTATGGCCCTGTACTGGTGAGTCCTAATAGACCGTATATCCGGTCCCGAGGGTCGATACACTGAACTGGATTTACCAAGTAAAGTATGATAAGCACATGTCGTCTCGCTTCCTTTCTGAGCGCTCTATAAACACTGATTTTGCACGGGATATCACGAAGCAAGCGACTCCTTATGAGCGACGAGCCTTGGCCTATGTTTGCCACGATAGTAGCAGCGAGTTCAAAGTCTTCCCAATTGATAGAATGTCGTCCGCAAACAACATCAGCTGTTTTCGCTATAAAGAGCTCTTGTACAACCCATAATCGACTGAACCAGGGTCTACAAAGGAGTCGATGAAGATTCGACCAGTCTCGGTTACTTGCCGTTATAAGAGGTCCTACCGGAATGAAGGTAAGCACATCTTGCTATCCTGACAATTCCTTGAGTTCACTAACGATTTGAAAAGCGGCTAATGTCGTCTGCAAATTTCACCTCCACAGAATCCAAGAGTCGCACTTCGCTGTCTCGAAGCGACGCTCGAGAAAAGTTTCCATGCCATCTCTGTACGATAAGCAAAGAAGTATTCTAAGAACTCCGCAAGTGGAAAAAGACACTTTAGGATAGATGTAGTTAACTCACCCCACCGTTGCGAGGTCACACGAAGATTAAGTTCTATGATAATTTAGATCTGGCTAGCTCGTAGTCGATTTAGCAAACGAATAGGGCGTTGAGGAGCAGGAACAAGAGAAAACGAGGCCTCCATTTTTCCAAGCGTCAGTACATTATCGCCTTCCTCCTGCTTTCTTAAATATATATATATATTAGCGATCTGACAATTTGTTACTCAGCCGTCGCTCGAAGTCAGGTCGTGAAGGCCTGTCAACAATCAGACATTTTTCATCTTCATCGAAAACCTCTCGCGAGCTTGTCTCTCAGCTCATTGCCTAGGTACGGATACAGGGCTATGATGTAAGCGATATCTGCAGATAGCGGATGCCTGCGTAGAAGCACTATGAACTGTAGGTTCAGCATTATGGGTCAAGGTGTGGATGACTGCGGTGTGGCTCGCACACTAAACCATTCATCAAGTTCTATTCCGGTTTCGGGCTTCTAGTGAGCCTTGGGAGGTCTACTTGAGTGATTTTACCTTCTTTTTCTCTGCAAGACATAGGATAGAAGACGCGGTGACTTTCCTGAACAGTAGACGATAACAGGTAAATATGCACTGCACTCATGTCTTCCAACAATTGCAACTTGTGTGTAGATATCACTTGGCAATGACCTAAATAGTGCGCTCTCATGCGAATTGAAATTTCCAAGCCAAATGATACTAGAAACCAAGCTCAGTTGAAATAGTCCATAAAGGCATTAGGTTAGATTATCATATGCATTGTAATAAGCAACATGTTCCCCTCAGATCTCGTTACCTCCCATCAGTTTGCATGCAATGGAGGGTAAGATTATTGGTACCCTCCTTTTCAAATTGCCCGCTCTGAATGCTGCTAGAAACTTGTTTCCGGCCAGGAAATCAAATTGGCTTCTTCGAATCCGTAAATATGAGGGCCCTAACCTCTATGCTTGCCCTTGGAGTACAGTCATTTGGTGGGTTCGGATGTTGGAAAGAGGCGTGTGGCGCATCTGTTAAGAAGCCTTATATCAGTAATACTCCACTACCTTAAAAAATTAGCTTGAATTACACTTGCATTTGACCCCTTTCTTAGAGTCGAAGTTTTTGAACATTAGAACATCATCTTTGCTTTGCCCACTCATATAGTAAAATCTCTGGCAGTCGTTGTGCTTCACGTACATGGCAGCGCCTGTGTATTGTCGTCGCACGTGATCAGTCTCGACTAGATCGTCTGGATTAACACTTGTGCCATCACATATCGTTAGTGGCCAGTCATTGACAGCGCCAATTAGGGGGCGCCAAATGCTACAAGTATGTCAATGCAAGAAATGTTCCCGGAATACTTGTGTGGCTTACTTGATAATGCGCACCCTGCCCTTTAACAAGTGCTGCGCCTCCTCTTTGAAGTGAAGTTTAACGCGGTTCAACACCGCGCTGGGGCTTTGGTCTAACAGCTTTCAGTGAGGGTTTTACTTCACGCGAGCGGTCTTGAGAAAGTTTTCAAACGGACCAATGTGAACATGCCTCACAGGACGAAGCCAATTTGTGAAATCATTCAAATCAATCACACCTTCTGTTATTTCTGGTAGGGTGTTTCGGAGCTTAAATGAAGTCAGCTAGGCCATTTGAATCTAGATAAAACAATGCCATACTCTCCAATCGAAAAAGAACACTTTGTCCACACCTTCAATCTCTTTCCTCAACAGCGTCTCCACTTCGGGCAGATAAATGTCCTCGATTGATTTCTTGCTATCGAAGTGATCGAGGCTCGAAGAATGGCTGAGGAATTGAAATCCATTTGCATTCAAGGTAAAATCTTTCTCTCTCCCTCTCAGATCATGCATTACCACTGGCACGTCCTCGAATACGAGATTCGAGGTGCGTTTATCCTCGGCATCGTCCGGTATGTTGATAAAGATCTGGAATGGTTTCTCCGTCTCATACAGCTCCTGCCAGTCAAGAAACTTGAGCGGTACCACGAATGTTGAATCTGCCATAATATGGTCTCCGGTGTGTTTGTTCCCTCAGGAAGACACAATGAGATGAATCACGAAGTTGTCGCTGTCGTCCCGCTTCGGATGTTAGCCAGTCACAAGTGGCGGCAGCGCTTTCACGGTCAGGTGCAGAAAGAATGCACGCAGCTTAAACTCTATTGGCTAACATGCAAAACGCTCATAATGCATAGCAATGCTCTCCAATCGAGTTATCTACAGCTACCACATGCATAGAAGGCGGCCAATTCCATACGAAGACCCACAACCTAGACAACATTCCCAACTTTGCCCCCAAAACCTTCACTGCCCAAGTGTTGCATTATTTCGAACATGAGGCTGGGACAACAGTTTCAGCGATAGCTACTCTTCTCGGACGAATACCTCTCACCTCCATTCTCTCAAACGTCGCTCAAGCAGCCAGACTGCCGCCGAAGTGTTGGAAAGCATAATTCGTAGAGCCACCCTCGATCTTGGTAACTTTAACCAAATCCTTCCCTCCTCCTAGCTGATTCTCTGCTGCGGCACCGAACGTTGATTTCCAAGGTTGTTTCCGGGTATCTTTCTTCGACGTGGACTCCAGTTCTTCAGCCCAGCCTTCGTCTCCAGAGGCGGCCGAATCGTCAGAGACGTCTTGATATTTCTCGGCTTGTGTCGACATGATACTTTCTCGCAAGATTAAATACGCCAAAATTGGGGTTTAAATTTTTAACGGTGTGAGGAATGATGCACTCCCGTGTCAAAGTGTATGGTGTTGTTATGAAGTTCGCCGATGCTGGCTCATTGGCAGCTGATACGGCGTACGCCGAATCAAGAAGCAATACGAATATGCAAGCGTGCGGGGTTACATGAGGATTGGTGGGCTACGAGCTGGCCTCTTGATAAAGGTGGTGACACAAGGTCTCCGACTACGGAGAGAGACGGATTTGAAAACTCCTCTTCGTGATCCGGCAAATAATAAATAAATCAGTCCTTGCCAAGTTGGGACACGTTAAAAGTGTTCTAGGCAACTGCTCAAGTTCAATCCAAATGCATAGCTATTCTAGGAACTTGTGGCCCTTTTCTGCATGTGCGATAAGAGACCTCTGCCTGTGAATCTCCCCGTTGCTGCTGGTTGCAATTCATCAAAGAGCATCATTTTGTCTTCCACACCCATCAGATAATCTGGAGTTGGGTATTTAGCCAACACCGCTATAGCCTGTTCTTCAAGCTTCTGAGCCTCTTCTTGTTTTACGCCCTGTTTTGCATACGTTTTGGCAAGATGAAAGCGAGCTCGTGCTAAAGCTTCTTCAGCCCATTTCGAGACACTGGCTAGCTGAATACATTCTTCCATGCGCTCTCTATCTACCACGTTAGTTTCGAGCTAATATTTCGGGGAGTCTTTACTACTTACGCGGCTGCAGAGAAATCCCCAAGATGGTAATGCACGGCTCCAACGGCGTAATTACTCATGATTGTCGCCGAGTCGTATTTCCCCATAGCCTTTTCCTGCGCAGCAAAGACCTCTAAGTGCACGTCAAGTGCAGACTGAAGATCACCCGCTTGTAACAAAGTACAAGCAAAACTGAATTGTACTGACAAGTAAAACCAGGTCTTGCCGAGTGCTTTCTCGCTCAATTCAATAGCTCTGCGAAACAGACTTATAGCTTCTGGGTAATTTCCCCTATGCATGCACAGCCTTGCATTGTTGAAGTAATGCTTCGTGTATTCAAACGGGAATTCAGTTTCTGTCCCCCACTCCCGATATTTCCGGTAGCACGCTTCGAATATCTTGCTCGCTTCCTCGTACTCCCAGGTCTCAAATAAGTAGTACCCAAGGTCGCTAGCGGCATTTGTGAAAAGGATATCGCTCTCTCGACTTGGCGTATCAAGCTCATACACTTTCTTGCGTATTGTATACGCATCTCTAATTCGTTGCAGGTTTTGAGTTCGAGAACTGATGCCAATAATAGTATATAGCATGGCGATGGCGGTGTGAATGTCCGCGCGTATCTTTGCATATGGGTCGTAGTTCAGTCTATCCAAAATCCTTTCCGCAGTCTTGAGATACAAAACACCTTCATCTGGAGCGGTCTGTAGTTCCCACACACGAAAGCCGGCATCATAGAAGAGCTCGGCCAGGCCAAATGCGGGCTTGAGAGCGGCAGTAGCATCGAAGGCGCGGCGGAGACTAAGGACATGGGGTGTGTACTCCTTGCATGCTTGCGCCTTGTCTGGTTCAGGGACTTGAATGGGCGAGGCTCGTGGAAACCGCTTTCGCACTAGGCAGCATGCTTTGCCAAAGACCTTGTTGAGTGCTTCGACGTCAAAATCGTGGAATATCTTTTCTTGGAGAAGCCTGTGGATGCTGAGTGTTTGCTTTCCACCTTGTACTTTGAGTTGTACGAGTCTTCTTCCGCTCAGTTCATCAATCATTCTCCGATACCTATGAACTTGTCAGTTCAATCATCGCCTTATATGTTTCGCTGGAGGTCATACCTGATAGTTTCCGAAGAATTCAAAAACTCTAGGAATGGCTCCTTGTGATCACCGACGAGGAGGTCCTTCGATATCGACTCCGAATCCAGAAATACCAAGATCTGGAGGAGATTGCGAGCGGAAACTGATAATTCTCTAATGCCTATATCCCACAAAGCATCAATGGCCTGGTTCTCTGAGTTATTGGTTGTTTTTCGCGATCGCGACTGCCTCTCGTCCCATAACTCCAAGAATTCCGATAATGTGCATCTTGACACCTGCACGTATCCGGCGATCATGCTGATAGCCAAGGGCAATCCGTCAACCAATTTTGAAGCTGTTGCAGCAAGTTCGTACTCAGGGTGTGTGCAAAGGCTATGCTGGTCTAAGTCGGGTCGCATTGAGCACAGGAGCAGTTGCCTGCTCTCCTCCAAAGTGAAAGGGTCGACTTCGAGAGGGTGACAATTCCGAGCTGGCTTGAGAAGTTTACGTTTTCGACTGGTAATGAGAAGAGAGCCACGCGTCTTCGATAAAGTTCGAGGGATGTAATCGGATATGTCCGACCACTCTTCTGTGTTGTCGAAAATGAGGAGCCATCTTTTATCTGTACGTTGAAGAAATTCTCTCACGAGGATAGTGAGGCCTTCCTGGTCACGAATGATGTCTCCTCCTAGTTGAAGCGTGGAAGCAATCAGGGTATAGGTATCCGCACGCCAACCTTGTGTTTCAGCTTCAACCCAGAATATATATTCGTAGTCCTCCTCGTAACGGTACGAATATTCGACGATAGTTGACGTTTTGCCAATTCCCCCACAGCCGCTTAGCACGCAAATTTGGCCATTTGAAGCCAGTGAAGTCTGGATAGCTTCGAGGTTACTTGTCCTCCCAACAAAGTTAGAGTTTCGTGAGGGAACGTTGGTTCGGATCGTTGGCAGGGAAGGAGGGAGGTCTGTAGGTTGGTTTACTTGGGTTTGCTTGCCGAGGAATGCTTCGACTTTGCCGGCCCAGAGTTCCTCTTTCGTCTTCTTTGGGTCACCATCCTCAGTGTTGCCTTCAACACTGGACGTGTCGCAAGTAAGGGCTTCGAAGGCGCCTACAGATGCCCTTTCCTCGGAGACTGACTTTTGTTCAAGAGCGATTTGTCGTGGCTTAATAGCAGCATTAGGCAAGCTCTCTCTTTCCGATTCGGGCAGAAAGTACTGACTGCTCTCCTTCACGAATTCATGAAGTAGAACCTGACCCTGAGACTCCTTAGATACAAGGTCATCTTCCCCATCCGAAGCGTTATCTTCCTCTGACGAGCTCCCATCAGCAATTGCTGTAAGGGCCAATTGCTCCAGGTGATTTGCCATGTGATGCTCGAGCGCTTGAGCATTAGGACAAGTACTCCCACATAGGACACATATCTGCTTCGGCAAGGGGACTTCTGAGTACCGCTCGCAGTTTTTAATCAAGATAGGCAATTGATTTGAAGCGTACAAATCTTTGTGAGCTAGCTGGAGGTGTTGCTCGAATAGAGCTCGATCGGGAAACTCCATGTCCTTGCAGAAAGGCATTCTGCAAAACCAAACCTTTTGTATCCGGTGGCAATACAGCTCGTGCTGAAACCAGTCTTCTCTAACACCAAAGACCTTATCTGCCCGGTTGCAACTGTCGAATGTGCAAAGGTAAGGTTCCAAGTCCATATAAACGTGATCGACCCAGTCCTGGTCCGTCGTTACCTGATTGCCAACATCAATCTCGAGGCGACAATACGGACAGATAAAGCATGAATCTAGGACGAGTGGTACTGGAGGTGCCGGTGGCGGGAGGGAGAAAAATTCATTTAATCCCTCTGTCTCAGCGATCGATGTTACTGAGTGTCCATCGAAAAAGGTCGTCCTCGAAAAGATTGTTTCCCTGACGGATATTGACATTCCAGCATCGGAAGTAGCATAGCTAGCGGCACGACGACAATATCTGGCGAAAGATTTCGATTGGTTTTCGCTCTGTCGGTTGCCCTTAGTGGGCTTTTTGAGAGCTTGGCTTGCCCCAAAAGTCGCTCTGGTGGTCTCCAAGGGAGAGACTGCCTGCCGAGCTTGCTTCAGATCTTGTCGCCGTTTCCAATTTGCTCGGCCGAGGCGCTCATTCAGGGATAAAGGTGCCTTGGGGAACATTATCATTGCCATTTTGATGTCCTCAGCAACATGTTCACTAGATGCGTCCGTCTCGTAGTTACCTTGGGGAACGGGGTCACGAAGACTTGGAAGTAGATCGAGTAGACAATCGATAATATCTGCGACATCTTCGAGATGCTGTTGGATATCAATCCCAGGGACTCGATCATCGTGCACTCCAATCTCCTCTGTGCTACTGGATGTGCTTTCGTCGACGTCTAATGGTTGTTCGGCATGCTCTCGTAGAAAAGATTGGCTTAGTTCATTTGCTATTCAGCATGTCAATTACGCGCTCGCGGCCTTTGGAGAAGACCTTGCTTACCCTGCAATAGAATAGAATATAGCTCCTCAAGAAGGTCCAAGGTTTGGGTAACTAGTTGCGCAGACTTCCTCAATCTGTGGTCCAAAGCTCGACTAGAAGCTCCACTATCAGATTCCCAACTCTTGAACCTGCTGTAACAATCTTCTCCCAGGATGTGCTCGTCTTTCAAATCCTTCTTGTTGGCCTGTATCGTAGCCCGTAGCCGGTCAAACGCTTGAAGGCAGTCCTCGAAATTTGCGGCTAAGGGGGCTTTTGCTCGCACCGCACGATTGTATCGGTTGCGAATCTCTTTGGAATTTTCTGTGGCGTCCATTCTGATGCTTTAGACGTATGAAACAAATTGCAAACTGTCACAGCTCATTCGGAAGCCAAGTGGTGATGCGATCACATTCCTTCGAGCGAGGTAGGGGCTGAGAGTAGATCGGCGATTGAAAGAAGGTCGCACAATCGAGGAGTCATGCTGAACGCAGAACGCCCAGCTTATGAGCAACTCTACCCCGCAACGCAACATTATCTCACTGCGCCCAACTTTGAAGAGAATTCAGCCTGCAATGCACGCATAGGAATTTGCACTCGGCAAGACTGCACCGAGATACGGATGCCTGGACAGGGCTCTTGCAAACACAGACGGCACGATTCGGCACCAGTGGCACTCTGGGAGCCTTCATCGAGTTCAAACCCAAGATTTCTGGATGGTGTACGACATTCAGAATTTTGTTCTATTGATTATCATAGTTCGATGGGAACAAAAACTGTGATGAGACTTTCCCATCGTCAATATGTCAGGCTTCGAAATTGTCGGCCTTTTGTTGGGGCTATATCCTGTTGTTACCCAAGCTGTCAGTGTATACAAGGCTACGAAGAGTGATCGTCCAGCTGCTTCTCTGTTTCGAAAGCTGAAGACTGAAGAGGTGATCTATCGTCAATTTGTCCAGAAATTATTTGCTCCAAACATCCAGGATGGTGACTCGTATCAGCTCTACCTGGATCAAGTGCCATCTAACCTTGAGCGTTGGAAATCGGAGGCGCTGAACCAAAAGCTTCGCCTTCGCCTGGGCTCAGAGACAGCGGATCTAATTTTGCAATTTCTTCACGAAGTTGACGTCCTTTTAAAGGACCTGAACACAGAGCTCCAAAGCATTGGCAGAGGAATGGTAAGACGGCGACGCGTGTGCAACAATCTTTACAGCGATCTCAATCGATGCTATAGTGCTAATACGAAGATAGGAAGTGCTAGAAAAATTTCGCATGAGTCTTAGAGTAGTCAAATGCAACAATCCTCAGTCAAGCTTTCAACAGCGGCTACGCCAATTGACCACCTTCAATGCGGACTTGAATCGCCTGCTGGATGAAAATTATCATGCCTCCCGCAGGTTGCCAAAGGACGGACCCAAGCTACCTCAATTCTTGGTCCGGGATTTTCAAGAGGCAATAGAGCTTTACGACTTTGTACGCCGAGAAGGTTATGACTGCGAGTGTGATAATCCTCACATTACCAACTTTGGCCTACATTGTCCAGCGCACTCGGCATTGGTTGCTCTTCCAGATTTGAAGAGTCACGAATGGGACTTCGAACTGGTTCTCCCTCCCAGTGAACGTCGAACATCTACTTTCTCTGACTTATCGGTCCTGGAGGAGTCTGGGCCTGCGAGCCTCGATGATAACTGCGACCAAAGGTATGCTTTCTGAATTTCAAGGATCCCAATGCTCTACTAACGAACAAACGAGCCATAGGTTATTACAGGATGCTTCAACAAGACAGGACTCAAGTGATGAGAGCCCCGAGCGAGAACTTACAAGGCAACGAAGCAGGTCGGTATCAATCAGCGTGTTGAAAAACAGACACTCGAATGAGGAGAATAGTAACACGTTCTTCCGAGACATCTGCTCATTTGTTCGAAACATAAGCATGAACGAACCCGCATCAGACGAATTCCTAGGTATCATCGGCAAAACTAACAGGAGGTACAAATTGAGCATCAAGCCAGAGCAGGGGGACGTCTCTATGGATATCATAAAGCTGGAGGAGTTTATGAAACCTAGCTCCACGCTTGCGAGGAAGGACCGCATGCAGCTCGCGCTTTGGCTCAGCTGTTCCATTTTGCAATTCTACTACACTGGCTGGATCGACAATGCGGTATGCCAAGGCTCCTTAATCCCAAATTTCACAGATATTTTGGCCCTGGAAGTTTTCCAGATGCTTAGTCTGACAAGCAAGGTCCAAAAGGAAAGGAAACTGATGTTTGTGTGTTCTAGTGGACTTCCAAAGACTTTGGGGTTCTCAGCGTGAAAGAAGAGCAGCATGATGATCTCTCACAACTAATCCGCCTCTTCGTCACCCGAAGCTTCTACTCAGCACGACTCTCCGCCAGCGAGCCGATAACAGAGACCGTGAACAACTTATGGTAAGTCCACCAGTTAAGACAGACTTCCTGAAATTTATGGAAGTAGTATGCTGACTTCGAAATTCTGGGTTTAGGTCATGGTATGACGAGCCTATCTTGACAAAGCTCGGGTTTGCTCTCATCGAGTTAGCTTTTTGTCGCACTCTATCGGAGATCCGGAAGGATCAGCTACACAATACTGTTGATGAGGAAGACTCGGATTTTTCGAATTTGCAAACGGCGAACGCGATGCTTGATTCGGGACGACTTGCTCGAGAAGAGGGTAAGGTCTATGAGGATGTCGTCAGGGTCTGCATCAAGCATCAATATCTTGGTGGTAGCAGTTCCGGTCCGAAAGGACTTGATTCGAAGGATCCATCTTTCTTTGAACGAGCAGAAGAGTCGATTATTGGGCCGTTGTCCGCTGAATTCGCGAAGTCATGGGGTCCGAGTTGAGGGTAGTGAGATGACTATCGAGTTGCAGGCCTTATTGCGAGCGAAGTACGTCTGCCTGGGTCACGTGTTTCACAGGAGGTGAAATGGGCACCCAAAAGACTGAGAGGGGCCTGGTGGGCCTCAAAACGGACTCCCAACGCTCAGTTGGTTCGTTCCTATCCTCCTGTTATTATTCCATCTATAGAAATATACATCGCAGTACAGGTAGTACTTGTGACCTGTTGGATATAGCAGAACCATAGGTGTGCAGAGAGTAGTAGATAGCTTCATTAGAGTTCCTAAGTACGCTGTGGGACAGTCCAGTTATATAGACAATCTGATGTTTGAGGTGTGGGAGTAGCAGAACCCCCTGATTTTCAACACGACCCCCATCAAAGGTCAAAAACTTGTTCGTCTTCAACCGCTAGGTTCTAGACTGTCTTAAATATTTCTCTGATATTCTCTCTCCCCCAATACTAGGTAATACTGTTGAATCGATCCGCAATGCACTTGCACATGTTACAGGCCCAGAATAAGGGAGGAAAGTGCCAACGTCTGCAATGCTAACCTGTACCAAGTAATTCAATCGATTCATCCCTCACCCCTAAAAAAAAAAGTCTCTAAATGGTCTCAAAGTAAGAGAGCAAAGCGAGACTTCCCAAGACAGTAAAAGAAAGGTCTCGCCTCTGCAAGCCCGACGTTGAACGTTCAGCGCATTCGTCAGGCGTGAATGGGCATGACGATCAGCGTCGCATTAACGTTGTTTGGAGGCGTGATCAAGTACCGCAGCCCTTCTGCTGATCCGCGTTGAGATCTTCATAAAAACGTCAAAGCGGACGAGGGATGCATTTGAGAGGATGCAGAGGATGAGAGGAATGCATACTTGTATATCTGCTTACAGAACAACTGAGCTGCGCATGGTCCGAGAGACTCTTATCAGCATACCGGATCTCGAAACGCACACGAACGCCCTCAACGCCTCCTCTGCGTGCTTCTGGTGTAGCGCGCGGTGCCATCTGGTCCCTGATGCAGGAGAGGCTTCACTGGAGGGGCAGCAGGGGCACCAAATCTCCACCAGATGAATTCCCCGTCCGCCCCCAATGAGGAAAACTGTACTGTAACTGCGCCCACGGCTTCACATGCTCCAGAGGGCTCAAATGGACTTCCATCTTTCAGACCGCTCCTCTGGCACGAGAAAACCGCGACGGGATATAGGGCTGACGGCTGGCGACATTATGCTTCACATCGGAACCACCTCGACCACTCTGCTCGGATCTTCCCCTAAAGAAGCAAATTCCCAGCTGACATCCAGGCCCTCAACGGCCAAAAAAGCAAGGGATCGCCCTCTTTCGATGCCCGAGAGCCAAATATCAGATACGAGGCATCAACCGGAGAAGATCATTCCTTTTGCTCCTTCCTCTTCTGATTCCAAATGGTTTCCTGAATTCCTCCTCGTCACTTCAAGGCATAAGTACGAACTCAGGAGGCCAACAGCTCGTCGGCGGTGGAAATGCTGGTCTCTGGTGTGCGCATTCTGCATTGAGACCAATTGGGCGACGCGAAACAAAACCCCTGCCGGCGCATCCACCGTCCTGCCACCACTGCAAACTTCCATCCACCCACATCGCGACCGCACAAGCACAAGCACAAGCACAAGCACATCCGCCCAAACCACGACACGGACCACAGCCCTTTTCAGAGATCACCCCGGAATCACCTATATGAACCGTACTATCGCAATCAAGTGATCTTCGCCGGTGCTGGACAAACAAACACACGGAGTGCCCACCTCGCGACGCATCGAGAGCCGTTGTACCTGCATCGCACTGCGACTTCGACTGCGATTGGGATTGTGAGTGCGATTCCGCAAGCGATACTCCGGCACGCGACACCTCGAGGACGAGAGCAAAGAAGGGGCGGGCGGCGCTGTATCAGCGAGCATCAGGGCCACGGCACGGCGCGCAGGCAGGAGGCAGCAGAGGGCAACTCATCACAATCGCCATCAGCCGCCGCAACGCCTCCCACAGCAAACCGAACAACTCCTTTCCTCCCTTCGAGATCCTCTGCTCTACACCTCCGAGTTCAGCACAGCTCTGCGCACTTCGGTCGAGTAATTCTCTTTCGAAGAGCGCATTCACGCCTCAACTCTACAAAGCGGAAATTACCCAGTTAGTCACTGGGAATACCGCCCATCACGGCTCTGCCACGACTCCCCACCTCCGCCAACACCATGGCGTCCTCCACCAACCTCTCCGCTGAACCCCAACGCATAACCATAACCATCTGCGGCGACGGCGGCTGTGGCAAGTCCTCCATCACCCTCCGTCTCGTCCGCTCGCAATGGACCCACGAATACGACCCCACCATCGAAGATTCCTACTCCATCACGCGGCGCATCGACGGGCAAACCTACCACTTGTCTCTGACCGACACAGCTGGACAGGAAGAGTACCGCGGGATGTGGGCGTCCTCGAATCTGCGGTCCGATGCCTTCCTGCTGGTATATGATATCACGAATAAGGATTCCCTCGGCGTGCTGCAAGAGTTCAACGACCTGATCGATATTGAAGCCGAGACGAGACTCGATGCATGGGAGCGCGACCAGCGAACGGGAAAGTCGAAACGGGGACGAGGATTAGATACTACAAATGGACCTGTGAAGCCGATCAAGATCGTGGCGGGTAATAAGTGCGATTTACAAGAATCCAGACAGGTGCCAGCTCGAGATGGGTTGGACTGGGCGAGGAAAAGGGGATGTGGGTTCATGGAGACGAGCGCGAGGAATACGGTTAATATCGAAGAGACGTTTGCCTTGATTGTAAGGAGAGTGGTGGAGGCGAGACGGCTGGCTGCGGGTGGGAGTATGGGTGGGATGGAGGATAGGAGGACTACGATGATGAGTCTTGGCGGAGCGAGTTCGACAGGGATGGGTACGAGAAGAGCGATGACGGCGCCGCTGAGTCCTTTGCCTGGTGGTCCGGAGAAGGAGTTGAGTTATAGTGATGTGGGTGGTGGAGGTGGTGGTGGTGGGAGGAGGAAGAACAAGTTCATGGACTTCGTCCGAAGGATGTCATGTTGGCGGTGATCATAACCTGCTTACTCTGCTTCTATAGACTCAAGCTGGGAATGAGACGAAGGAAGTGTGTACGAGACCAACGAGGAGGAAGATTCATGTACAAAATTTTACAACGACACGACACACAACCGGTATTAATGATTGGGTAGCATGGTCCGTATGGGTATGGACAAGTCAGGTCAAGTCAGGTTAGATCAAGGTTGGATCCGCATCGGCTCGGCCATCGGACGGGGTCATGAAGCATTTTGAAGGCTCAGGATAGACCGAGATCGAGACTGAGACTGAGTATCGTCCAATTACCCAGCCATCCCATCCCATCCAATCCAATCCATCTATGAAGGAAGGAAGCATGGAGATGGATGTGGAGATGGATGTGGATATGAATGTGGATATGGGGCATGGATATGGATATGGATGCGAATATGTATTAATAATGCTAGACCAAAGCCGACCCACACAGGGCAGAGGAGCCTCGTGTTGCAGATTCACGTCATACCGCATCACGACGGACGCCAACCGAACCCACAGTCAGTAGTAGTTGGGTACAGTATAGTACAGTACAGTAGCAGAATCAGAACCAGAATCAGAATCAGAAATGTACAAGTTCTTCTATGTCATGCAATGCCATTACGTCTGTCTGTCTGTCTGTCTGTCTGTCTGTCTACCTCTGTGATGATTATTAGAGACGTGACCTGATAAGAGGAGATATTTCTATTAGCAAGGACTGGAAAGTAAAGTAAAGTGAAGTGAAGTGAAGTGAAGAAACGCAATGTAATGAAATGAAATGGAATTCAATGGAATGCAATTATGATCCGGATCCGAATGATGCCATGCCATGCCATGCCATGTTCAGTCCCACCCATTCCATCCATCCATCCGTCCATCCTGCACCTGTCCTGCAAACGCCTGCCTGCCTGCCCGCCTTTCCCTTCAATAAAAACCCATCGTCTGTCTAGTTGCTAGAGACCTTCCTTCTCTCTAAAGTTCGCGCCGTGGCACGTAAAGCGTAAAGTAATACTCCCTTGAATGAAGCATGAAGAAAATCGACCTCGACAGCATCGCCATTCCCAAGTCTACTAACCACTCCCCGCCAATTCCCAAGCCAAGCCAAGCCCTAGGCCTAACCCTAACATCACAACCATCAACACAAGCATCAGTCTCCTCCTTCCCCATCCCAACCTTCACTCCTCCTCCTTCCTCTTCTCCACCCACTCCCTCCACCTCCTAAACTCCGCCCACCCCACACTCTCCGCCTTGCCCTGAAACCTCACCACCTTCAGATCGCCCACCTCCGCCCACTTCTCCTTCCGTCCACCCCAGCCCGCCTTCCGCATCGCACTCACCACCGTCTCCTCCCTCTCCCACTCCTGCTCCACCGCCACATCCGGCAAATAGCACGCTCCGAACCGCTTATTCCGCGCATAGAAACTGATCCTGATCCCATGGACGCCGATCTCCCAATCCAGGGGCTCCTTGCAGGTCTCGAAATCCGTCAACAGGGTGACCGAGACTTCGAGAGAGGGTAGTTCGGACAGAGAGATGGGCGAGAAGCGGTGGTCTTGGAGAGCGGAGGTGAGGGCGTAGGACGAGAGGCCTGAGGAGAGCGGTTCGGCGGAGAAGGTGCCGATGCAGCCGCGCAGGTTCTTGGCGTGGGTCGAGGGAGAGATGGTGTTCCAGGTTACGAATAAGGGAGATTCGGAGAGGGAGGCGCTGCTGCGTTGGGAGGTGCGGTGGGGATGCAGCCCGATGGGCACGAATGAGGAGGAGCTTGCGGGCGTGGTTGTTGAGCTTGAGGGTGAGAGGGACGTGGTGGAGGCTGATGAAGGGGTGGAGGAGCCGGTGCTGGTGCTGGTTGAGGAGCGGGAGTTGGAGAGGCGTTGGAGGGCGGGGATGCGGGGTCGTGAGAGAGAGGTGGTTTTCGTGCCTGGTGCGGCGGATGGTTGCTCGTCGGAGGAGGGTTCGTCAGAGTGTTCAGAGGCAGATTCAGCTTCGAGCTCGTCGTCTTCGTCTTCGGCTTCGAGTCCTTTGGGGTAGTCGGCCCAGGAAGCTTGGACTTGGGATAGAGTCATGGGTGTGCGCTTCTCCAGGTGGGCGGCGAGAGCCTCGAAGCAGTAGAGACAGTGCTCTACTGTGGCCATTTTGACGATGAGGGAGGCGCAAGTTAGGAGGACGAGAGTTAAGGTTGGAAGGAGAAGAATTGAAGCGATGCGGGGATTTCTAACGGTCGTCGTCGGGCGCGCGCTGACATGGTCGTTGTTCTTGGTGGGGTCGAGACTGGGCGGCTAGCTCCATCATGAGCTTGGCTTATCAACACTTGCATAAACATGTTATGCACGACAGTGCGGTTTGTGTAGCCGCATAAAAGCACGTGAGCGTCAGTTGCTGTCTTGGGTCCAATTGAAAAAACAAAGGCATTTTGTTTTAGACTGTATTACTCGATCTGCTATTCAATTGCTTCTTGCGGATGTCAATATCGAAGAGGATAGGTAGATACACGTGATTCCACTGCCCCTGACTCGCTTCAACTTCCCTCAATCTCGCCTCCCCCGACCCAACATCGCGATGAACACAGCCACCAACCCGCCACAAAAGCTTGACAGCTTGCCCAGCGTCATGCAGGTCTCGAATAGGTCCATCGTCTGAAAACAAAGTTCACAGCGCATGAATTCCTCTTCGGACGTTGTTCCTCCCATCCTCAAATCCGCGCTTAAGCCTCGAATCACGGCCCTGTCTCTCTCGCTTGCTCCTGTCTCTGCTCCATCCCCGTATCAGCCTCGTCTCACAATCTCGCATCTCATATCCCGAATTTCATCCCCCATGCCCTGCAACCTCGACCTCTTCCACATTTCCAATTGTAGAACGGCCGGGAACAAACCCACCCAATCCCACGAGACCGATCCGAGCCCATCCGCCGGACCAGCCATTTTTCCAAACGGGTCCAGTCGCACTACACCCTGATCACCGATTCAAGCTTGAATTCAGCCTACCCGGACCCCGGTTGAACGAGACTCTTTGGAACGTCTCCGCCTCCAGTTCCAATTAGGATGACATTGGCGTTCCTGTCCCGTGCGGCGAAATACTAGGCCCGGCGAGATGAGCCTCTCCTTGGCACTACAAATAACCATTGTCTCCCATCATCTTATCTCTCCTCCTCATTCTCCATCTCAAGTTCTTCTATCTGATCAAACGTTCATTTCCCGTTTCCTTACTCCATCTACTTCTTATTTTCAAATCTTGTCGCCGGACGACCTTTGCCACTCACTACTCGAAGCTTTTCAAGGTCAATTTACCACCGTCATCATGCAATTCACCGTCATCGCTCTTTTGTCCCTCGTGGCTGTTGCTTTCGCATCTCCCATTGCTCTGCCAGACCGTCTGGATGGTAAGTCTCTTCTCATGAATCTGTGTGATGATGGGCATTGGTCCCCGATTCCACATTGTTCCTGGCTTGCGACGAAATCTCAATTGACTCAATTCCAACAGATATTGTTGCCCGTCAATCATCCGGCGTCGATGCCGAAGCTCCAGCCATGAGCGATGCCGACGGAAACGTTGTCAACTTCAGCACTGCCGGTGTTTACTTAGGTACGCTTTCCACACTCCCAACCATCCAATCTGCTTCCTAAAACCATGTTCAACCCTTAGAATCATTCACATCCGCAGTCCAATGTGCACGAGAATCATGCTAATAAGAACCACAGACGCCACCGCCAAGGGAAACTAGAATAATCAACCCATCATGATACGAGCAAGACTTGGAGTGGAGCGAGAGAGTTGAGTTTGGAGTGTAATTAAACAGACTGCATCTATTGATCTACCGATCGGATAGGAGGATGGAGTTAGATGGAGGGGGCGCACCAATTTGCCAACTTGGCATGCGGGATAGACAATAAAGATCTTTCTTGCTGCTGCCATTCCGTACCACCTTCTCACCATTCGTTTGAAAAATTGTGCAATTTTCCTCTCGTAGAACTAAACTTTGGAGCATGAGTCCGACAGTTCCCGTAAAATTTGGCATTTCTACAAATGCAACAGCAACGTAAGAGAGTGTCTCGTCTCGTCTCAGCAAGATCAACACATCACCCGCACCAGCCCGTATGAGACTTCCCTCAAGTCTTTCACATCACACAAAACAAAGGATGCAAGAGCTATTCCCTAGCGTAGCATAAATTCTATTGAAATGCATAGCATGACATCGCATGAAGTACAGTACCTACTATCTACATACCTACCTAATACTGCCGCCAAGGGCCTTGAGCAAAACCTACGTGCTATTCCACCTAAACTTCAACATCCCCCTAGCTTTGGTGGTTTGATGGTTTTGTTTATGTGATGCTGTAGAGAGGGATGAGAGAGGGGGGGAGGGGGAGAAGGAGGAGAAGTAAAGATGAGTTAAGTTCGAGAATTGCGATTCGAGAATTGAGAATGGAGATAGAAGGGTTGAGGAATGCGCGCGGTTGTGTGATACTCATTGGAAGGGAAGGAGTGAAAAAAAGAGTAAGAGTAAGCCTGAATGGAAAATCAGTGGTAAAGAGCAAGCTCAAGCTTGCTTAGAAGTAGACACGATAGAAATGAAAGCGAGGTAAGAAGTTCACGTGATACTCTTTATATCAGTGCAAAAACTGGCTATTTTGAGAAGACTGATTATGTAACACTCTAGAGTAGAGATGCATGTCAAAATATGTTACAATATTAGCTTGCTTGAAAATCTTCACAAAATGAAGTGAGGCTGGAAATTCACGTGATTCTATCACAGTAGTGTGCAAAAACTGTCTATTTCAGCGGACATTGTTGTATAACAGTCTAGGGAAGGGAAGCAAGAGAGGAGATTGAGATTGAGATTGAAAAGCAGGTCATGCAGTGAAAAATTGATAGGAAACTTGCGCAGGGCTGGGAGCTGCAGATTGGGGTGATATTGCACATGTGTGTGCCAAAATTATAGTTCTATAAATAAAGCTTTATGCGACAGTATAGACGAGAAAAGAAGGCAGAGATAAGATTCGGGTCAATAGAACACAATCAATAAGGGCATCGAATAACCGATGATGGTTGGATTCTGCAGAAGGTTGTGAAAGCAAGGTATGGTGTTCTCTGTCCCTCGCTTAACAAAAGTTCCCATCACAGCATCACTACACAAACAATAGCCAACCTTCAAAAATCGCTCAAAAGACAACCGCGCATTATTCCGATCCAGAAACTAGACCAAAATCTACGTCGCAACCGGAAGATTGTTTGAGCATAGCTACACTCAGCAAAAAATGTTCATTGAACGGTCCCATCCGCGATTCGAACGCGGGGCCTCTCGCAAATTGGACTTAGAGTAAACCCTAAGCGAGAATCATACCACTAGACCAACGGGACGCTTGATTGGAAACTCAATTGCTTATTACAAAATATACGATAGATTCGGTAAAGTCGGGGATCTCCGGGAGGCTGGCATATGAGGTAACTATAAGCGGAACCGAGCTTAGTGCCACTCAAAATAATAGGGCACCTCTAGCCGAGGCTTCCCCCTCACCTACTTTTTACGCTCTTTATCTTATAATAAATCTTCATACCATGACCACGCTCTGTTTTTTTAATGCACTTAGATTGGGGTATAACCTTTCCTGCCATTATTTTTACAAGGGTTACGAAATTACTCTAATGAACTTGTGCAGAAAGAATTATAACATAATGTATATCTTCCAAAAGCGAGTACTCACAAAATGCGTATTGCGCTTCTCCATGCGACAGCTTCTCAAAATTTCTAAGTTCTGTGTCATGGATCATGGATGGTGGTTGGTAACTTTATAGGAACTCGAGACCTTTTTCACCATCTGATGGCGCAACATCAAAATTTCTCACTAACTTAAAAACAAAGGGAAGAAAAGCTTGGATGTTTGTCACAGCGCCAACCTTTATCTGTCTTGCCTGGAGCATAACATAATAGTTCTTTTGAGAATCCGAAAACGAAAACTTGGATATCTCGAATGGTTTGTCCCCAGACTATTTTTTGTTCACCTTCTCTGGAGCATTACATAAGGATATCTCTGGATACACAAGAGGGAAAAACTTAGATATTAAATATGCTAGTTTTATAAATGTTATTTGCCTCCCTTCTCTAGGACAATATATAAGGATTCTCTCAAACTATAGTTTTTGTATCTTCATGATGATATCACGTGAATCTCAACATCACCCCAGGAAATCCTGGAGTTCCATTTTCATTTTTTGCCATCCTTCAATCGCTGTTCATCTCGGCATTCTTTTGTGTGAGGAAACACCGAACTTCTTTGTCTTTACTCTTGAAACGTTCGGATTTCTCGTACGTGAAGTGGTGAAGCTAGTCTCAGCTAAAGAGAAGGAACTGTGCACTTGACTCACATGCCTTCCCGATCAGTGGCCTCAGGCAAAATTTCCAATATTCAATAGAGTTAATGGATGCGCCGCTTTTCAAATGGGAGCCTCATATCATTCCTCATTTCTCGCTATAAAATTAACCTAACATTCCATGTGCATCATCACTCCTCATCTAACCCCTCAAGTATCCTCTCACCGCCGCGCATCTTCACCAACTCCCTATCCTCGGCCCAAAATAATCCTCCCCAACGCCCGTAACCGTCTTTCGCACCGCCGTATAACTCGCATCTAGCGTGTCATAGACCGCGACATTGCCCCACCACTGCGGAATCGTCACATTCGGCAGCGTGATCGCGAAGAAAATGATAATGGTCGAGATCACGAGACCGGAGTCGAGCGCGGCGGCTGTGACGTAGTTGTATGTGTGCCACCAGCCGGGGAAGCGGGATCGAAGGTACTTGTTAAATAGGAGTCCGAAAATTACCCAGGTTGAGAAGGAGAGGGGGGTTGCTCTGTGGGGAGAGTTAGTGTGGTGTGCACGGAAGGGGGGAGAGACGCACGGAGGGAGCCAGGCCATGGCGCCAAGCATGACGGGTGCGTTTAAGAGACGGAGTGGTGAGCGAGGAAAGTATCGCATTAGAAGGTAGAAAGCGACTGGGAGAAGGGCGCCGAGAAGCCAGTACCATTGGATCGAGGAGTAGATGGAACCTGGTCCGAACATTCGTTCGGGTCCGATCACACCTATTTGACCGAACTTGTCAGCACTTTCATATGCGATGAAAGTGGTTAAAAGGGAAGGGAAGAGATACCCCAGACTATGCTCGAGGAGAAGAATGTCCGTCCGTTGGGACAGGTGAAATGTGATGCTTGGTTCCTATTGGTGTCAGTCCTTGGAAAGGAAACCTACGAGTACGAGGAAGGACTTACTGCGAACAAACACCATCGATAGACCCGAGTGTCCAATTCATGACCGCGATCTGGACGAAACATGCCCAGATTGAAGCGACAATTTGGCATGAGAAGACCGTCTTAGGTGGGACTTTCATGTAATGAGCGAGCTTGAGATCACCACAGTATGTTTGTCTGCACATCTTTTAACTTTAGCCCGATTCGAAAAACATTAGAAACCCACGCTTGACCAAGGGTGATAGTGCTAAACACTTTGAACAACATGACACCAATCTGTATAGTCTAGGTCAGTATTATGTGGTATTGAGATAGGGCAATGAACTGACAGGTTTTCCAGGAATCATGAATCCAGCCAAAAAAGGGGAAATAACGTTAAGGGAGAGCATGATGTTGGTAGTCGCCAAGATCATGCACGTCGGGATCTATACATCATCAGACTAAATCCCCTGTTTAGACAAGAGGAACTTACGATGAAAATCAATCCAATGATATTAGAAACGAAGAAACCCCACCCTGATGTCTTATCAGCATGTCGAAGATCTCCATAGCTTAGAAAAGATGACTTACAAGGCAGCTGTGAATCATATCCTAACGTAGTCGCCAGCCCCAAGGCGATCGATATAATGAAAAGAACAACATACCACCAATCTGGGGCTTCGGAATACTTCTTCATCAACTTCATATGAATATCTGGCTCCTGGTTTCTCGCGGATCTGAATCTGTACCAGACCTCGCTGCCATTGAAAAGTACAGTTTGGACAATGGCAGCGGTAAGAGCAGCGAACGAGAGGCCGTAGTTCAGGATGAAAGTTGGAGCCAGGAACATTGGGCTGTAAGATTTGTACTCGGTGACGTTGAATGTATACTCTGATGTCAGGATGCGCGAGACGTTGTAGCTTGCCTGCGTATTATCATAGGTGGTCGAAGTGCTCATTGGGAGGTAATCAGAGTAACTGCAAATGTTAACAATCATTTATAATGGTGCGGAAGGAGATGTACAATGTGTTCGTATATGAGATCCCGATCGATGTTATGATAACAAAGATTATGAGACCAACGAGTGTGTTGTAAAGAGCGTGTACTGGTGCGAGGAGAGGGTCAAGAAGGTAAGCGGAGACGTAGGTCCAGTCGAAAGTTATCGGTATCAAAGACAATCCGGTGAAGCCACCAAATAATTGGTTGAGGACGACATTGTTTGGTTTGATCCCTATGATGACAATTTGTGAGAAACTAGAGTGTTTTACGACATTGATAACACTCACAAGTGATGAATGCGAATACTGAAAGCCCCTGCCATAGAACTCCAGGTACCCAGTACCACAAAAATGATCCAATCGTGACATACAAAAACCAACGATATCTCGAGATGCGCCAGCCATTGGTTTGGGATACGTCTGATCTTTTCTTATCATGAAGAGCATAGAACAAAGATGTGCTAGAGAATTGACCTGGCCACATCATTGCCGACGGCCTGAATAGGGGCATTAGCGAAGCATACAGAGGCGGGGTAAAATGCGTACCAAATCAAGAACCTCCTGAACATTCCAGCAAGAGCAATGCCAATCAACTGACTGCTAATGGTGAAAAGTAATTGGAAGCCCCATCCGAGATCAATGTTATAGAGAGGCTTTGCTTTCAGCGCCAGCAATGCATCGGTACTGTAGGCATACGAGATACTGACGTTTGACATCAACGTAATGACAACATGCTCCTTGATCGTAAAAGGTCCAGTATTAAACGTCCACTTTAGTCCAAACGTATTAAATACCTTTGTAGGTACAATACGGGCCCACAGGCAGCCGATAGGATAAACAATCAACTGGACGACAATAGCCGGGAAATTGATAGCAGGACTCCGCATACTGAGAAACATATTCAGCCCAGAGCCAACGGTCACGAATATCATGCCAAGAATCCATGCTCGGACAGTGTTCGCAACGGAGTCATCATCTGTAGTGCGGACTGCAGCGCGAACTTCTTCGTAGGGCGAATCTTCTGCGAAAGTGTGTTCGATTTCGGTGATCTTCTCGACATCGCCGGTCTTAGATGCGTCGTTGAGGGCATCAATCTGTTCTTGTGGAAGATTTGGATCCCACCTGTGAGATTTCTGGAACTTAGGGACATCTTCTGTAGCTGCGACGGAGATGTCATGGGATGAGAGGTGGGTGTCTTTTTCGTCTGTAGTGGGAAAATTGACGTCGTGAGAGTTGGACGAGGAGACTTCTATCTCATCCTGGGCTGTAGAAGTATCTTGCCGACGGAACGGCATTCGAAATCTTCCGGGCATGATGAAACACTATGGTCACAAAAATAAAAGGCTTGATCAACTCGGAAAGAAAGAACGAAACTGAAGAACACGAAGAAGCACAATGGAATAATAGAACCTGCCGTGCATTCCAAGTCCGTTGGCCTATCAGTAAAGTGGGTTTGCCGCAAGTAACGTGGTACCATAATTGAGCTCGAGATAGATAAGTATCGCCAGATCATCAAGATAGAGGGCATTCCAAGGCCGAAATAGTTCTCGTTCTACTAATTCCGCCACTAGAAAGCCACCCGTTGACCTACAGGGGTTGCTCCCCCGCAATCTCCAATCGCTGTCAACCTGCCTCTTTGGGTAAGACATTCGAGGCCCTCCCACTCTTTGATACACTAACTCAGGAAAACTCGTATCCCTAAAGATATCTGGATTTATCGCGACTTCTGTATTGAGCATCTCAAGGTCACGATATTTATCTAACTTCCAAAGAAAAAACAATGCGACAAAAGGTTGAGCGACTCCGGGAGAACTTTAATGCCGTGAGCATCTCATCTCACGACCCCGCCTTCCGCCCCCACCAAAATGAGGACTTCGAAGCAATGCCTCAACGAATCACCCGCGTGACAGAAGACCTCCAAGACCTCCAAAACTTCTACAACGTCGCCATCTCGCCCGTGCGGCGTACCCGTCTCCACAAGTATCTCTCATCAGAACTCTCCTCCCTCCAATCCACAGACTTCAAGTCATATGACCAAGAATCCAAGGTCGATTTTATACTTTTACAGAATTACTTGAGGAGAAATTTGAGGCAGATGGAACTAGACGAGGAGAAAGATGCAAAGATGAAGGTGCTATTGCCGTTTGCAGGGACGATTGTGAGCCTGTGCGAGGATAGGCAGCAGATGAAGGAGGTGGATGGGCAGATCGCCGCAAAAAAGTTGACGGGCGTGCAAATAGAGATTTTAGAAGTGAGGAAGCAAGTGAGAAGTATCAAGGTTAAGGTTGAGAAGTCAAGTGCATATCGTGCTGCAAATATGATTGATCAATTGAGGGAGCATTTAAAAGAGTGGTATGGCTTTTTCAAAGGATACGATCCTACGTTTACGTGGTGGGTTGCAAAACCGTATGAGACGATTGACGAGGAGATGAAAACTTTCGCAGCTTTCGTGCGAGAAGAGCTTGTTGGCATCAAACCTGGAGACACGGATGCCATCGTTGGAGAGCCGATCGGACGAGAAGGTCTTTTGGCGGACTTGGAAGCGGAGATGATACCCTACTCGCCTGAGGAACTGATCAAGATCGGAGAGAATGAGTACAAATGGTGCGAAGCTGAAATGAAAAAGGCATCGCATGATTTGGGTTATGACGATTGGAGAGAAGCACTGGAATATGTCAAGAATCTATATGTCGCCCCTGGAAAGCAAACACAGCTCGTCCGACACCTAGCAAACGAAGCAATTGACTACGTGAAGAAGCACGACCTCATCACCGTTCCTCAAGTCGCGGAAGAGACATGGAGAATGTTCATGATGTCTCCTGAACGTCAAAAAGTCAACCCTTTCTTCCTAGGCGGCCAGTCAATCATCGTCTCCTATCCAACTGACACCATGGACCACGAAGCCAAACTGATGATTATGCGAGGGAACAACATCCATTTCTCGCGCTCCACAGTCTTTCATGAGATGATACCAGGTCATCACCTTCAGTTCTATTACATGGCGAGGTCGAGACCCTATCGAAAGATGTTCATGACGCCGTTCTGGACAGAGGGTTGGGCGCTGTATTGGGAGATGATATTGTGGGATAAAGACTTTCCTGCTACACCTGAGAATAAGATTGGGATGCTGTTTTGGCGTATGCATCGTTGTGCGAGGATCATTTTCTCGGTGAAATTCCACTTAGGATTAATGACTCCGCAGGAGTGTATTGATATGCTGGTTGATATGGTGGGGCATGAAAGAATGACTGCTGAAGGAGAGGTCAGGAGATCGTTCAACGGCAATTATTCGCCGCTATATCAGGCTGGATATATGCTTGGTGCCTTGCAGCTATATTCTTTGAGGAAGGAGTTAGTAGGAAATGGAAATATGGAGGAGAAAGAGTATCATGATAAGGTTATGAGGGCAAATCAGATGCCGATTGAGATGTTGAGGGTGTTGATCGAAGATCAAAATGTGAAGGAGGATTTCAAGGCTACTTGGAAGTTTTATGGGGATCTTGATAATGTGAAAGGAGTCTAGACATTTATACGACTGCCTGAAGCACGAACACTGTTCATTGCAGCAGCTGAAACAGCACCTGCTAGTGAGCTAAATCTTTCTCTTGGTTTCTGGACGTTTTCCGTTTGCTTTAATTGTCTCTTGATTTTATGGCCAACTGTTGACTGGCAGTGGCTAATGCTTTTTGGGCAGCGGCAAGAATTTGTTTGATGGCTTGCTTTCCAGTGCCGGAGGGCACGACACCAGTTTCCTCCTTTTAGGCGCAATTATTGATGGCCTCCGCCTTGATCTTGACACAAGCATAGTTGCGCTTACCGAGACCGATACTCTGGTTGCTGTGCTGCTCTTTCTAGACGGAGATGCTGTTGCGTACTTATGGACTAACCAAATGAATCCTTTTGGTATAGGAGCATAGTTAGTTCCTTCAGCCTCCTCGATGTAGTTTGTTTCGAAAATACAGACGCGCCGGAGCGTTGAGATTACTCAGATCGGAGGGGATGTCTGGATATAACCTATTTGTGAGAAAGGCCCTGTGGTATATTTCTCGAAGGAAGTTTGGGTTTGAAATAATGCGATAGCGTCTTCTCAAATCGTCGGTAAGCGAGGCCCCCTTTTCAAGCGAATCTTAATCAAATGCTCTTTCCGGGACGTCCTATTTAGCAGGGTTTGCATGCACTGCGAATGTCTATGAGGGATGTGGCAGCACACGCACTGTTGAAAGTAGATCGCCAGAGGCGAAGCGTGGCAGCGATCTTCAAGACGTGGATCTTTTCAAGCTTCATCGCGCTGCTATTCTCGAATATTTCGAGCCCCAATACAAGAGATTGTCTGCTGAGGCGGCTACCTTGATTAATTTCGTCAAGAAGGAACAGATCTTCTGAACCGAGTGCCGACAATACAAAGCGGTCTCTAACGTTATGTTGTGCATTGTCCCGAATATCCACTCGCGTACAACTGAACAATTACTAGCCCAAAGTATAGAGATTAAGGACTGGCATTGCAATCGCGCGAAGCAGATTTGCTAAATTGCAACCGCTGTGGAATTCCAGTGATCTATTATCTAGAAGAAGATACTTCTATCTTTTTGAAATCTTTGCTCAATTGAAGTTGTCGGAGAGACCAGAACATCTAATCCAGCGTGACTGCATCACAAGCCCTTCCCCACCTCTTCAATCGCTGCAATCAATCCATCGACCGTCCCTATCTCCGTCTCCCGATTCACCACAATTCTAAAGAAACTCCCCTTCTCACCCGGCGCATAGTCAACCATGAAACCAATCGGAATCAACCTCTGCACAATCTCACTCGTAACCCTTGTATTCTCCTCCTTACTCTCATTCATCTTTCCATCTTTCGCATAATAGAAACAGACTTGTAAACACGGCGGCGGATTCTCGCTCACAAGGACAAAGTCTTTCCGCTGAGAGATCTGATCAGCAAAGTATGATGCGACGGAGAACGCTTGATGGACTTGTTGCTCAAATCCCGAGGCGCCGTAGTAGATCCAAGCCAAAGCCAACTTGAGACTATCCCCTCGGCGACCACATTGGAGCGTCAGATCCGCCAGGTCCCAAACATCACCTCCATCACTTCCTTGGTGGAAGAGATATCCAGCTGGTAATGTATTTGCTTTGTGGAACTTGGTGAGATCTGGACCAAGAAGGAAGGAGCACGTGATAGGAACACCCATCATCTTGTGTGGATTGACAGCCAGAGAGTCGGCGAGTTCGGCGCCTGCCAACTTGTGCTTGTGCTCTGAAGAGAAGATTGCTGGTCCGCCCCAGCTGCCGTCAACATGCATCCAGAGATTATGCTTTTTGCAGATTTCGGAGATCTCTTTAAACGGGTCGTATGAACCGAGGACAGTGGTTCCAGCTGTAGCATTGACATAGAAAGGAGTTTTGCTTTCGTCTTTGGCTTTCTGAGCCAGTTTCGATAATTCCGAGGGAATCATGCGGCCTTTATTATCGACTGGAACGGACCAGACATTGTCTGTTCCGAGGCCACACATCTGAGCAGCTTTTTCCAAGGAGTAGTGGCCATGTTCCGAGGTGAACAGGACAAAATTATATTTTCCATTTCCAACTGTCTTACTGTCAGGATATAAAGTGTTTCGAGCAATGATGATCGAGGTAGTGTTAGAAGCACTTCCCCCTTGAGTTGAAATGCCTCCTGCGTGAGGGCTATTGAAACCGAAAAGGTTTGCAAAAGTCTTTGCTGTCGTCTTCTCTATTACGGAGAGAGCCGGGGAGACTTGAAATACATGAACCTGAATTGTCAAAGCCATGAGTACAATGGCGGGGTATCAACTTACGTTGGTATTCAAAACTGCCAACAAAAGCTCTGAAATAACGCCAACCTTGAGATCTTAGCCACATCATAGTGATACAGGAGACGAAATCATACCGCATTGGTGCTAGAATACAACTTGTCTAAGAATCCTTGGTCCCAGGTATTGACGCTGTACTTAAGGACTTGCTCAACAGTTGCCAATAAACCTTTTTTTCCTGTACCATTCTCAGGCAAATCAAAGTTCATCAAACTGGAAAGCTTCTCAGGCTTATGGTGTTCAACAAGGGCTGTTCGAGGGCCGCCTCCAAGGACCGAGAGTCCATGACCAGTATGTTTTGTTGCAGCATCTTCATCCGCTGCTCTTATGAAGGGAACAATTAAAGATTGAACAGCCTTAAGCAGCTATTAAATCAATTAGTCTCACTTATTACAAGATTTTGACGTGTTGTAAAATATCAAGGCGCATCGCATGAAAGTTCCACCACTCACATCATCAACCTCGTCTGCACGATTGAGAGGCTTGTCTTCCCCCCCTGACGGGCTTCGAATTAGTAAATGAGTGCCGTTTGAAGCCATATTGAATGTATCGAATGTGAAATCGGAAGGATTTTAAAGAGGTGCAAGAGTGGGATATTTTCTATGTTACATGAGTACAAACTTTCTGATCCAGACTTTCTGATTATGAAAAATGTAAGAGCGGCATGACGTGCTCTATGAGTGTGGGGTGGCAGAATCGCTCAAAGAGGGCAAGCCTTTACTCACCGCCCGGTATTTTCCCGGATCGAAATATGACCGACTAAAAAAGTTTACGGCAGAAAATCCTCAAGTTTGAACAGGAGACAAGTTCTCGAGGAGCTACACATTGCTACCAAAATGCCGAAAGAAAATAAGCACAGTCGAGGTCGCAGAGAAGAGAAGAAGTTGAAGAGAAAGAGGGACAAGAATGAGGAAGAAGTGCCTATTCCCAAGAGACAAAAATCCGAAGACCCCGCCGAAGTCCAAATTCTAGGAACAGACGATGTTGTTATACAAGAGGAAGGAGAGGAAAGCGCAGCCGCTGAGCGCCCATTCTATGGTATGCTCGAGGATGAAGAGCAGGAATACTTCCGACGTGCGGACGAAATGCTGGATTTGAACAATTTTCCTTCCTTAGAAGAGCGATCACTCTTCCTTGCGAATGTATACCGGGAAGCAGAGGGAAAGGAACTAAAGATCGCATGCAGTCAGTCATGCTCAAGATTGATGGAGCGATTGATACTGTTAAGCACGGTCGAGCAAAAGAAGAAGCTTTTTGAAAAATTTGCTGGGAACTTTGCACATTTGGTGCAACACCGGTTTGCAAGCCATTGCTGTGAGACGCTGTTCATTCAGTCTGCTCCTATTGTCACAGAAGAGCTCACGGCAGACTCAAAGAAGAAGGATGCGGAGGTAAAGGAAACAGAAGAAGCCGCTTCCATGGAGAGCCTGTTCCTACAGACTCTGGATGAGCTTGAAGGACAGATGACTTTCCTCCTCACCGACCGATTCGCATCCCATACACTTCGAGTCCTCCTTGTTATCCTGTCCGGCCGACCTCTTGAGAAGAGCTCCACACGTTCTTTGCTACAAAGTAAGAAGAAGGAGAAGATCACAGTTACAGGCCACGACTCCACACCCACTGAACTCTCTCTCAACAAGCGTTCCGTTCCCTCATCCTTCCAATTCGCAGTCGACAAGATCATTTCTGACACTATAGCTACAATGGATCAATCCTTCATTCGAATCCTAGCTACCCATCCCACAGGAAACCCTACACTACAACTCCTCCTTGAGCTTGAGCTCACGAATCCTAACTCGAAGAAAGGAGCGAACTCAGAGCAGAAGACCATCATATCTGCTCTACTACCAGACGATATTGCTACCGAGAACAGCGAGTCTGCAACATTCATTAACGGAATTCTATACGATGCTATAGGTTCACGCCTCTTAGAAACAATATGCACGTTCGCCCCTGGGAAGCTCTTCAAGCAAATCTACAGAACCATCTTCAAGGACCGAATCGCAGGCGTCTCACGAAACGAGATATCCTCTTATGTCGCAATGAGAGTTCTAATCCGCATCAGCAAGGAAGATCTGGAAGAAGCAGTCATAGCCATCAACCCACAAATCCTAGGTTTGGTACAAAGAAACAGAACTGTGATCATCAAGACATTAATCGAGCGCTGCCACGCACGAGGTGTTGACACGACTTCCTTAACGGCCGCAATAGCAGAAGCATATGATTCAAATCCTTCGACTTTGGTATTAAAAATGGCATGCATCGACGACCCTACCACTCTCAACCCACCACCTACTTCCACCACAGAAGACGCCGCCCTAACACCAACACCACAACCAAAATCCACACCCTCACAACTCCACGGCTCGTTGCTCGCACAAGCCATGCTCTTAATCCCCGGCGCACCAGCAACGCTAATCCAAGAATCTCTCCTTGCATTACCCCGCGAAACACTCCTCGCACTAGCAATGTACACCACAACCTCGCACATCATCCAATCCGCCCTCTCACCCACACCATCCAACCCTATTCTTTTTCGACGGAAACTGATCAACACCCTCTTATTCCCTCCCATTTCATCACAAACCGAAACCGAAATCGAAACCACAGACCCAATCCACCAACTTGCACTGTCACCAACAGGCTCTCACGTCCTAGATTCCCTCCTCATCTCAACAACAGCACCAACACCTAACAGCACATCCGCACCACTCTTCATCCTCACCGAACGAATTGCCACTTCGCTATTACATCAGGAGTACGAGCTGCGCGAATCCTGGACTGGAAGAATCGTTGTTCGGAACTGGAGCCTTGATTTATTCAAACGGCGGCGAGGGGATTGGGTTAAGAAGGTTAAGCTCGTGGGAGCTGAGGCTGTTGCTGCTTTACCTAGTAATGTAGTTCCGTCAGAAGTTCAGGTCGACGATGCTATGGAGAAGGGCGACAGTAAGAACCAGAAAGGTGGTAGCAAAGATGCCCAGCCAGGAAACAGCGACAACAAGAAGAAGAACAAGAAGAACAAAAAATCTAGCAAAGGCGACTCAACCCCCGTCCCGGGCCCAACGAAATCCGCAATCCAGCTCGCTCGCGAGAAGTTCGCAGCAACGAAGATGATGAAGAGCGCTCTTAAGAACAGCAAAGGAACTGGCGCGAATGCAGGTGTATTGGTGGATAGCAAAGAGTATTACTAGAGTTGAGCATTTTCTTCGCGTCATGTTGAGATGTTGTTGCTCGAGTTACTTCGGAATGGGGGAGGGGAGAAAAATTGTGAGAAGCGCGGATGAGGATGCTATGTAGGTAGATGATAGATACCCCGACCTTTCCCCTGGGAAGTAGTATTGAATGAAGATATCTTTGATTGAGATCTGCCGTGTTTCTCTATACGTGTTAATTCTATAAACTTTAGCATGCGATTATTCCCCGATTCGGTTGACCTTTCCAAGCTTTGGGGTCTGGGAATCTCTGCCAAACATTCAAAAGGGATATACAAGCTGTAGGGACAAAATTCTGGCAAGCCCCTCCTTGGAGTTCTCAGCTCCTTGAGGGCTGAAAAGATGGAAGGCACTATTCAATGTTTTGCTGCAAGAAAATGGAATCTCCCAATAGCTCCTGGTCTTATTCTTCAACTCGACAATCCACAACGTTCTCATCCCTCCCAAAAGGTCTTCGGTTCTGGATTGCAGGGTCTTTGTCACACAAACACCGATATATTCTTAATCAAGCTCATTCACAATCACATCGATCAAGGCAAGGAATAGTTTAAGAGTCATCGATTGCTGTCTAATCACCGCTAAACTTTTCGCTGAGAGCGCAAACGTGTTGCAAGCCTCCAAGTCTAGACGATCTTGGCCACCGCCGTCATGCATTGTGCAAATTCTCCACCACCAAGTCCATACGACTTCCGTAAAGTCCGCGCTTAAGAAGAGAAGTAAAAGTCTGTCAGCTACACCGCAATAACCTCCATGTTCGTTGCCGAGATTCGAAGTCAGAAGAGTGCAAGTGCCGACAGCCAGGAAAAGGATGTTAAGACAAGATCAAGAAGTGAAAAACGAGCAAAGCAAGGGACAGAGCTGGAAGATGGGGAAGGTATCTAGATGTACCACATGCCACACCGAAGTCGGATGATGTTACCACCATTCTCAGCGTTACCCAAGGGCAAGAGGGGAGTAGCCTCAGCTGGCAAGGAAGAACCAGACTGAGAAGTACCATCAGCAGTGCCACGACGAGCGGCAGCGACAGCAGCGTCTTGACGGGCTTCCTCAAACTTCTGGCCACCTTGAGGACCTGCAGAAGCATCCTTGGCCTCATGAGCACGAGCACGATTGGATGCCAAGTGAGCATAGTAGATGGCGGGGACTATAAGGTATTAGCATTGTAAGATGGAAGAAATTCGAAGGACTTACAGAGCGAGACTGGAGTGGTGGAGCGCATGTATTGGTAGGAGAATTGGTAGATCATCTTCTGGAAGTCATTGACCGGAACCTTGGCCTCATCCAAGAGCACATGGTAGTGAACAGGACGAGCAGTGCCTTGGATAGCGGAGTGAGCATTGAGATAGAAGTCATACTCAAATGGATGGGTGACATCATGCTCAACGAGAGTACCAGGAAGAGGGTTGTTGTTGCGATCGGCAGCCTGGCCATCACCCTCGCGAGGGAAGAAGCGAATGTGGTGACGCTTAGTGCAGACAGCAACGGTCCATTGAATGTTAGCACCATTCGCACCAAAGGCCTCGGCAATAGCCTCCTTCATGTGCTTGACCTCCCGGTTCAAGACATGAGAATATTGACCCTCGGAGACACCATCACGGAAGTAATAGATGTGTTGAGGTCCCACCTTTCCACCACCAATCTTCTGGACCCACTGTCGCATCAATGGAATGAGCATGGTCTTGATGTTATTTGGAGTGATCATCTCAGTACGATATCCATTGGTCTGAACAGCGGCAGCAAAGCGGCAACATTCCTTGTCAAAGGACACGGTGATTGCAGCCATGGAAGGCTGTAAACTTCCTGGAGTGGCATGAGAGACATCAGCACCAATGATCATGGTTGGTCGATTGAAGAATGGCTTGGCAGTAGCAACCTTGGAGGTAGTACCACCCAACTTGGCGTTGACCTTCATGCAGACATTAGAGCAGTACTGCGGCTGAGCCTTCTGGACGTGGGCAATGTTCAGACCTATGTGAAGTTAGAAATGCTCCAAGGGAAGGATGATATGCGACTTACATTGGGAGACGATGCCAAAGCGACACTCAGTGTTACGCTTCAAACGCTCATAGATCCACGAGTCCTTGCCTGGCAGGACGTAGAACAAGATCTGAGGCAAAGACTTGACCTGATTCCCAGCCTGGGAACGAACATTGGCGACAGTAACTGCCATATCCTCATTCTTTGGTGCGCGGTAGACCACTGGATTGCGGTTCTGAACCTTGCCACCATGACCAGTATATGTCTGAATGAAGACATTAAGAAAGTTGCGAACAACAGCCTCTGGAAGACATTCCTGCATGACACAAACACCCCAAGAGTTAAGTGGCTCATCGTTGGGAAGGAAGAACTTCTTTCCACGAAGGTCCCATCGGCCTTGAGTACCAGGGTTGATCTTGGACCCACTGAACTGGATCTCAGGGTTCGGGAGAAGACGAGCTTGGGTCTGGGTCATATTTTCATCAATCTTAACACCGTAGTGGTTGAGGTATCTGTCCTGGTTCCACTTCAACATGCCAATGCCATGACGGATGGACTCGATGCGCTCCTTTGGTCTGGTGACGGCAAACTTGATCATAGCAGCAGTCTGATCTGGGCTCAACTTGAAATTATAGCGCTGATTGGGGGCCAGCGTGCAAAGCTCCATGGGGAACATGCCAGCACGGTCGGTCATGATCAATGGTAGGTCCCACATCTGTATGTTGATGTTGTAAGTACGACGGAAGTAGTCATAGACGCTGATATCCTCCTCAGAATTGGTATCATGGTTCTTATACTTGAAGATAGTATTCTTGGCGTGAGAACCACCCTCCTTAGCCTCGAAGGTAAACTTCTTGATACTGTACAACTTACCATCTACGTAATGGTTAGTAAAGATCACAGGTTGGGGGGATTGACATACCATCTTGCTTGCCACGATGCTTGACGGTGAACCTCAATTTGGACATCTTGCGAAGAGTCTTGAAGTCATCTGACATGGTCCAGCCACCCTTGCCATCCTTAATAGGACGAAGAATGTTGCGGAAGGTGTCCCAATTACCATTGCGATTGTGGTCCTTGAGGTAATTGCGAGCAGCCTGGTGAACATCCTGGGCAGCCCAGAAGGTACCATTGGCAACATCGACGTTGATAGCAAGACCAGTGCTAGTAGCACCAACAGAGGACTTGGGCTGTGGAGGTGTCAGTCGTGTACACTGAAAGTAATGCAAGGACAGAACACTTACGTTGCAGAGGCGGATGGATGAGTAAACACCCTTCATGGCAACGACGCAGTTATCAAGAGTAACAGTACTACCACCACGGGCGAAGAAGCTACGCTTGATCATGGTATAAGTCTCAGATGGACCTTGGCGCATCAAGTGATCAAGGAAGTCTTGATAGTCAGCATTTTGGTCATCAAAACGGGATAGCAAAGAACATACTGATAGCTTCAAGGATGGAGTTATCAAATGGCATCTGGCGGCTAAGGTAGCCCTGGATAACAGCCATACGGACAATCTTGGAAGGTTTGATTTGGCAGTAGACGACATCAGGCTCGCCTCGAGGTTGGCGGTTCTTCTCAACATCGAAGTTGATAGGGATGCGCATCTCAGGAATCTGGGCAGAAGTCCTTTAGTGCATTAGCAGGGCTGAGCAAGACATGATGGTGAGCAGGCTTACCAGGCAATCTTATTGCCGTCCCAGAGCCATGGAACATTGAAAGAGGCAAGCTTAGCTTGAACAGTCTTGGACTTCCAGACGGCCATGATCTTGTTCTTCTTCTCAGCACCATTGCCAATGAGGATCTGAAGATGTGTGAGCACAATGTGATCAAATTCAAAGGTGAGCGGGGTGACTTACATCATATTGGTAGACATCACGTTGAGGCCATTGCAGAACCTTGAACTGGTTGACACGGACAGTGATCTGCTTGCCTGCACTGCTTACACCTGGACGGTTGGGCAGCTCGGTGGGGAAGTTGTACTTCTCAGTGTCAGTGGCGCGATCATAGCTGCGGTAATTTCCGGCCTCCATGATGGCGAAAGTGAATAGAAAGGTAGGAGAATGCGGCAGTAAAGTGGGAAGATGATAGGAAGAATGGAGAAGATATGGTTGTGCAAAGTGTTTGAGGCTGAAGTCAAACCCGACAGCTGACGAATCAACTTGCAAGGTAGACTGCAACGCTTATGTAGTAGAGTGTATTGATAGTGATTGGTATTTGTGTTTGTATGTAAGTATGTTGGAGTGTATTTTTGTTGCAGAAGAAATTGTATGAAGGAAGAGTTGTTGTTACTGTTTGTCGAAGAAAGAAAGTGGTTGAAGAGACAGGAGGCAAGTATTTATGCTAATCGAGGGAGCAGTTGGCAACGAAGCAAAACGACGAGGTTGTGGTAGCCTCATTCCTGCCTAACTTGGAAACGACGACGTAGAAACAAGGCACTAGCTTCTTGTTATTTAAATGGAGGGGAGCCTCAAAAGGTGAATTGAACGAACCTCTTTCAGGGTACACCTTGCGTCTGAGAAGAGCGACACTTCAGGTGCAAGGCTTGACCCTGACCGTAACATATCGAAACTTCAACAAGAACGACGACGACAAGTAAAGATTAAACACTCCCGCATGGCATGCCACGAACAGTCCTTGCTGTCAATAGCTCAACCTGGAACACTTCTATACTCTTGAACAACAAGCCATCATGGAACCACACAACATATGACATCAAGCTGAACACACCTCAAGACGATATGCATCTGGGGGCAACTCAACACGGCTGTTGGTGATAACACGCTCCTTGACAACTGGCTTGGCTGGATCATATCCTAAGCCAGCACCGTATGGATTCTGTCTTGGCTCGGAAGGTCCGTCGTATCCCTCAGATCCTGGACGACGACCGCCTTGTTGAATGTCCGGCACGGGCGGATTCTGAACGCCATTCCCACCGTACTGGTTCTGGCCAGGCGCACCTCGGAAGCGTGCAGCCATTGTGGGCTTGGTCTCGACTCGACTAGGTTCTGGAAACGCACCACAGTTAGCTCATGTCTTGCAGCAGCGAGGTTCCGTCAGGAATTTAAAGAGCTAGCTGAGGAACATGAGATGATACATGATGTCTTAGATGGTAGACGCAGTAGGTTGATGCGTGTAGGTGGGGTTGTGGTGAAGTTGTGGTGGGGTTGACTTACCACTCGCACTCTATCTCGACTATGGTACACGAGGATGCAGGATTGGCACAGACCTATTTCAACAATCAGCAGGAAGATCTTCGACGACAATGGATGCTATCAACAACAAATGCAATGTTTGATACAATCGCGTTGTGGTGCTAGACTTTTTGTCCCTCCCCGTTGCACCAAGGCAAACGATAGTAAACAAATCGATCTGAGCAGTCACAACACCAAATGCCATAGGAAAACAAAAACCAGAGGAACAAAGAACAATTACTTACTCAAACTGTGCTTTATCATTAACGGTTCTACTCTTCCTACACTCAATGCGCGGTGTAAGAAGGAAATTTGGGGTTGGATAGAATGAGTTGTCGACCGGGTAAAGAGTTCGTTTGGAGGAGAAGCGCGCGAGGCTGTTGTATGTTGTGCGACCCACGCTAACGGATTGTGGCCTGACCAAGGAGGCCGAATCGCTCCTGCTCCTACTATAGGAGGATTGGCGAGCAGGTCATACGTCAGATGCTTTTGAGAAGTGAATCTGGGATGGCTTAATTCGAAAAAGGACGCCGTTTGGGGACGATTGCAGGCAGATTTGGCTTCTCGGCAGTTCTGCCATTACACAGACATTTCTACCGCTTACAGAGAAGCTTCTAAACTTGCATGTGGTCTTGACTTCGATCGAACTGTAGAGGAAGCAACTAGATTGAGAAGAAAGGCTATTTTGCAGATGATTTGGGCTTCGGGTTGCAGAACAAGCAATACTACAATTACAAGCAGAGCAACAAAAGATTTCTATGCTATCTTTGGTCTAAGGCAAGCTTCAAATGCACAGCATAGATTGAGAATAAAATTGTAGCAGAAGTTGGGCCTTCTTTTACTGTCAAAGTGGCGGCTCCTCCGCTACAGGGGCTACTCCCATGGCCTCAAGCTCAAGTTACTAGAGATAAGGCATGCGGGAAAGACCGGAATAACGCGTGCTTAAGCATTTGAATCTTCGATTATGTATAAATTATTGCTGTTGATAAGGGTCTCATTATTTCATGTCATCTCTTTGTTTGTGACTGTATGTTGTGGGAGACTTCAGCTGCATGCAACTTTGACTGGGCTTGCAACGACAGAATCAGCACAAATAGAACATTGGAAAGCATTTGTAGGGTTTTGTTGTTGTAAAACGTGCAGATGTGTGTAAATGGGCCAGGGATTTCAAGGATCAAGCATTTAGAATGTACAAGCAAGGGTCCCACGCTGAGCAAGTAGTAAACAGCAAGTAGAAAACCCAGTAATCGGTTTAGTAAGGTCTGATGCATTGCATTGATCTATAATACATCCTAGAGCAGCATTGCTACTTGCAAAAGACCACCATAACGCCACGCTGTATGCTTCGAGGTATAGCCGCCTGACCCTTGTGAGAGCAGCCACCATCCATGTTAATTTCTGCGTAAAACTGCAGAAAGGATGAAGTCCCTTTGTAGGACCCTTAAAATACAGACAATAACCCATGAACTTTTCCGGGTCAATGCCAAGCAGCTAATTCCTTCCCTAGCCAATTTTGGGCGTGGGACAATGATGGTCCATCCGGAAGGGCGAGTCGAGATGACCAGAGAAGACAAAGGAAACTGCTTATCGACCATAATACCCTGCCACACGCATGTTAGCTAATGATACCAACTAGCAGCAGTCCACAACTCGGGGGCAGCAGGCTTCGTACCACCGCGACCATCATCGTCCACCGGATAATAGCCAGATCTACTTGGTTCTGGAATGGGTGGCTGAAACGGTGGCCGAGGAGGAAGAGAATGCATTCCTGGCGCCCCTGTATACGGATCACGCTCGTGAGTCACGGTAGGAGGTCCAGCATAGGGAGCCGAGTAACCAGGAGCACCTGAAGCAGACCAACTACCACTTTGGCCACCATACTGAGGAGGCTGATAGCTCTGCGAAGGACTGGGGCCATGAGCTTTGTTTTGGGAGCGCCTACCATCATATCGTTGTGGTGGAGGCTCAGATTGGTCTCGCGCAAGTTTCCATGTCTTGAAATCGGGAACAATGGTCTCTCGCAACAGTCGCACCATGGCATCTGGCTTGAATTTCGTGGAGGTGTAGGTATGAGCTGGCGGGATAATCCCGAGGAGGAAGCTGATATCGCGAGGTACAACGAATGGAGGAGCATAACCCGGGGTACCTTGCAATCGTCTCTGCTGGTCAAGTCGCCGTCCAGCAGCACCTTTCAAAGGAGATGCACCACGAATGAGCTTTCGTGGGGGGTTCAATTCATTGTCCAAATCTTCAATAGGGAAAGGTCGCTTGGGAGAGTTGGTAATTTGTAATTGCGTAGGTCTAGGACTACGGCTAAGCTCTGCTGCAAAATGGGGGGCCGGACTGTTGCGCATAGATGGCTGTTGCTCGATTGATTGCATGAGTGCTTTCGGTCGCATCTGTGTAGAAGGTGAGATGATCAGGCGAACAGCAGTAGGATCGAATCCTTCTGAGCTATATCGTGATGCGAAACGCAAAAGTTTCGGATCTTCTGGGAACACTTCTGCCATTCGTTGCTCCAGTTTGCTGATCTGAGAGAGCTCGCCATACTGTGACTCGTATTTGTGGAAGTATGCGTACAGAGGTTTTGCTTTGGGCAGCAGCTCTGGTTTCTGGGTTAGTCGATTGACCACTTGTTCAAAGGTTACCCGAGCATCTGTCATCGCATTAGCTAATACGTCCATTTAATTTTGCCCGAAAACTCACTTGTAGTATCACCAATCGATAGCAAGTGCTTGAGATATTCCAGGGTGAAGTTCGCATCTTCTGGGAACAACTTGGCGCCTCGTTCGAAGATCTTCGTACCAGCGGGATCCTTGTATACGTGATGCTCAATCAAAGCGGCAGCCACGTAAACATCACTTGTGAGTTTGCCCTTCTGCCTAGCATCCGAGAAGATCTGTCTCGATCCTCCAACCTCTCCCTTCGGAGATCCTTTACCTTGGACCCGGCGCATAGCTCGCATAAGAGCAATCCAAACAAACGAGATGGTTCGGGACAGAAGCTCCGTTTGCATGGCATAACCGTCTTGGATAGCTTTCGTCTGAGTGGCTTTGACTGCTTCCTTAGCCGCTTTTTCTGCATCGTTCTCCTCTTCGTCGTCATCCTCTGCTTTGCTGATTATGGCACTGATGGTTGCATCTAAAGCTGTCGACTCCTCAAGTTTTGCAAGATCCTTAGCTTTACGTGCTTTCAATTGCTCAACCAAGTCATACAGTGTCTTCAGTAACTC
Source organism: Phialocephala sp. D728 (assembly GCA_003988865.1). Lineage (NCBI taxonomy): Eukaryota > Fungi > Ascomycota > Leotiomycetes > Helotiales > Mollisiaceae > Phialocephala > Phialocephala sp. D728. The sequence goes on from QYAJ01000128.1 coordinate 40,473, forward strand.
ATCAAAAGGAGCGCGAACAACAGCACCTCGTTCTGCAATGCTTTTGTCTGCTTCCGCAACAGTTAAGGTGGATTCCAATCGGTCGGCCTTCTTGAAAGCCACAAGACAACTCTCGGGATTTGCAGCAACTCCATCGTTCAGGAAAGTGTCTCCATCTTTATCCAAACCATTGATATAGCACCATTCAGCAGCATCGACCCATATCTCGGGCCAGAATCGCAATGCCATCACAGCTTGTTTGTAGACATACAAGATTCTTTGTTTATATGCCTCGGCATCGTCGTCCTTCAAAACCAGGGGATCTTCTTGTTCCCAAGCAATCCATTTCTTCCATAAATCGACTTGTTGCAGATATTCCTGATCGCCTTCAAACCCGAGCATGGGTGGCAGTCGAGGTAGGGTTGTTCTGACGACTCCCCGCGTTATATTCTCCAATAAGTTATTCGCACTTCTCGCAGTCATATACCCTGGTGACTTTTCTTGGAGAAATTTACGGCCCTGGAACTATTAGCTATGAGGCTAGATAGACTTAGGAAATACTTACAGTTGTCTTATTCAATTGCATCTCGAACTGATCATAATCCTTCCACAATCCATTCAGAGCAGACATAGGCACCATGATTGCACGTTGATAGGCTTTCCGCAATTGATCCATCTTCTGCTGATCTTGCCAACTGCTACCTCCAATCTGACCAGGAGCGCTGCGGATGAACTGAATGTACTCGTGCCATATCTTACCAGAATCTTTGTCGATGCCGATATTTCCCAATACAAAGTCATATGCTTGAGAAATCGTCGACCTGGCCACGCCTGTGACGTCGTTTGTCAAGTCATTCCTCCGCCGAATATAGTTGAGATATGTGGACCAGAGTTGGACGTTGGGGACTGTCAATAAGGATCTGCCGAAAATGTTCTCGGCCGCACTAAAATTGTCAAGCTCAAGTTCCATCTCGATATACGCAACCCATATTTCCGCCTGCCACATGTTAGTGATAAATCATTTAGCATGATGGGGATAACTTACAGCTTGGGGAAAGACCTTGAAGAAACGTTCATATACAGCCCGTGCATCGTCGTTCTTGTTGCGTCTGCGATGCTCAGTGATGAGAGACAACCAAGCATCCAGGTCACCGCGTGGATCCTCCTTGATTCGATCTTCGAGTATACCAGTCTTGTCATGCGGCAGTCGTGCTTTAGCGATAGATGCACCTTGAGTCGGAGGGGCTGCAGAGTTAAGCACCTGCGCGGCCGGAGCTTGCACAGAAGGGACTCCAGCAGTACTTGGATTCACAGGAAGAGCATATGAAGATTGCGCAGCCTTTGAATCACCTTGATTCGTAGGTTCGCTCTGCAGATCTTGCTGAGAGACGGAAGTCTGAAGTGGAGAAGGGGAAATTGCGCGATTAGGAGTTTGACTTGCTGGAGCTTGAAGGCCAGCCGACGTTTGAACTGGTGTTGATGTATCGTACTCCTCATCAGAATCGTCGGCAATGAAGCCTCCAACGGTCTTCGGCTTCCGAGCTGATGCTCTCGAACTTGATCTTGAATCTTCCTGCCCTGCGATTGTGATGGCGGGAAGTAAAGTAACAGAAGATGGATCGTATTCGCCACCATCGGAAACAGCACCATCGCCGGAAGGAGACAAAGCACGAAGAACTTGGTCATCTGCAACATTTTCTCTTTTGACTTCTTCTTGCTTGATATTCTCAGTATTTGAAGGTGACTCGCGCTCTGCGGCCCCAGTTGTACCATCATTCTCCCACGCAACGCCATTTTGTCCAGCCATCTGCATTTGGTGCAAGAGAGCTATCTCTGCTGCTTCCTCCGACATTTTATTGGTGTTTCCAGGAAGGTTCGGGATTGAAGACGAAGGAAATGTGATCGGTGCGAAGGGGTGAACTGCCCTAATCGGAGTCAGCTGGTTTATCGTCAGAGGTAGAATCGCTGACCTGTTAACAACACATTCGAAAGGTATTCTAGAATCGAGAGCGATTGGGAAATGGAAGGAAATGAAAATGTACAAATTGAAAGGTTGTTATGATGGAGTTGTCGCGTGCGTTGCGGAGAAGATCAAAAGAATGTTTGAATTATGGAGTAACCGAAAATGGAGTAGCCAGCCCAGCCACCCTCGCACGTGATTCTCAAATAAGGCGCTAAAAATAAAGTGGAAGTCGCGGTCAACGCGACCACCAGGTCAAACGCGTCCTCCTCAAAGCATTCACCTTCCTACTCCTCCAACCTCTCACCTCTACGTACACTCCTCAAACGCGTCGAAACTTTTGGATCACCTTCCATTATACCTCGAAATCAATACAAAGGACAACTACAAATACAAGATGTCTGTGGTATCTCTTTTGGGCGTCAACGTCCTCAACAACCCGGCCAAGTTTGGTGATCCGTACCAATTCGAAATCACCTTCGAGTGCTTGGAACCACTGCAGAAAGGTATGTCACACAGCATATATGATGGCTAATTCAGTCCACTGACAAATTCATTTTCAGATCTCGAGTGGAAGTTAACCTACGTTGGCTCTGCTACCTCGTACGATACTTCTTTACATCCACCGCTCTGACCCAGCTGATGATACCCAGTGATGAGCACGATCAAGAGCTGGATTCTCTTCTTGTTGGCCCGATTCCCGTTGGAGTTAATAAGTTTATCTTCGAAGCCGACCCACCTGATACCAAACGCATCCCAGATGCCGAAATCCTAGGCGTCACCGTCATCCTCCTAACCTGCGCATACGACAATCGAGAGTTCGTTCGAGTTGGCTACTATGTCAACAATGAATACGACTCCGACGAGCTTAACGCAGATCCTCCTTCGAAACCTATTCTTGAGAAGGTCAGACGTAACGTCCTGGCCGAAAAACCCAGAGTTACTAGATTCGCCATCAAATGGTATGCCATACTATCCAAATATCAATGAGTCACTCAACTAACTAATTTGAAGGGATTCCGAGGCTTCAGCTCCAGCCGAATTCCCACCTGAGCAACCTGAGGCCGACCTCGTCGCTGACGGAGACCAATATGGAGCAGAGGAAGCTGAAGATGAGGAAGAAGAAGAAGTCGCTGAGGGTGCTGAAGGGGCTGCTGCTGACCCAGATGCTATGGTTGATGACGCTGAGATGGCCGGTGTCGAAGGCGAAAAAGCAATCGCAGCTGGTGAGGAGTCTGATGAAGGGAGCGAGGATCTTGAAGCAGAAAGCAGTGGCAGCGAAGAAGAAGACCTCGAGGAAGAAGAGGTTGAGGGTGAAGCTGACGATATAGAGATGGACGGTGTTGAGAAACCCAATGGCACGAACGGTGCAGTCGAACACCACGCCGATGCGGTCATGGCCCATTGATCCGCTTATACCCTATGGCATACATACTGGTTTAGATTTTATTGCTGGCACGGCGTTGCGATAGCACTTATGGTTGCACAGCTTATTACATGAAGAATAAATGATGATTATATGCTTTGAGCACGCTTTCCAAGGTCTTCGTGCAGGTTTGAATACAGCCAAGTTCGAATCCATTCCAGATTCGACCTTGCAGTAACTTCTGCCGACGTTTTTCAGCCGGGGCCGCATAGTCTTGTCAAGATGATGCATCTGATGGCCACTCCGCGAGTACTTCCCAGCCAGGTTGGGATCTTCTGTCCCGCCGTATTCTTATCCAATCCCGTTACGACCCCAGAGGGCAGTTTGCCCCCTCCTGATATGGACAATCAATCGGTATCTACCAGGCTGCCAACAAAGGCCACGGCAGCCAAGTCAGCCTAATGCCAGTCACCGCTTTTACCACGGGCTCGGAACTGTTTCCATGTTCTTAGCTCGAAGAAGTCTAGTTGAAGCTTTGAAATCTTGCTATGGCCACGGGCATGATCTGATTGGTCCTATGGTACCATTGGGATGATCTGATTGGTGGGGCGGTACGATTGGCGACTCTAGAAAGTCTGGAGATCAGCGTCAAACCTGCGAACCATGACCAAGAGCAACAATACCATTAGTTCTCTCTCAGGATCTACAATTCTTTCTGGCACATGCTGTCATGCCTCACTCAGCCCTGCAAATTGTGACCAGGCCATGGATCTCGCTAGATCTTTCCACTGCGGGCAGCCCGACCTGCCAACTTCCGTATTTCGGTAACCTTTGCGTTAAACTTCTGCTAAGCACGCAGGCACAGACATGCAGTCCGAAGATGACTGTGCCTCTGAACTTACGGGAGGCCCTATCCGTCATTGAGACAGCTTCGGGCCAACTTCTGTCGCTGCTTCGGACCAATAGGAGACTTCTTCCTATTCCTATATCCGAACCCGAGAATCAGCCCCCTGGAACTCCATAGACAGCCAAACATTAGCCAAACGTACGCTAAGGAAAGTTGCTTGCAATTTGAAATTGGGCTTACCGCTTACCAAAGATTCTGACTCGAACACGGCCACAAAAATGTCAAATCCTGACGAAGGCCGTGGTTCGTTGCCAAGCCTCCCGTCAAGATCCCAAGCTCAGGCTACCAGGAAACGTGTCCAAGGATAGATATATAGTTTTAGACAGATGCTCGAATTGAATCCAGCAACTTATATTAGGAACACCATATGGCTTGTGTCCCAATTCTATCATGGATAACACGAGTCCCGCCAGTTCAGCAGATTCCCCAGAGCTATCCTGTGACAGACGCAGGCAGCCCCGAGCGAGCAAACCCAAAGTGAGAAGTGGATGTCTTACTTGCAAGTAAGTCTATTTTCTTTTCATAAGGGTCTACCATCAGGGTAAACTTTATTAGCCTTTAGAAGTTTTTTATGAACATCGTCTCAGCACTTGTCGTTAGTCCAGAAGGAGTGGCCCTCCGTATCCCTAGATTCCAGCCCTGATCCCGAAATTACTTCGCAGAAACCAGCTGGAGGAAAAGTTGATACACCTTTCACAGTACACGAAGCTAACGTGAAATGCAGGAAACGTCGAGTCAAATGCGACGAAAACAAACCTGCCTGTCATCGATGTTGCAAGTTTGGTCGCGTTTGTGCTGGATACGGACATGACAGAACACACGATCTAGAGGCGAGACCAGAGAGACGGCTTCTTCGCCCAAAAGCTGCAGCTATGTTAATCACTATATGGACAGAGCCATCCGAGCCTCAATTCGAGACTGAACATGACTTCCACTGTTTCCAGCTCTTTTGTAACGAGACATCTCCAGAGCTATCCGGTGTATTTCAGCTCCCAATTTGGAATCGAATTGTTCTTCAAGCAAGCCAGCAGCATTCCTTTATTCGACACGCACTTATTTCGATCAGCAGTTTGAGTAGCAATGTGAAAACAGCCCTCAATAAGCAAGGCCGGTCGGAAGTCTGTGGACCGCGGGGCTCCCACCGGTTAAGTATCACCACAGACTTCGCCCTGCAACATTACAATAAATTCCTGGAAGGATCTAGGAAGGCTCTCATGGAAGGAAACCGGGACAGAAGAACAGCATTGATCGCGTGTCTTCTGATCATATGCATCGAAACACTTCAGTGGCACCACCACCAAGCACTTCACCACATTTACGCCGGCATGTCACTTCTAGAGGAATGGCTTTCCAAAAATTCGCAGGGTTCGTTACCAGGCATCTCATCACCAGAGCCACACATAATCGAAGACGAAATTGTCCAACAATTCCGCACTCTGGAAGTCGAAGCCTCATCGCTCTACGACCCCCTTGACAGCTCCTACCATGCTCAAAATCGCCTCGAAGGAACGGAAACCATTCAATCTATGCCCGAGATCTTCACCAGTGTCGAAGAAGCCCGTCTCTACCTCGACCTCATCTGTCGCCGCATCCACCACTTCATATTTTCCGTTCGACCCAGCAAAGCCGGGCACTCAAGCATACAGCCAGAAACCGAAAGTCCAGGCTTGCGAACTTGCTTCGATACCATCTCTGCCTTCTCGGGGCTTCCTGGATCCTTAGAAATCGAACAAGACCTCTATGCCGATGAAATTCACTGCTGGCAAAAATCCTTCGACCCTCTCTTCATCTCTGGCACACCTTCTTCGACTGACTATCTCCCTACTCGTCTTCTCAAGATCCGCTCAAATGTTTTGCTCATTTCGCTCTATGGTGAACTCACATCCACAGAGTTGATATACGATTCTTTCTTCCTCGAATTTCAAGAGATCGTCTCTCTTGCTCGAGCCTTTTTCGACTGCGCCAACTCAGAAAAGATCTTACCAAAGGGAAGCTTCAATTCCAACAGTGGACTCATCCATCCCCTCAGACTCGTCGCCGATAAATGTCGGCACAGAAGCTTGAGAAGAGACGCGATCAGACTTCTGCGCTCGAGACCATGGCGTGAAGGTTGCTGGTGGAGCCTTTCGACTGCACAGCTTGGATCATGGCTAATGACTGTCGAAGAGGAAGGCGTGGAGAGTGAATATATACCAGAATGGGCAAGAGCGAGACTGCTGCAAATGGATTATTACGAGAATGAGAAGATGAGAACCATCAGGACGGCGTGTGTGAGAGGTATCGGCGAAGACGCGGAATTAAAGGTCGGGAATTGGAGTTGGAAATCGGGTTTTGGGAGCGCGACAGTCAAAAATTGTGCGGCAGATGGAGTAATGGAAGAGATGCTGAAGTTTGAGTGTGATCCGGGGACTTATATGAAGATTGGGTGAGTAACGTCAACTCGCAGGAACGAATGATTAGCAACGCTAACTCGTTTATGTTCAAGCGATGAGACAGGCATCTGAAGCTGTCCGGGCTGTGAATGTGGGCACACAGAGCCACTACGGTTCAGCGGTGAATGTTTCATGTCACAAAGTCTAAACTCGCCTCGGTCGCTCTTCAGACAATCTCCCACCACCTCTCGGACAGCTGGATATACATACCAATCACAACCCTCAAATCAAGACTTCCTAGCTCCGAAAGGAAAATCGAGCATCAATAGCCAACCGCGACTACACATCGTGAAGAGTGTACTACTTAGCAATGAGAAGCTGGTGGACATGTTGCGAGGTAAGATTTTTCATTTCCCCCTTTCAGCACATCTCTGCTTCGCGATTCATGATTCAACTAGCCCAAGTCCGAGGCTAACACTTCAACTTCACAGTGCCGAGAGAAACAATACCCAGACGCAGTGCAGAGATGTTACGACTGCGGACACAAGATGTGTGCGGTATGCACACCGATGATATGAGACTTGACATCTCGCCAACACTTTAACGAGTCAGAGTAGGGGGATGCGAGAGAGGTTCAAAGCGTGATATATTTGTATATTCCTATATTGTCTGAAGCATTAGCATATTAAGACTTAATGACACATTCTCGCAAAACACCAAGCACGTGAATCATTCGAAATAGTGTCGTACTCGAATGAGACCTTGACCCCGAATTCTTCCCCATCTCTTAATGTTCCACTCCTATTCAGAGTCTTTTCCAAAAAAGATAAACTCTCACACCAGTCTAGACAATCACGCCTCAACAATTCTCAATGAAGTCAGTCCCTCAAAACTAACTCAACCTCGTCACTTCTTGATCACTCACAGCATCCCTCGATCCTCTATGCTCATAATTCATAAGGCATGAAACTATCTTTTGGCAATGCTGTCAGGTACTCATTCCTTTTTCCATACCTTTCTTTTTCGAAGGTGATAATTGAGACATTGCTGATAATGATATTGCAGTGCAGAACGAATAGTCTGTCGAATTCTATGGTGTGTATGGACAGCCGGCATTGGAGATTCGAGGAATGTGAGAGGTTTTATGGTAGGAAGTGCTGGTGACTGAGGGGATTTATGTTGTTAGAAGGCTATCATAAGTTGCGGGGTGTTCATGGCATAGAAAGTGCGATTCAATGAGCTGTGGAAAGAGAAGAAAGAAGAGTTTGATATTTACAAACGATAATCGTTCCAATATATATAATGATGCTAGAGGAATATTACCGCGTTACCCTATGCATCTCGAACACATGTTATTGTAAGAATTACTTAACCATATCTCTATTTGAATGTGAGTTAGCCATCTCTAGACATTCACTTTTCAATTTAGATATTCAAAGATATTCGATCGCTTAATCAACTTTCGAGACCTACAAATCTCTCCCTCTTCCATAGATTTTCTTTCTTATATGTAGCTTAATGTAGTCTTTGCAAAATACTGACGTCAACAATATCAAAAATCATAACCGTATCACCCCAAGGAAAACAAAAATTTCCATTAACACTAAAAGAAACTCATACCAAGATGGCGTACGAAGGGCTTCAGCGGAACTGCTGTGAGGTAATCACGCGTCTTCTCTACTCTACCACTTATGCAAATTATCTTTTATATCACAATGCCGATGCTAACGCAGCAAATCCATAGCGTGGACACCGCCAACAAAGTACCGTCGTGATGAAATGTAGGAACTGTTACCACCCTGCCTGTTCGGTTTGCGCCCTGAATAAGTGGTAGATGAGGCAATTCGGACGGCTTGAGGTGAGGGTGGTGACACGTGGGAGAATGGGCTTCAGCGCATGGGATTTGGACGTAGATAAGTAGATAACTGGAGAATGAATCGATGCAAATTACCACTAAAAAAGTTGCAGCTTCAATATTATGAAAGATTTAAAATGCCGTCCGTACGACAAGTAAGACATACAGATCTCCATTACTAGCGATAAAAATAACCATGATGCGCTGTCTTGAACATCTCCCCGTCTGCGCCGCTATCAAGCATACATAGTAACCGCCTGTCTCAAAGCCAATCACTAGACCCTTGCAATCGACGCCCCGGATTCCGTGCTCTGAGACAACCAACCACGCGGGACTCACGAGCAAAGCCGCCACACCATAAAAATATTCCCGCTCGCCTCACCAACACGCGACCAATTTTTGCACCATATCCCCCGCAAAAGACATCATAAGAACCATCAAAATGACCACTCTCCGCCAAGGACCTTGGAAGTGCTGCCTCGTATGTTTGTTCCCGCTAGGGTTAGGGATATAAAGCTGATGGTCTTCCCAGTGCGGCGTTAGCAATACGGGCTCGGATCGCCATTGTACTGCTTGTGAGCACGCAAGATGTGTCTACTGTCGGGAAGCCGAAGACGATAAGCCAGAGCCGGAATGGCAGCGTCTCGAAACTACGGATTGTGAGGAAGCTGAGCGGAAGCTGTGATGGGATTTGGGAAATGGCGGTGTATGGAAGTTATTTGGATTCAGGGACAAATTTGGGAGCGTTTGCGGTTTTAACGAATTGTTGAGAGCATCGGCGATGGTGTAATGGTTATGCGCTCGGCGTCAATTCTTGGAATTATGAGCTACAACTACTTTCTTCTCATATCGATGGATATGACTCTTTTCCGAAATCGAAACGATGATTTACGACCTCAGACTTTCTTTTTACAGTTTTTAATGACGAAATCTCGTTACCATTCATACATGTTCATTCATCCTTCTCGCAAATGGGGCGGCGATTTACATACAAGTCGATAGTAAATACTTTTCAGACTCGACTCTTCCATTTCCAGCAAGGAATTTAAACACAGAACTTGATTCGTTAGTGAGGCATCGACGTAGAGCTCATTCACATAACACCAGTGTATGACATACTCTTGTGACTGTCTCTCTAGCTCTATTTCTTGGGCAAACTATAGATTTACACTCTCTAAGAAAAAGTATAAGGAATTGTCCACATCTCTCCCCTTTGCTCCTTCTTTTTCTCATATCACCCAACCACATATCATCACACTATACTCTAAAGATTAACTCGTTTACTCTACAATTCCATTAGACACAAACTTACACGACTGTTTCCAACTCGCTAGAATTACCTCCGGAAGTCAAAATGTCTATCTTTGACTACGCCACTTACAGATGCTGCGAAGTGAGAGGGTTATATCTCATATCATGTTGGATGCTAATCATTCCGTAGTGCTTTAAGACAAATGCCAGTGTGAACGCAGAGTGCTGGAATTGCAAGCACGAAAAATGCGACCTTTGCAATAGACGCTGAGAAGGAAGGTTGAAGATATAAGGGAAGTAAGGAGATAGGGGTAGGAGGAGCAGCATGAGCGTAGCTTTATAGATGGAGATAGCATGGCTTACATAGATTTTAAATAACAAAATAGAAAAGATAACGTTGCAATTCCAACCAAGAAATGTTCAGAAAGTAAAAGATGTGAAGTGCACAATCTTATTTTTGGTATTCAAATTATCAGAGTGAAATGTTCTGATAAAAATCACGCACCGTTTTCTTCACGTTTGGAGTTCCTAGGACTGTGCTCGCAACGCACGCGATACAATAGCGCATGAAGCTTACATGCGTCTTAACGAGTTTGACAACATGTAATGATTCCGAATGGTAAATGGTCAAAATCGCAGTTACGTATTTACCTAGTGTTGATGACTGGCTTATCTAAACCACTCATTCATTTGGACATTCAGACATTGCCGATGGAAAAGTATAAATTCGTCACCTTTCATATTTTCTCCTTCTTCTACTTTCAGTTCAACATACACCAAACAGAAATTCATATAAAAAGAGAAAACATCTATATCTACTTGTAACCTCCGTATTATTATATTAAAACTTTAGGTATTGTAATACTAATCTTGTGCTAGACCTTAGCTACGCAACCTTAAGATGTCTTTTATCGTGTTATGTTGGATTTACCACTGAGTAAGATAACTGTTCATGCACTTATTACGACATTAAGATCGAATTCTCAGACGTGTAAATTCGACATTAGAATCCATATGATGCTAGTGCTGGTTTCGCTCTCTCGCTTAAACCGCTTTCTGTTTTAGGGGGTTGAGAGTCTCGGTGAGATTTTTTCAAAAAGAAACGTATGAACCTAGGCCTTTCTGAATGTACTTAGTATTCGAGGAACCATTTGAGAGAAGACAGAAGGGAAAGCTATTGGAGTTGATGTTGGTCACATGACTTGTACTCCCCCACTACCCCGCTATCAGTACAGTACATGTTTCAGCCTTGGCGCATATACTATCTCACACCGACTGCAGCAGCATGCTTCTTCGCGCACGTTAACGAACTGGTTGGCTGTTGCGCATTCTCTCAGCGAAGGCAACAACACTATGTGTCGAAGACGGCCCCATCCTAGGCCCTCTTGTCCTTGATAGGTAGTGGCCTTGCTGAAGCAAGAAGGTGGGGGCCATGCAAGAATCGAAGTTGAGAGACTAGTGGACCACGCACGATGCTGATCACGTACTCGGGCCGAGCAGTGGATCCGAATCTTGACCCGCCTTTTAAAGAAGGCTCATTTCCCTTAGCAAACACTTCTCGACGTTTCTCCCGACCGTTGTAGCACAGACTGGCATGTTGCTTGTCGGTACCAGAAGATCCAAGTATGGCATCGCGACCAAATCCCGAAGAGCTCCTCAAGAGGCTCGACGAACAACATCAGGCTTACATCGAGACCTTTCGGTTGGTGCATGAGGCTCTGAGCCAAGCTGTTGGAAACAATACGACCCCCACTTCTCCAGCTTCTGCGATTGCTCCCTCAAAACGTCGCACGCTTTCTGTCCATACCACACCTTCAGATCGACCATCATCTCGAGACCCTTCGACATTCCGCAGCTCAATTCTGACAGGTGAAAGCGATGAGAGCGACGACGACGGAGAATTGTATGTCCAGATCCCCTTGCCTTCTTACGACTTCGACCAAGAGCATTTGAGGCAACACCTGAAGACGCATGATTTCACAGAGCATGGCGCATTGTTACTTTCTTCGATTGTTCGAGATAAAAGATTGCTTCAACCTGCTGCATTGTTTCCGACTTACCCGCTAGATGAAAAGTGGCACAATTCCCACTACTCGGTCTTTGACGTTGGGCCAGACGGCGCTCCACTTTCACGTCGAGAAATCGTGAAGAATGGCACGACATCTATTGATTCAGCCATATGGCAAGCCATAAAGGTAAGACAATCTTCAGGGACTAAGTCAACTTTGGCTGACATGCCAGGATCTCAATGCCGATCCATCTGTGAGGAAGGCTGTCGGTCGCATTACCATTGTTCGTGAACCATCACCTATCATTTTTGGCGCGTTGCATATGACAATGAACCGAGACTTTGATATGGACGAGCTGTTCTATCTGCTTACCGACGACGAAGAGGATTGTGCAGTGGTTAGGGACAGACCATGCTCTCAAAAATAAACTAAACTGACCTCCCCAGGCGCACCTTACCAATCGTGCTTTTTGCGATGATTCGCGTCGTCAAAGATCATTTGCTTTCAAATTTGATTATCACACCATCGTTGGTGAAGAGGTTCAGCCTATGCCCTGGCAAAGGACAGACCCTCCAGAAAGACGACAAAATAAGACTAAAGACCATGTATCGTTATCACGGTGTACAAGTGTTGTCGCATTGTCCTTGACCGGGAAGCACATTAAGAAGCTGAAAAATGCTTCTCGCAAAGCTAAAACTCAACATGGATTTGTTCATGATCCTTGGGCACCTGTGAGATACCTGGAGATTTGTCGTGATATGCGCTGACAAATGATACAGTGGCACGTTTTGAACATTCAATGCTATCCTGACCACAAACACAGCATGGATAGCCACGACTCAACGAAACACTATGTGAATGGCCCTGAAGCTTTCCTCCATACTCTTCTTGCAGAATTTAAAGACGCTGAAAGGAGACTGGACGACATACACAAGAAGATCAGCAAGCTTGTATCGCCGCCAGCCAGTTTCATGTTTGATGGCCACGAACGCGACAAGCTTCTTTTCGAGGACGAACATTTCACCTACTCTCGACGTTACTTCTGGGCTTTTCAAACACTTGGTGTGATGAATAATGACATCAAGGCTATGGTTGATGCTTACAATGACAACTTCACAGATGAGGTCTGGGAAGGCAAGCATAAGACTTTTTGGCCAATGGTTGAAGAAAATTCCCCCCGCACTGTATACTGGCGAAAGCGAATGTCTACTTTGAGAAAGGACTTTGAGAGGACGGTCAGCCAGTTGGAAAAGTTGTGGGAGGAGAATGACGATCGAAGGAAAGATATTCGCACTTTAAGAGATCAACTGTTCTCTGGTACTTCGGTTCAAGAGAGCAGAAAAAGTGTAGAGCTCTCTGAAGTAACGATCTTGCAAGGTCATAACATCAAATTGTTGACGCTCGTAAGTTCTCACCCGCATAAGATCCTTGCCGGATCGTAAGTCTTACTTGCCTAGGTCTCCATCTTCTTCCTTCCCCTCACATTCGTCACTTCCGTTTTCGGAATGACCAATATGCCAACCGACCACCAATTCAAAGTCTTTGGCATCGTAATGGCGACCGTTTGCGTACCTTTCTTCCTTCTCATCGGGTCACTGAACACGACATCCGGAATGGAATTCTGGCAATCCAAATGGCACCAGCTTCTGCGATGGATTTTTAGTCGAAATCAACCGCCGAGTATAAGATCGAGCGGAAGTAGTAGCAATCCAGGTTGGGCTCTTCATTCATAATTTCTTTTTCATTGAGAGCTGACTCGTGTGAAGGGAATCTGAACCTCAGGAATCGCTCCATGTCAGCCTCCGAAGCAAAACAGGCGATCAAGATCCGCCAAGCGCAAGTTAAGCAAGTATACTCTTCCTCGACATCCATCATGAGCGTCAAGAAAGAGACCCCAGATTCCGCTACAATCAGCCAGCAAGATGATATCGACTTCGTCGTCAGTGAGCCCACATTCGGTCCAAGTACTTCAGTGTTGATGCAGCCGCCGACTCAAGCCATCACGAGCCCCTTGTCTTCTAGCGAGAAGCCGCAGGGATTCCGAGCTAATGTTAGTACTAAAGAAGAGAGGTCTTGGTGGGAAAAACTGACGAGGAGGAGGAGAGGTGAAAGTGGACGTGAACAAAATGTATAGAACGGATATAGACCTTTCTCTGTCCACCAAAGGCCTCCAGTTGCATCTCCAGCCCCAAAATTCTTCCCACGAAGGGGAGGCCGAAATTTTCTACTTGTATAGGCCAGTGGCAAAAATCGTTCAATAAGTCTAAAGCACTTACCTGGGCGATATTATGAACAGTGAATAATTGAAGGATAAAGAATAAAGTTGGGAGCCTCGAGTCAGTCGCTAAAGGCTCGCGCTTTTAGCGAGCCCCGCTTTTTACCCCTGAGCCCCTTTTCTTCTTATAGATTTAGAAACCCTTTTTCTCTTATCTATCTGAACAATGTTACAAACTCCATACCTTCTCGATTCCTGTATTCCTCCTACTGGGGTTTGGAGACCAATTACGAGAGCTTTAAATGGGGAACTTCGTTTGAACTTGTTTGGCACGCCCACGATACCGATATTGACTAAAAGATGCTGTCATCTGATGCATAGCACGAATCGAAAATGCCCTCTCACGACTAAGTTCCGACATATAGTTACCATCTATCGCAAAAAGGGACAAGATGCTTGACTGGTCACTCAGCCACCTGCGCGAAAATGATGCCATGCAAAAGCGCTCGTGACTTGGCCAACCGAGAACACGAACAAAGGGGAACGATAGTAAAGAGAGACATAGGGAATGTATAAGAACGGAGGTGGGAGAGTGCCAAATAAAACGGAAGCAAAGATTGCGTGCTCGCTAAACCAGCTACGTCGCATTGCAACACAGGTGACCTGATGTGGTATCAGCGAGCTGTTATCACGTGCTAAAAATTCTCTGATCGCGGCCCTGTCATATTTACGATACGAGGAGGACGACTGCACCTTATGGGTTGACGATTTGCATGTATCAGAGTATCACGGACCAACATACAGCAATACGATGAGCTTTGAGAACTGATATAAATATTTGTAAAACGACTCATACATCATAGACCCAAGAAAGGAAGTTGGATTAGCTCCAAGACATAGTAAAGTCCTGTTCCACGGCTAAAATTTGGCCGTGCAACGTATCCACCTCTTGTTCATCACAATCGCAGATTGCGATATACCATTAGCTAGCACCAGCGAGCGGGTATTTAATCTCAACTTATGCGTGGAATTCGCGCTTGTGGATCATCTGCTTGCCGGGTAGAGCAGTGAGCCCTAGATGATTTATTAGCTTAGGGTGTTATGAGAGAAAGTTGTGGAACTTACATCCTTCGATTGGCTCCCCGACGTGGTCCTTAACGGAACAAGCGTTCATCTGAGGAACAGCTTGCGACTTGAGTGGCTTGCCATTCCCGCAAGCGTCGAACATGCAAGAGGAGTCCATGGCTTTCTGGAGCGAGTCTCCCTTCCAGCCAAAGACGTAATCAGCATGAGTAGAGTAGCCTTCACCGTCGCCAGTGCTCCAAACGAAAGGCTGCGAGCCGTCCGTGGGCCACAAGGACTTGTCGTTGAACTGTCTGGTATCCCACAGAGTCTCAAGGGCCAGCTGGGGCATACGAATGGGATGCGAGGCTGGACAAGGGCCGCCGGGGACGAAACCACTGTCTTTTGCGGTATCGTACATGTGATCTTGGTGGTTGGGGGTATCGAGGTTCTTGCCGTCCCAGCATCTGGCTATTATTAGCGAATGAGGTGTTGATAAAGAAAGGATCACTTACGCTGGGAAGTGGTGCTCGGCCATAATACCAGCTGGGCACGGTGCTGTTGGGAACTCGACAGTCTCGGGGAATCTAGTCGATTTTGTTTGCAGGCAAGTATAGCGGAGACCTGGCACGGCCTTGTTCTTTGAATCAATTGTTGGGCTGCCAACAGTCATGCGGAAACCCTGAGATCATTAGTACATTATAAGTGCACGAATTGGTAGACTTACAGGCTTGAAAGCCGTGATCTTGTCCTTGCCATTTGAATTAAAATCCAACTGCGTATAATAAACAGTCATTCCACCAGTAAGCGCGCCTTCTAGCGCAGTATTGTCGTAAATTGGCACACGCTTGTACGTTCCGTTGCGAGCTTTGAAGTATAGAACGGCAGTCCAATAATTGGAAAAGTCCTCGGAGAAGAAGCATGTTGTGCAAGTACCCTTGTTGCCAATGTCCATTTCCGAAGAGTTCATCAGTGGCGCAAAGACATTTCCACCAACAATTTGATGGAGATGGGCTGAGGGGACATTGCCGGGCTCAACGAGCGGATCAAGGCGCTGAATACTAAGAGTCGAACATCCGAATCGGAGGCCAGCCTGGGAAGGCGCAACGAGCCCAAGGGCGAGAATCAACCACTTCATCTTACTGTATTAGAAGAAAACCCAATGACTAGTCCAAGCGATGAAGGAGATATACAAAAGCAGAAAGTGGAGCTGGCGCGCCCGTGTATAAATCCTAAATTCCAATCCTCTATTCCTCTATTATAAGCATGTCCTTACATGCCGTGAAAAAACTTGCCGCTTCTAGGATATACATTGCCAAGCCGCTTGTTTATCGTTTATCCAAACTCGTAGCCAAAGGCGTCCAATGTTTGAAGTTTCCCCAACATTACTCTAATTGTGCCATACTTGGAAACTGGATCTGCCGGCCTCGTGTAATGGGTTCACGTATTAGGATAATGTGGATCCTCACATTCCCCCTAAAGTTTAAGCGACAATCCAACGTAGTGGCGTCTGGCAACTTTAAAAGACACAGGGGAAGGGCGCCAGCTATCAGCGGCAGTGCAACTGCGTTAAGGCATTCTCTATAATTCCCACTACAGCCATAGTGAGCGGTCCGATAAAGCGGAGGGAATATTATCGTGGATATCGGAGGCGGTCTGTTTGTGATGCGGATGTAGAGAGAGGTGACAAAGGAAGGCGTCCGTGAGGCGAGAGTTTAAGCTTATTCGGTGATCTTCGTCAGGGTTCACAACCGAGAAAGAAGAATCTTGGTGGCCCTGTCGATCTGCCGGGGGTGGTTACTGTTTTGCGCTCGTCCGGGTCGATGCAGGTGGAAGAGGATCACTTAAGCGAAGTTGCCAGGTTCGGATAATGGGATGCATCTACAGTCAGGCTGAGTGTGTACAAGCTTGGCTTGGTCTGGGAGAGGGTAACACCCTCCAATCTTTATCATCGGGAATCGAGACCAACGGTTGATTAGTCGACTTAGGATCTGCTGCTCAGATCTGACAAATTCAATGATTGGGCAGATTTATCCAAATCTCTTTTTTTGACCACGTGGACTGGGATACTATCATATCAATTTGTTGTTGGTTGTGGTTCGAAAGGCGCTGGTTCAAACAGGATATATGGTTGGCGAAAAAAGTAGATTTGATCTGCGGCAATTCAATCTTAGTATAGGAGAGCTTGCCCAGAGCGATCTTCTGCATTTACAACAAAACAAGGATGGCAGAGGCCCTCAACTTCTGGGATCACATGGAATTGCTTGACACATTTATTGATAATGATGGACCGCACTCTCTCACATATACCGTTTTCTGTTCGAAATATAGGAAATCCTCTATCCAAGAGATCGCATCTATGCAATGTTAGGACTGATAGTCAAAAACCAAAGCGAATGGATCATCACGCCCGACTATACCACAGAAGTCTGCCAGATTTATAAAAATGTGGCACTGGACCATATAAGTGTATTCGTAGATCTCGATTTCCTTAAGGTCCTGCGACATCGGCGCAAGAGAATGTTCACCGGATTTACCATCATAGGCTCCAGATTAGCAGCGCTTACTGTCCGCTCCTCCTTTCCTCTCGGGCTAGTACACCCAAATCACAATCTCCATAAGCGCCCACAAAAGTATATCATCCTCCTCACCGCCACCCTAACCTTCTCCATCCTCATCGTTTACCAAGCATCAACAATGCCCTTAGCCTTCTCAGCTCTTCCCGTCGGATCTCACGTCACAAACTGAGCTCACGTATTTTGCCCCAGACCTCCTCCGCTTTATGCTCTTCATAGATGGCA
This sequence comes from Phialocephala sp. D728, assembly GCA_003988865.1. NCBI lineage: Eukaryota > Fungi > Ascomycota > Leotiomycetes > Helotiales > Mollisiaceae > Phialocephala > Phialocephala sp. D728. The sequence continues at coordinate 58,250 of QYAJ01000128.1, forward strand.
GTGTACAGCTCCGCAAGCATTGTGGAATACTTAATGATCCCATCCTTTGCATTCCCGTCCCGTTTTTTGGAGGCTGCGATGGCATAGAGAATCATTTCCTCCCTGCGAGTCATGAGATCAGTGCCACCAGCGCTGGTAGCAGTTTTAGTGGCGTCCAGAAAGGACGTGGTGCAATTGAACGTGACAGTGGAATGAGGCATCAAAATGAGTTGGCCAATAAGTGAGGCGCGGTAAAAGCATAGTCCAGCTTCAGTCAAGTTCGATAGTTTCTTGTGCATATTTCCACAGATTACCAATGACTGAAGAGTAGAATCATGGTTCTCGAGGAAAATCTTCTCTCGTATACGTAGGGCTAAGTCGTGGTAGAGGACAGCTTCTGATGCAGATGTCTGTAACTCCCACCACAACCATTCGATGACTGCAAACCTAACGGAATCTGGAAAGTTGTTCTTGAAGTTGTCAGTAAGCTCAAAGGATCCCGCCGGGTCCCAAAATAAGCATTTCTGGAAATGTGAGATCCAATGTGTAGCGGCGTATTGCAACAAGGTATCTTCAAGAAATAGACTCTCAATGGTGATCGTGCCTGGCGGTTCAAACACAACTCCATATGGTTCTGTGCAACGCCATTTTGAATACAGAAGGAGTCTTGTGGTTAGATCAGTCTGTGCAGCTTGTACTGTTCCCAACTTCTTTCCCTCGAGTTGAACATTGACCAGGCATTCTCTGATAACGTTATGGCAGAACCGTAGTTTGCCGTTTGTGATCACCACCAGTGGCCCACATACGTCCCTAATGTAATTTTCCACATCCATTCTCCTTCTTACAAGGGTTCCCTTCTGTATATCAACCTGAAGAAGACCCTTGACTTCTGCAATGCTCAACGCTCGCTCAGCCAGGAGGAGCCATGTTAACAATTGATTCGTCTTTGGCTTGGTAAAATCTGCTGTAGCGCTAGTGACGAGGTTTTCAACCAACTCTTTAAGTGGTTTAGAAGCCTCCAGAGTATGTATGAGCGTATTTTTGAGTTCATCGAGGAACATTTGCTGGCTTAGCGATCTAACTATCAACTGTGCCCACAAGAAGTTTCCGTTGGTAGCTTGGGCAATCATCTGCGCAACGGCTTCCTGTGCCTCATTCAGATGACTATCTTGATGATCATTCAACATGGCGAGCTGCTCGTAGTCACGGAGTTCTTCTTTAGTGATATATTGAACGGCGTCCAAAGTATCCTCAGGTGCAATTTGTCGTACGCAAGTCTTGACATTTGTAAAGCGTGGAGGCGCCCGCTGACACGTAATAACAGCTTGAACTTGATCGAAATTTGACGATAAGGCTGCAATTTGTTTGCTGATTTCGGTGAAATTTTCATCGTCACACCCACCATCTAGACCGTCGACAACAATCATAAACCACTTTGCTTTCAAATTAGCTAGTCCAACGCCGAGGGCTTCCCAAATTCTAGAGTTTAGTGTGGAAGGATCCTTTGCTCCAAGGGCAAGATTGTAGGCTGCCTTAATTGCATTTACCAGAGCCATATCACCTATGTTTAGATCGAGGAGTTGTCGAAGAAGGGTCTTTCCAACGATGGGAGCCGTGCAATGGCTCAAATTTCCGCTGTCTATATACCAGGTCAATTGCAGGCCTACGAATGAGGAGGGGGTTATGAAGGATCCAGAAGACAGTCACACTTTGAAGGAGAAGGAGGTCCCCGCTTAGGAATAGGTAAAATTACGAATGCGTCCGACACGCACCTTATCAATAGTCTCACTAATGCTTATGAATTTTTGGGGAACCGTCGCAATACAGAAACAAACCATCAAATAAATGAGAGAATAACTCACCAACAGAAACAAAAATCGTTTCATACGCTTTCCTGCCCAGAGGCTTTTGTAGCCGATTCAAGATCCAGCTGGCAACGACGCTCTTGCCACAACCTGCGGGGCCAGTAATAGCAAGGATTTTATCCCCACTGCGAGCGAAATCAAGGAGATAACGGACGAACCATTCGGAAGTTAATCTGACATTATAGCGATCACCTGCTACATTCTCGTTGACAAATGCTTGAGAAAGGTCGGTATGAGTATTTAGCCACCTGCGCAGAATACTAAAGGTCGCAGCATCATTACCCAATCTATGGCCCCAGAGTTTCTGGATGATTAGGTCTTGCTGTGTATTGAACACGGACATTTGCCTCTCAAACACCCTCTTGGTTGCGTTGGCGATTTCCTCAAGTGAGAGGTCGGTACTGCGTGTCCGATATTGCAGACTGATATCTTGCACCATTACGAGAAGCTCACCGAAGGCTTCGCTAATTTCATTATGAACTTCCATACTGGATTGAAGAAGATCCTTGCGTTTCACGAAGAATGAGAGAGCGTGTCCAACTTTGTTGAAGGTTGCGAACACGGTCTCGGTTGCCTCTGCATTATTTGAACTAAACTGTTTAAAGTGAGTGATGCAATCCACTGCAAAATAAAGGTACTTTCTATTGGATATGGAACTCTGCAGAAAATAGTGGTAGAATAAAACTCCAGAGAAGGAGAATATTATTTCGAGCAACTTCTGGATTCGCAAAGAAAGGATTGTGGACCAAAAATCTACATACCTCAATCAAAACGAGCACAACAACCCCTATCATCTCAGTAATATTCCTGTTATCAATGCAAGATGGTGAGAAAATATTCTCGAAGCTACACAGGCGCTGGGTAAAGTTCTCCGCAGAAATTAAAACTTTGTCCATCAGGCTGGCCGTGTGAGGTATGTGTATTAGACGTTTAGTTTCGAAAAATTCCAGAATGGCGTCTGGCCGTATATCTGCGCCAGACTTCAGCAAAGCATCCACCGCAGGACTATTATGTGAAATATCGCAGTAATAATCGCTGATTCTCCCTCTTCGTTTCGGACGTTTGGCGAGGCACCTCGAGCAAGGAGCACATCCAAAACGCGTTGTCGACGATGAATGACTGCCACGGTTAAAAGAGGGTTGATCTTCATAGTCAACTTGTCAACTTCATCTATCGATGGCCCCTCGGAAAGCAGAAAATCTGCAGTCTTCGCATGCCCGTGTCGTACCGCAAGATATAAGCCCGTAAGACCCTTGGGTAATTTCGCAGTCTGCCAAACTTCACTGCTTCCTGCCTGCTGGATTGATAGTTTCCAATCTTGAACGATGACCTCTACTAAAGAACGCAATCCAAACATACCTAATGGTGAATGAGTCGAGTGCTTATGGTATTTGACAGGTCGACTTACAGGCTATAGCAAAGAAACCTAGATCCCCATCGTCAAAGGAAAAGCCTTCTTGGAGATTGGGATCCAGTCGGTTAGAAAGCCCCACGCCTGGACGAAGTGTCCTTGGACTGAATCTTCATTACTGCATAGAGACGATTTCATCGGGTTGTGTCGTTCGCTTTGCAGCCACAACTCAAGAGGTTTGGACCAGTTGTTAGCTTGTTGATCATCTGAACCGGATTTCTCGCAATGATACGACTACATCGTATTAGCATACTGAATGAAAGTCATGTCATTCGCGTCTATCAGAGCTTCGTCGGATATGGGGCAAGAAGGACAAGTCCAGTGGCCAATCTGTTCCATGTGACGCTTCAGCACTCTATCTTGAGGCCCGTCAGCGTGATATATCTGAGCCATTCCATGTAAGGTCCGGACACATTCAGTCGCGATGCAGTCGTGGACTTGGCGATAGTTGTAGAGCTCATCCTTTTCCTTTTGAACAAATTCCAGCACAGAAATATGCCCGAAACTAAGGGTATCTCGCTCTCTGTTCTGCACTACAAGACCTTGACATGCAGTCAGAATATCGTCAACATTCAGGTCAGCAATCTCTACTGCATCAGCAGATTCGAGTCCGGCTATGACAACTTGGACAAACTTGTCTGTTTTGAGAGAAATATTGGCACCAATTATCCAAGATATAGCAAGGCGAGCGTAATCTTGATGGGTCGGGCTACTGGTGTCAATTCGGTCCAAGAGTTCTTTATAAATGCCAGTCAACTCGGTAGGAAGTTCCCTCATTGCCTTACTTATATCACTGGGACTTTCTCTTTCATAGATCCATTGAGTTGACATCTCGACGTAATGAAACCTGGCGTGAGTTAAAAGGTCGTCAGCTAGCTTAGATACCAATCATTGAGGATGAAAAGAGTGGTACGAACATTCCACCAGCCCTCTCTTTTAAGATAGCTTTGATTTGCGGGTTGAGGTCATTCACCCGTGGATTACCCTTCAGTAGTCTATCGACTTCTATATTAATATATATCTCGATGTCGCTCTGGGTAGCTAAGGGAAGCACGTTGATCATTGCCCACGATTGCAACTGGTTTTGAATCCTTGTCTTAGGTCGGCTTGAAATAAATATTTTCAGGAGACCTTTAGCTTCACCTAGGCCAGCTTCACCCAGGAGGTATTGCATAGAGTCAGCTATCCACATGAAGTTGTCCTTATCTATTTCGTCCAAACCATCAATTAGAATCGTTGTCTGGTTCTCACCATTCAGCGCTACCATCTGAAGGATAAGCTTGTGTATTTCGATTCTCGTCAATGCGTTTTGACTGTGATTCCGCTTCCAATCTTGGAAGATTTTTGAGCCAGCTTTAGTTGAGGCAAGCTGCGTCAGGATATCCATCAGAATATCGAGAACCCCGGGGCGAGAAGATTCAGAACCAGAGCAGTAGTAATATGCCATCGCACCTGTCGAGGACTTGTTGTACAACTCATCTAGGTATTTGATGACTGTTGATGTCAGGACAGTTTTTCCAATCCCCATCTTGCCATAAAGCCATATACCGCACGAGGATTTAGCATCCCTCCAAATCTGGAAATCCATATTGTTCAAGATCCAATGCCCAGGTTGATAATTCTTGTTGAGATCAATCTCGGCCTTGGAACGAATAGCAGCATGCGAGCGCGATTTTGCGTTTACAGGGAGCCAGTCAATAATGGTCTCTTGTTGCTGGTCTCTTAGGATACTATTACTTGTCAGATTGATTGACGCCCAGAGAAGAGAATACAAAGAAATGAAAGAGAAAAGCAAACCCCTCGATTTGTTCGATACGTAGGGCGACATAATACGTAGGCTTGACAAGCAAGTTCACTTTGTCAAGAATTTTCTTGAAATCGTCCGCATTCGATTCGTGCTCGAGGAGTGGAAGCTAAGATAAATTAGAGATATCAGAGTGAGAAGGAAGACTACTGACCCAAGTTTGTACTTCAGCATCTTGATTTTGGATTGCGTTTTTTGCCTCAGAAATCGCTCGTTCAGCAGCAGGAAGAATGGAAGCTGCCGCACGTTCTACCAGACACATTAGTAAGAATAACAGATGAGAACAAGGCAATGTGATATACCAAAGCGGTTCTGGTTCACCAAATAGTCTTTCATGTGCCCTACAAACTGTAGGATGCTCTTGTAGATTTCTACAACACCCTCTTCAAACCTCTGTAGGGCGTCTGTAGACCTAACAATATGAGAATCTCGATACAACGATTCATATACACTATATCTTGCAATGATGTTGGAGATATACTCCGAGTTTTTGAACGTGAAGTCCCGAATCTCTTTGGCATTGATTGACATCTGCAATCCGAACGAGATAACTGCCCAAGCCAGAGCTCCGTACTTTGTTGGATCGAAACTTATGCCAGCATTGATAAGAGACTTGACTTTGGTAGTACCATCGATCAACTTGTTGAGTATCTGAGTTCAAGTACAAGATTAGTCTCTGCATTTTTAGTCCTCAAGACTTTTACGTACGATCTTCCACTTCTTCTCCTTATCGGCCTTCTTCAGATCGTTTGCTATTCTCAATATGTCGTTGACAATGAGTACAGTCTTTTTGCCGTCGAGCTTATCCGGGTCTTCGCTGCCGCCAGGCTTGTTTAAATTACCATTGGTAATACTGGAAGCTACGCTCTTATCGATTGCGGCACGTTCAGATGGCTCTAGCTTCCCGAGGGCATCTTTCCAAAGGTCTCGACGGTCTTTACTGGTGCTTCCGGTGGTTCGGCTTTTTTCTGTTTTATATCAACACCTGACAGATGATATTGCAGAGACGGCTCTGAATGTTGTAGAGCCGCGATCCCATTGTCTGGCTGCTTTGGCTCCTCTAGTTGCTCTGACTGCTCTGACTGCCCTAGCCGCGCATGAGAACTCGAGTTCTCAGGTTCAATCTTTACTGAAGTGACTCTCTCCACCTGATCTCCAGCCGCAGATCCAGAAGCCGGCAGCATGGGCTGAACGGGCGATGGTTGTCGATGTTTAGGTCTCGTCCCATGGAGGATAGCTCTCACCTTCTGCCTGAAGACCGTGAGCGATAAAGAGGGCATATTGATTTATAGCAATAGCTAGTCTTTAATGGCCAGAGTTGTTGTACCCTGGCTGGCACTGGTAGTGGGCGAGATTGCCTCCTCTCACTCCTTATGCTCTTCAAAAAATCTTGAGCGACGAGACTATCCTCTTCTCACACCTCGGTCAAGTCTTCGTCAACATCTATCATTCAACGTCTTCCGCCAGCGCTCTCAAACGCCCTGCCGAAATCCGCCCTTCCTCAGCTTTCTCCACGCCTGCCTTTGCGTAGCCTGGTTTTTCAAGCAAGCCTGCCTCTTCCTAACCTGTCGGATTGCTCTTCCTAGCCCCGCCTGCGGCCCGCCTGCGGGGAGCCTAGGCCGGGCTGGGATGGGTTAATTTGCTAGGGTATAAAAGGGGAGCTTAGGCTTGCACGTGAGGATGACGCACGTGCCTATTTTTCGGAAGGATTTTACTTCATTTTCGAAAAGAAAATAGCCTTGCTCGCCTTCCTGTTCATGCCTAAAATACATGTGCGCCTTGCCTAGCCTTTCCTAAAGCTTCTTCCAAGTTGCCTTCCTTTGCCTAGCCCAGTAAATCAAGTCGCCTAACCTGGCCTAGGGTCTGGATTAGGCAGGGCTGGGCATTTGAGAGCGCTGACATCAAGAGCAAGCCATTATATAGGGATTCGTGACTCGAAGTGGCCTAGTGTGTGCTCTGTATAGTTCGTTAGCAGCTCGCACCTCGGGCTTTCACTGCTCTCTCTACAGGGGCGTTCACCTCGTCGCTTTGGTCTTGTATCATCGAAGAAGAGTTCAATCAAGAGGTCCTTGAGATCGTAAACTAAGTGTTGCTGCTATTGTCACGAGAAGAGCAACGCAGTGGTGGCTAGGTTGATATAACTCGTGGCAGGTGATGGATGCCTCAGGCACAGAAGTCTGGTGGCTGCCCATTTATCTTCTGAAAAAGATCAATGCAAGATATTAAGCTTAACATTTTATCTTGTAATAAATTATTCACAAAAGGATGTAATTTTCATGAAATGGCACTTTTTTCATGAATGGATCGAATTTCGAATTGGCTGTTGCAGATCTCGTGACTTGGCTGAAAAGCGATGTAATCTGGGATCACGTGATGCCACCCAACTTAGGTAGTCAGCTAGTTCGAAGCACCTGATTTAAGGTCTTTTCTCCATAAATTTGTTGAATCAACTCCGTTTACGCGCAATAAAAACCACAACGCAAAGAAAGAGGAACGACAATATCGGACGAGTAGAAGAGGGTCAAATAAAATAGAAGGCAGGTGCAAACGCTTCATATCCGGCACAGGGTGATCAAAAGGGGCCGCTCATCGACTTTTGCTGGGTGGCGGCGTGGTCGGGCCAAGACTCCTGATGCTGTCGTCCTAATTGGGTTCCTACGTTAGCATTTCCAGGGGATCCGAAAATGTGGGAACGCACCCGCACTTCGTTCGGCCCCTGAACGTCGCGTCGCAGATATCGCAATCCGAAATCAGTGCCGATCAGCACTCTACAGCTTAAGGTTAAATCTTTAAGCCAAAACATTCGGATGCAGCCGACGTCGACTTCAAACGGCCTCGCACGTCAATATGGTGATCCAAGGATTCAAACAAAATCGCATGGCAAGATACTGAACAGTGCCAACAAGCGACATGGCTGTTGCCAAGACGGTAGGTAGTCTTCATTGGGCTGCGCAGGAGTTCATTTCCTCGTTTCCGATCTTATGCCAACCGCAATTGGCCTACCAGTCTGGGAACCTTGCCGCGATACCACATCAATACGAGCAAGTGCTAGGGTTGATGTGCCTCAGGGGTCAGCGATAAGGTTATGTTAGATCTTCTAGTCTTTCATCGGATTCTCTCCTGAGCAGGTCCTGTTCTATTCTGTGCTCAAACTTTTTGCCCCTCATTTTGGCGTTTGCAGCTGTCTTTCCAGACTTCACACACATTTTTTTTTCTCCATCCCCAAATATGCAATAATGGGGTTTCTTTCTAATATTAACCTTCGCAAGGTTGCGATTGTCCTCGGTGTAATCGTCTTGATCAAAGTCCTTCTTTCATACCAAACAGAATTCTCATTTCACGAACATGCTTTACCTCAGCTCATCCCCTCCTACAGCTCTTCGAACCCTCCGAAAGGTTATTCGATAAAGCCCATCGCATACGTTTTCCCGCAATACTACGTTTTCGAAGACAATAATAGGTTGCATGGAGAGAATTTCACCGAATGGGTCAACGTGAACAAGACCACACATAATTCATTCGGGTTAGAGACGATTCGGCCTCATGAGTCGATAGGGTACTACAACGGCCTCGAATTTCAGACACGACAACGACAAGGAAAGTTCCTAAGAGACAGCGGTTTCTATGGCGTAGCATTCCACCATTACTGGTTTGCAGGAAGGCCTGTGATGGATCATGTTGTCAAAGCAATGTTGGAAGATGGAGAACCGAACATTCCTTTCATGCTATCCTGGGCGAACGAACCGTGGACGGCGAGGTGGGATGGTGGTGGCTTTCGCGCGGGACAAACTTTGATCGCCCAAGATTATGGCCTGCAGCAGGCCTGGAGGAAGCACTTCGACTGGCTCTTACCTTTCTTCCGCCACCCGAAATACATTCGTTCAGAAGGGAGGGTCCAATTCATGGTCTATAATCCGTCACATATGGGGCATATTGCGCCACAGATGTTTGCAAATTTCAGGCAATGGGCCGTGGAGGAGGGACTTGGAGGGATGGACATCATTGAAACACGATGGGGCGAGGGTAGCACTCAAGGTCCAGACTCCTGGAGAGGTCATCCACCAGACGCGATTAATGAGTTCCAACCCCATGCTGGTGGTAGAGACATTGCTAAATTCTCCTCCTTGGAGAGACTTTCAAGGGTATATCACCGTGGCACTCTCGCATGCTGGGATACCACACCTCGACATCCTACAGATGGCAAAGCGGTCGCTCTGCCTGCGTGCCATCCTATCCCATGGAAATATCATTTGGTTGAGATGTTCAGAAAGATCAAATCTGATCCGAATCCGATTGGCGCGGAGAATTTCTTCTTCGTCAACGCGCTGAACGAGTGGGGCGAGGGGAATGCCATCGAGCCCAGCGTACAGTTTGGAGATGGGTATGGTGCTGCGATGAAGAAGGCTCTGGAAGTTTCAGAGAAGGAACACGTCTGGCCAGACCTTTCTATCAAAGCCAGCACAGCACACGATCGAGAGATGGAGACACTCGTGAATCAGACTGTTGATGTTTGCGTCCTTGTTCGTGCGTCTCCAGTGCACGCCGAGTCCGAGGTCTTCAAATTGTCAGCAATGCTGCGATCTCTTCAAGCTCAAAACAACCAAAAGTGGCGAGCTGTTGTGTATCAGAGAGACAGATCAGATTTCCCAAATCTGAAGAAGACTGTTCTCCAATCTCTCGATCCACGAATCAAGCATGCTGTCATCCCGAAAGATATTGTTCTACCAAAAGAGCGAAGTGAAGGCTTCACAGCAACAGACTGGATCCTCAAGAACCTGACAGACCTCGACACTGGCTGTGCATCAGCGAGGTATTTCCTAGTCACCGATGGCCATAACACATACGAACCAGCCGCATTCGACTCCTTAAGCCACGCTTCAAGTGACCTGGTAGGACTAAACTTCGAATCACGAACCAACATCTGGAACCACCCCGACCTAAAGAACACATCCTGGGCCGATCGCTGCGCACGTCTTGAAGACGTAAGTTTCCCATTCCCATCACCATTTCCACAGATCCAGACACTAACAATCCCCACCAGCCAATCCTCAATTTCTGCCGCGTCTCAGCACCAACAGCTGAATCCTTCGACTTGACAGCAACATTCATCCGCCTCCCCAAATTTCTCTCCTCGAAACTAACCTTCACCCCACCACCCGCACCCAAAACCAACACCACCACTCACTCCATCAGAAAACGCTCACACACCCCCTCCTCCACCTCACCCACAACCGACCCCTCCTTCTCGCTTATCAATCACCTTGTCACCACTCTCCACTGGACGCATTCCCGCACCTCACCCACCACCAACGCGTGCCAAATGCGGCACAACCCCTCCTACAGCTCTTGCCTCAAAACCGGAAATTTCTGGTTCGATTCCCCGCTCTATCATGAGATGGGCTGTTACACGACCAGTGATCTGTTTGCTGTGGTTGGGAAGAAGAGTCCGTATTTGAGGGATGTGGATTTGGAGTTCTTTCGGGAGAGGGGATTGTGTATGCGGTATAAGGAGGAGATGTTTGGGAATATGACGAGGGTGATGGACGGGTTGCTGAGGGAGGTTGGGGCGGAAGGGAGGAGGAGGAGGTGAAGAAGGGTGGTTTGGGTGAGTGAGTGAGTGAGGGATGTATAACAAGGAGGGGCATTTGAAGGCGTTTTGGGGCATGTTTGGGAGATTGGCGCTATTGGACATTAGAGTTGAGTCATGTATTCTGGTCTCTGACGAGATAACTTCTCATAGTTGGATGATAGATTGTGTGAGAGGAGAAATTCTTTAGAGTGTTGATAGACAGGATTCTTCTATCTTAGAGGTCCCTTGGACCAATATCAAACAAAGTATTAGGATCTAAACGACTTCACTCGCCCACTCATCACTCGAAGATTGATCCCTTGCGAGTACGGTCATATCTGATCTGTAGCTCTTCTCCATCCCTGACGGGAATGGTAGCATTACAAACTGGCGCTGAACCTCCAAATGTTCGCTGAGAGGAGCTATGTTTAATCCACGGGTATGGCTCCAGAGGCGCGAAAGTTTACAGGGCTGGTAGCAAACGCCGAGTTTGAAGACGTCGCCCGAGCAATGGTGACAAAGACGGCAAGGAAATCACAAGCAACCTAGAAGCTGTGGACAGTCAACTAATGCGCTCAACAACTTTCCAGTAAAGCTGAGTTACAGATCGTACTAACTACCGCTCGGGCTGAGTGCAACTCCAGGGTGAAAATCACAATGTATGATCGCCCGTGAAATGTCACGCCATCTATATTGAATGAAGACATTTGTTAAGTCCAGCTCGAAAACAAAACCAACGCCCCTTTCCAGCACCTGTTAACCCGATGTCCCGACCATCCATTTATAACCCCAACCCACGTGTAATTCCACCCAAAAGTAGACTTCTTCCTTGTCTTTTTGCGAACTTGCTTGCATCATCTGCGAACGCTTGACTATTCTCTAACATCCGATCGGTGGTATCTCCCATGATGTTCAGCTTTTCCGTTCTCTCATTTAATTGTCTTGTCATATATTCTCCCCAGCCCTCGGAAGAGACTGTGCCAGGAGCACGGCTTGAACCCTGGCCGCCAGAGCGAGCCATTCGCTGCTCTTCCGCGGCTGCGACTAACATGCGTTTGCTTGGTGGCCTGTCTGGTCCACCGATGAGCAGATCTAGATCTGTAGGACTGACGTATTGGGTTCCAGAAATCCATTGTAGGTTCGAGATTGTTGGCCGAGGTGGTATGAGTGCTTCTGGATTGAAAAGCTTGTCCTGCGACTTGGGAAGTGATTGTCCTGTACCCCAAACCCCAAGCATTGCAATCTCTGATGGGCCTGTCCACCCAAAGATATCACCCGAAGACGTGACAATACTGTTTGAGGATCTTGTCTTGTCGAGAACACCAATTCTTGCAACGCCTATCTCTTTCAGAGCCGGTAGCGAGTAAGCCCGAGTCGTGCCGTCACCGAACAGACCGACGAGAGCGTGGGCACGATCTTCGAAATCAATCACATTGGCAGCGTCGCATAGGGAGCTGTCCCAGGTCTTATGGGCACCTTTTGCTGCCGCAGGCTTGAAGATGCGAGCTTCTGTTTGTGTCGCTAGGTAATGTCAGTCTTATTAAGCTCCCACCGAGGAGAAGTAATAATTCAGAATACTTACCAACGACAAGTGTACCGTGAGTCTGCTGGCCAGTTCTCAGAGCGCCGACAGTGGCTCCAGTGGCAGGTGCAAGCTTTCCAGTATCGACATTTATTGGGGAGATTGATATGACTCTATCCGCCAGCGATGTGATTCCTGCAAATTGGCCAGTATAGCCTCCATTCGGTTGAGGTAAGATCTTGAATGTGGCAACTTTGCCGAGATTCGTGCCGACAAAGCATGCAATACTGGAATAATTGTCACCTTCGAGTGTCATGACACCGAATTCTATGACCACTGGCCAATCTGGTTTTCCGGACGTGGATGAGCTTCCTTTCTTTATGAAGCTACCTCGTTTGTCGGCCTTGACAAATTCGCTGATGGACGATCTGAATATGACTGCAGGGCCACGAAGATCGATGATGGAAAATGCTCCTGTTTCCGAACCAACACCGACAAAGCCAACATCTGACATCTTGACTACAGTTATTGGTCCTTTAGCCATGTCGTATAGTACGAAAGGTTGCAGACCTTCCTTCAAGGTCGGCTCTGCGCGGGTAGAGATATCCGTAAGACCTCCAGCAACAGTCTCTGTTGCCTGTGGTGCCTCTCGTCCGAATAGCTTATTGCCTCCCCAACGATAGACAACTACTTCCCCGGTCGCTGTACCGACAGCTAGCTCTCCCGTACTACTACCCATGCTTAAAGAGGTGATGTTAACATCATCGTATCGATCCAGGGACCGTGCAATATCAACTTGTAAAACGGCACTGTTTTCGAGTTCGTCATTGTGTCCTGCATCCCAGATTCGTACAGTCCCGTCTCCATGCGCCATCTGGACAATATTCCGTGCTTCGTATCTTTTCAAAGTTTTGACACTCTCCGCACCTCCTCGCACGAGTTGAGGACCTTGCTGCCGGTTTTCGATCATGCCAAGCCATCGTCCCCGGTCGACAGGCGCTACAGCCATGGTTGTCACAAATGGATGAACGAACGAGATGGAAGGATGCAATTGATTTGTAGGTGAAATGGGATATCCGGTGGGAAAGCTGAGCGTGATAAGCTCTCCTGAGGTAAGCAGTGCAATTATAGCAATAGGATCTTGAGCGCCAGCGAAATGTGGTGAAACACGGGGAATAAGACAGAAATCAACAATCTCCGCTCCGACAGGAGTAGGTAACAAATGTTGGCGTTTCGCCTCAAAGTAATTTGTGAGCATCGGCCATGTCGAGGTTGCGTATACTGGAGTAGCACCTAGCTCAAGAAATGTCAATCCTTTTTGAGGAAGAGTGGTTGGTACACCTCCAGCAATCAGAATTCCAGTATCATCAGGATTCCCCTTACAGCACCAAGAAATCTTTGCAAAAGGTTCTTTCAATGAGAATGTCCCTGGTGTGTTACCAAAGCTGTTGGGTTGAGTTCCTGGCTTGTCGATATGTGTGTCTGTTATGGTCCTTGCCATCACAACGCGGCCATCTTTAGGGTCCCAAAACACCAATGATGAATCATCATACGCAGTTCCGACGAATGTGCCACTTGGATGCCAAAATACTTGTGTTAGATGGGGCTTGCGCACTTTCTCTGCTCCCAGAGGATCGGCGATTCCTCCTGGAGCTCCAACAGGAACCTCATAATCGAAGAACTTTATAGCCTTGTTCTGCTTGAACGAGTAAATCACCGCTCCTTCGTGGTATCCTATAAGAAGCTGGCCAATGTCCCGTGGATGTAATTGCATAGAGACGATGGCGACTAATCTGGCCCTTGGATTCCGCTGACGCCAGAAGTTGGGTAGCCGCAGCGGTGCGAGTTTCTCTCTATCTAAATCAAATGCAATCACTTCGCCATTTTGTAGTCCGATCATAGCCCAGTCCAACATAGGATCTGTTACTAAACCCGACACAAGACCTGGTGGTGCATAGCTTGCCAACTTCTTCTGTGATGCTAGATCCCATATTATCAATTCGTTTTTAGAATCGAGACTTATGAGGCGGTCGGCGCAAAACTGGAGGGTCTTCACAGATGCTCGGCGGGGTAATGTGAGAATCGCCTGGACACGCTGCTGGCCGAAGATATAGATCTGGCCACTTCCAAAAGTCGTCTCGTTCGTACCTATCGCGAGGAGAGATTGTACAGGATCGTATGCTAAGGACCTGTCAGGAGTCAGTTTGCGCGTAGCATCGGGCTTTCGGGAGCTGAAATTACCCAATCTGAGAGTTGATTCCATATCTTGCCTGATCGTCCGGCGCAAACAGCTCCGGGAGTATTCCAGCAGAAAGGTCATTCTGCACACCAGCTTGCTTTCCACGTAGAAAGCCTGCCATCTCGTGCCTTAATGTAGAAACGAGACTGAGGTGGGAGTGATCGGACAACTGTTTGTGCCCAGCATTCCGAAGCCTTGCGATGACGCAGCTTGGAATCACGTGAGCTTAAAAAGCTCTGTAAACCCCTCCCTAGCAATATGTCAATCTATGCTTCCTGGCCCTGTTACTGGTTTGAAATGCTAAGGAGACAGGATTATAACCCTGTAATGCCTGATATGCTGTTTGTTCATTCATGGGATTAGTAAATCATGCCGCCCTAGCAAGTGCGGAATGTTTCTTCCATCAAATCATCTAACATTTCTACGTTCACACAAGTATCAGGCCCCAAATGGCCTGTTATATGCCTATGCCTATACTAAACCAAGCGGTGTATTATTCTCTTGCAGAAACCTGTCTTGCCAATGGTAGCTATAAATTTATGTGGGGTCACTCCTAGCCTAATTAAGCACTTTATCTGAGTCTCCGAATCGCTGAATGAGTACCAAACGCCAAGTCTAATATTGTTAAGGTGGCTGATTTATGCATTCGGATACTGCAGATGGACAGACATCACACCTAGAAGCAAGGACATGAAATTCAAGGAATAGACTTTGGGACTTTTGGGAATTGCAAGAAATGCATTTGAGTTGTAGATAGCAAGACTAAACTACCTACGAGGATAATCTAAGATTAGTACGAAGGGTCCTGGCTAGAATCGCGTTGAACGTATGACTTTCTCGCTTTCTGGAGAAATGGCCTATAACATCTTGAAGGGGAGTTCATGGTGTTGAAGTACTCATACTCCCCATTCGATCAGATCCTCACCGTCATCGAAGAGACTGTCAGGAAGTACTGGCGGGCCTCCATCCGGTCCCCAAATCGCCCAATAAGGCATCCAAGCTTCCTGGATCCTGATGTCTGTGAGCATGATTGCATCTTCCAATTCCTTCTTCAGCTCAACCAAATCCTCTTTGTCTTGCTTGGTTGCAATACCCGCCGTGATCATCTCCTCAATCAAGTTGATATTGCTCTCGATGCCCTCGACGACATTGATATGCGGTGGCGGGTTTTCAGCGACGTTTGCTCGGTCCTGTGCAAGGATGAGATCACAGAGCTTGCATCGGGTTATCGAACGGTTGAGGGTCTGATTTGGTGGGACATGAGGGAAGTTCTGGACGAGAAAGACCAGTGTGGGAGGGAACCTCACGTAGGTCTTTTCGTGTTTACAGGTTGCCATTATGGATGCGGATGTTCGAGGTGCGTTGGTCAGAATCTGGAAGTGTGTTATCAAGGAACTCAGTGTCGTGAATGGAGGTAGACGTGAGGGTTTATGATTAGAAGATAAAAATTTAGGCCAGACTCTGTTATGAATCGTGGTACAAATGAGAACAGTACATTCAGGAACAAAGGAGACTTCTAGATGCGGGTGCGAGCAGATTGAGGACACGAGAACTTCTTTCACAACAAAGTTGGGTTTGAAAAGAACCATCCCAGGCGGCTGGCAAAGAGAAGACAAAGATCTGAGACTCCACCACTGCGCGTGGAGTCCCCTCAGCTACCCACCACCCAGCCTGTAGGTAATATTGCTCCTCTTCGTAGATATGTCCGCCAGAGATGTTGCTCAGCACCCTATGCATTCGCATGCCGAAGGTTAGAAAATGAGTCTCAGCGAAATCCTTTTCTCTCCTCCAATTTCCCCTCCAAGACCTGCCATTGAAAGAGACGTAAGCCAGAGTGAATATGAAGGATTGTTTCAGTTTGTTGTTGGAGAAAGAAGAAGAGATTGAGGCGCGTGCTCATCCGAGAAAATTCAAAATTTCGATCTCATCACGTGTCGGTCCAGATCGAAGCGAGCTAGCGTCCGCCCACACCAAGTGGGACTTATTTGACCCCTCCATCGACTCATTGGAATACATCGCTTTTGACTGGACTCGAGGACTTTCAACCGACACACCGCGCACATTAACAACCTCTTATTTTCCGCTACACGGTCTCAAGACGCAGTTGCTTTGAGCAGAGATAACAAGCTTCGCTTGTTCTTATCTACAGTCATGGCTCCAGGAGGACCCCCAGGTGCCGGTCGTGGCAGAGGAGGAAAGTTCAAGAAGTTCACACGAGGGGGTATGTGCAGCCAAACCAGCCTGCTCGGGCGCAATACTAACACAATGCTTAGGTGGTAAGCACTTCTCAAAAAACCTTCGACCCCTTGACGCAGACGGAAACGAAGTCGCCGAACGAGACCCAAACGCCGAGTCATCTGAGGAAGAGGAAGATAGTTCGGAAGAAGAGTCTTCGTCTGAGGACGAGGATCCCAACAAGCCAGTATTGACTCGAGAGCAACGTCGTGCTGCGGCCAAAGCCAAGAAGGAAGCTGCTATCGCCAAGAAAAAGGGAGTCCCACAACCAGGTGATATGCCTTCCAGCTCAGAGGAGGAGAGCGACGAAGACGACGATATGCCTGCAAATCCAAATCACTCGAAAGCTGCAAGAAACCAAGCAAAGGCCGCGCCAGTCAGTGTAGATGAGGCAGCAGAGGGTGTGAAGGAGATGAGCGTGGGCAAGGGAAAGAAGCCGGTCGCAGAGCTGAGCCGCCGAGAGCGAGAGGCAGTACAAGCACAACAGGCCAAGGAGAGATACCAGAAGCTTCATGAAGCTGGGAAAACCGACGAGGCGAAGGCAGATCTTGCCAGACTGAAGTTGATCAGAGAAAAAAGAGAGGCAGAGGCAGCCAGGAAACAAGTGCGCTACAATATCCATGTCTTTGCGAGCCACTACTAACAGGCGAATGTAGGCCGAGAAGGAAGAGCGAGAGGAGGCTGAGAAAGCAAAGAAGGTAGAGATTGATGCTCGCGAGGCAAAGCGGAGAGACGCTGCTTTAGGAACCGCGTCGAAGGCAGCTAAGGGCAAAGGGAAGAAATAAAGTGCATACCCCTCAGGAAACTACGGACAGGACCTAAATCTCATAGGACACTTGCCTTTGCGGAACGGCGAGCGCTGCGGCATTGTTGGCATACGGGCATTTGATTTCATTTCTTGTTTTCATACACAATTGTCAAGCAGAAGGATACCCTACACTGCAGATAACTCTTACAGCTTGTATCTTCCTAAATGCATTGATCTCCTAGGCACATTTTATTTCAACCATTTTCCTTTTCGGGGTCACGAACTTCGGCTTGGCTTGCAGTTTAAAACCAAGTGCCATGCCCAACGGGCGTGACAAAGTATCTGAAATCTTCCAAGCGCGTGGAAGATCGACCTCAGACATCTACATTGTGAACCGTGGAGCACATAACTCTTGCCTTTATCTAGACCGTAGCCTCCCATTGATTTTTTAAATTTATGGTGCTATCGCCCTGTCGGTCTCGCTTCTGTTTGTCCCTTCCGTTTGCAGATGCGTTCAGCAACTACTCACCATTTCCGTCGCCGACTCTTCGGCACCAAAAAGAATCAAAATCTCCAAGAAACAATAGTTA
Source organism: Phialocephala sp. D728 (assembly GCA_003988865.1). Lineage (NCBI taxonomy): Eukaryota > Fungi > Ascomycota > Leotiomycetes > Helotiales > Mollisiaceae > Phialocephala > Phialocephala sp. D728. Next base: position 76,212 of record QYAJ01000128.1, read on the forward strand.
CTGATTCTTGAGCATAAAAAACTCCACAGATGTGCAAAAAGATTCCCATCAACTATGGATAAAGAAAATAAAATATATATTATTGAAGACTATCGGATTTGACTGCAACAAATTAGTACCAAGAGGCGAATCACTGAAAGAGGTTACTTACACCGATGACCATCTGGATATCCGCAATTGCTGGAATCAGACATGCTACCACTACACCAAGCCTTCGAGTTTATTTGAAAGCAAAATGCTTATTTAAATCTATAAGGAAGTCTAGGACTCAGACTTAGAAAGTGATATGTGAGGGGAGCTACTGCTTCGGGAAAGTCGGTACAGGCGAGCAAACAGAATTTATTTTGCGCCTGTCTCCTTTCCTTCTAAATTTTTAATTCGTAATCATGAAGGCTTTAGGTTTTCTTTTTCTACCCCGAGTCTCATATCCTGGCTTAATTCCGTGTCTCCGTCGTTAGATATTTTGATTCTCGTTTGTCTGCTGCTCTGCAACGTTCGCGCCAACCTTCGATGTCTGATTCGGTGGTGCACTCCAGATCAGTACAACTTGCTACTCTGCTTGCCGCCTATTGCTGCGATGTTCAGCATGTAATACTGAAGTGTCCGTCACGTTTCTCCGTTCATTAGTTATGCCGGGGCCAGCTGCTCTCTCTGCGATGCGAGGCGTTGAGCTAGCCTAGTTCTCATCTGCAAAATCATTGTCCCAGCACATTACCCATCAGATTATTAATTCTGCATTGCTCTAAAGACCAAGATCACAAACAACATCTGAAGTTAGGCAGTGATCCACGTGATGCGGCGATTGTTCGATGTTGGTGGCTAGACTCTTCGTTCCACGAGATGTCTCTCGACAAGCAAACACGATGTAAGAGCTACACAACTAAGATTAAGAGCGCGAAGGTCAAACGATATAGCATCGTGAAGGATGCCTTGACCAGGTTTAATTCCCCAACTTCCTGCACTTCCACCCCAACTCCTTCTTTCCTGTTACATCAACCTCCATGAATGCTGGCCCATTCTTCGCTCTTCGCTTTTCATGGTGAAAAATCCCAAGGTTTTAAGGCTTTCAAGTCTTTCAATACCACAGCACCCACACCAACGCCGATTCCTGCTCGTGCACCTGTCGATAGAGCTGAGGACGAACTGAAGGGGCAAGCCGGTATTGATCACAGACGACAATATAGCGAAAGCCTGCGGGCGGCATTGGAGCTCGAACCAGAGCTGATGCTTGAGCCACACATAGCCGTATGTCGCTCTTCCACACACTGCCATCCATTGCGACTGCTTCGTCTTGTCCAGGCTTGAGGGCTTCTTCTTTGTCTTCTCAAAACATCGAAGACCGAGGCTCATGTATTGGTATTTGACTATTGTATCCTTCAGGTTTTGAAGTCATTGAATGATTATTTGCAGCGATCTAGTTGGGATCTTCGATTGCAGCCGAATCCCGTGCAGTATCCGCGCACTGTCCCACGTGATCTTAAATTCAAAGGCCCAATTACCTAGGTATCTATGCGTCAACCAGAGGCTGTCTATTCCAAGCCAAAGTTTCAAAAATAAAGATCGCTACTCTATACTACAGAGGGCAGAAACGTGGAGATAATGGAAGCACATAGAGCGTGCTAGTCACGTGAATATACATGTGCGGTTTTGTTGCAAGTCGCATCTGCACCTTCGCCCTTTCCCGCCTCGTCGCCCAATCTACAAATCCTCTCGCCCTTTTCCTTCCTAATTCTCTCGTACAACGTCGAACAACGACTGCCAATTTATTTTCCATGTCCCCTTAACGGAGCCGTTTCTTTCTATAATATTTCGAGATCGATTGAGAGCTTCAATGAATTGATTGGAAAGTGTTACAATATGAAGATTCTAATATAGGAGGATGTGTGGCGTATCGCAAGCCCGCCTTTTTTTTTGGCTCAGCCCCATGGTTGCCTGAAGTTTAGCAGCAACATCTATTCCTGCACGACCCCCGACACCTTCTCTTTCACAATCACCAAAACTCAACAGTACTGCACCTGAGATCTACCGCACGTTCTACCATACGCCCCCGAAGCTATGAAGATTAAATCTGCTCGAAAACGGGTTGAGGAGCACAGAGATGGGTCAGTGGCTGGTGAGGCTGGTGATTGGGGCCGAAAAAGGCGCAAAGTGGTGTCGAAGAAATCATCCAATGTCGGTTGGGAGCCCATCTCTCAATTCCCTCCTGCGATGAACGCTGCTCCAAACGATGGCCCGGCAACTTCGAAAAGAGTGGTCAACATGTCCGTCGTACATGGCCCGGGCAGTACCGCGACCGGACCGGACAACAGTTCAAACACATTCCCATACAAACCTCTGGATGTCGACAAGTCGGAAATACGAATCATCATTCTGAAACCGGGGACGGGCTCATCACCCATATATTGTGAGCTCCAGTACGTGGTAACCAACACCAATTGGAAATCTCGCGCTCGATATAGAGCCTTGTCTTATACTTGGGGACCTCCAGAGCCAACGAGGACGTTGTTACTCGATGAGGTTCAGATCCAGGTCCGCGAGAATCTTTGGCAAGCTTTATACCATATACGTCAACCGGAAAGTGAAGTTCGACTTTGGGTTGATGCAATCTGTATCAATCAGGAAGACATCCTCGAGAGGAATCAACAGGTATCAAGGATGGGTACGCTGTACAGTCAAGCCGAAGATGTCATTATCTGGTTAGGTCCGGAGCAAGATAATAGTGGCGAGGCACTTTCTTTCATCAAACAAACAGTAGTACCTCCATGTCGGAGTGTACCATTAGATTCACATGCTGGTGTCCTTTCTTCAGCTGCTTTCCGCGGCATTCTCCCACTTTTGGGTCGAGAGTATTGGAAAAGGGTGTGGATTATTCAAGAAGTATTCAGAGCCCAGAAAATTACCATATATTGTGGCCATGAAATACTACCTTGGAGGTACCTCGCAAAATTCTTTCGACTAGTTCGCCGAAACTATCTACAGTTTCAAGATCTCGAGACACTTCAAGAACATCCATCTCGGTCCACAATATTACCTCTTGTGCACAATCATGCCGCTACATTGACAGATCACCGAACTTCTCGCTCTCAGTCCTCTCAAGACTTAGAAACATTACTTTTCTCCTATCATGGATCACTCTGTTGCGATCCTAGAGATAAAGTGTATTCTTTGCTCGGACTAGCGCGGAATCAACTGACTAGGCGTTCAGAACGCCTTGCGGAGCAAGAGTGGTTGACTGTAGACTATTCCAGGTCACCGCGTGAGCTGTTCAGAGTTCTCGCACTGGAGTATCTGGCTAAGGTTGGTGACCGCTTCCTTGTTCGATGGATGCAGTTATTGCAGAAGATTCTGAACCTACCGGCTCCTTGGACGGATCCTCAAAGTCCCCCGTTTCCTCGGACCTCTCAAGGCAAGATTACGTGCAAACCCTATTTTCCCTGCTATATTTCACACAAGGGGCCTCAATGTGATGTTCAATCCAACACGCGTATTGGGCCAGGACATCAGGAGTCAAATGAAAAAGCCCTAAGTCGATTTAAAAATGTCCTGGAGTGGTACGCACAAGTCCGCAGATCCAGAATGCCTTCTGCGGCCCGGCTTATATCTACATTGGAAAGTTTGAGTGATGAAGACATTGCGCGTCTGAACAATTTCAGGCAAGCTCAATGGATTGCAGGTCCCTCCGGGACTTGCAGCTATCGCTTTAGCAGCGCGAACCAAACAAAAGCCACCGCTTCCACGACTGTGCGGCTTTTCACGACAACGGGAGACCGAGCTGGGTTCGCGTCTTGTGATATTACGTCTGTAGACGAGCTTATGCGCTTCCCTGGTAGCGATATAACATTCATAGTTGGGCTACATTTCAGCGGAGAGCGTTTACACCGAGGCTTTGAATGGTTAACGACCCCCATCAAAGGCAGGGCGTTCATTATCTCATCTGACAACACTTTGAATGATGAAAGCTTTCTTACATCATTCAATACCACTTTCAAGTATGCAGTGCCAAGCATACTTGACTTTAATGACCCAAAGGATAAGAGCGAGGAGCACATGGGTACAACGTCTGGAGGCTCAAAGGAGATTGAAATATACGAGGATGATAGCAAGGGTGACAGTCCCGAAAACATTTGCGCCATCAAAGAAAGGAGCTTGCGGCGATCGAATGGTGGGCCTGAAGGATCTATCAAAACCTGGTTCCATTATTACCACCCAACAATGACTTTGGAGGAGTGGGAATTCTGGACCTGGTGATCTCGTAAAACGGTGCTAGTCAAGCTAAGTACAAATTTGTTTAAAGAGTTGGTGGCTAAGATGGAGTTGAAGGTAATAACTTCAATGTATTCTAAGGGATGTCGGGAATCGTGTCCCAGAATCTTGAAAAAAAGATTCAAGCATATAACCAAAGCGTAACCCCAGATCTTTCTCTCAAATCGCTTTGCTTCGTTTACGCCCTCAAAACCCTTTACTCCACCCTCTCCCTCCCTCATCTCTTAATGTACGGCCTTGCTTTTCTCCTACAAGTGGAACGGTCGCTTTCTTAGTATTTATAGCCAGTGTGGGCTCCTCCTGAGTACCTGTAGCTTACAAGATATGTTCTGCCCTATACGAAGGGGACTCTGTCTTTTTTCGAGCTAGAAAGGCTTCTATTTCGTGCCGTCGCCGTTCGATTCAACCCCCGACCGTACGCTCACGCTAGGAACGTACTCACTCCGACTCGAAATAATCCAAACTTGGCTCTACAAATGCCGTAGGGCACTGTAGGTTCGTAAGGGACACCACGCACAAGTACTAAGCCTCATCCCCTAGTATTTGTAGGAGGACAATGAGATACCTAATCATTTCACAGGCCACTTTTAAGATTATATCCGAGTATCACAGGTGTACTGAATCACGTGCATTCGTAAAGTCTTACTGAATTTCCGTCGATATGATTGTAATTCTTACTAGCACTAAGTCGATATACCTGTCACGTGAAAAGAGGTCAAAGACCAGACTACGGGACCTGTTTTAGGAGCAAACGAGGAGTGAAGCTACTTGTGTTTAATAGAGAAATATGAGGCGGTGCTGTAATAGTTGAACAGAGTGCTGGTTTGTGCACACTAGTGAAGATTTCGACAAGTGAATACTCGTGATAGCGGTGTAGGAGAGGAAATCGAGAAGATAACTTGGGGCGAAGGAGTTTGGAAAGGAGTTGGAGAGTGATGATAATAACACACAGGAGACCCTAGATGATGATGTTGGAGAACTTCAGATAGCACTTGAAGCTGCTGGTTTTTGATGTAAGATGGACAGCTCACAAACATTTTACAAAGTTCATAAAAAGGTGTGTTTGGTCAATGCTTACTCTTTTGCGGTCTGTCTTACTGAAGCTGCAAGGCTGCCCTGAGCGATTAGCTCATAAAGTGGAAGCCGGGGGGCAGGAAGCGGCTCTTTTTGAGAGATTTTCTGAGAGAAGCCGGTTCGGAAGCTTACCGTACAAACCTCTGTGTCGACTAATCAGGAATACGAATCATCGTTCTGCATCGGGCACATTATCGGATTGGGTCTGGAGCAAGATGACCGTAACAATAATCACGAAGTATATCCCTATTCCAATACTACAACGACATTAAGTAAGAATGATACTGCTTCTTTTACCGACATTGCCGTCCTCAAATTCGAATTCTACCAAATTTCCAACGCGTCTGTAGGCGTTCAACTCTTGTGGATCTGGTTCCACCTGCATGCACAGAAAACTAGGATTATGTCGAAGCACATTCTCGTAGGCACAAAGGCCTACGAAAAGACGTTCTTGAGGCTTGACATCAGACGGTGGGCTCCAACTATGCCAATAATAAGGCTCAGGAGCCCTATCGGGCCCATTTACCTTGACATCTGATACACAAATATAGGCCGAAAGGTTAATCCAGCCGGAAGAAACCCGCCCAAACACACCCGGTCCTATGCACTTGATTTTTGAGTCCACAATCACTGCATCGATATCCCACCCATTGCTAACCCTAACCCTCTCTTCGAAAATAATCGGACTCGTTGATGCCGCCCAGGACCAACTAGGTGCATCACGTTGGGTAATATCAACCTTGTCATACTGACTGCGATCCCGAAACAAGCAATGTTGACTATTCCATAGCAGGCCATCCGGCCACTCCTTCAAAATACCCGCTAGGTACGTAAACCTTGTCCCTTCGAATAGGGTTTTTGCAAGGCCTCCGATCGCGGGCAAACGATCCGAGTTCCGTGTTATCTTGCGCTCCATAAACTCCTTTACTAGGTGTTTCCACACTTTTATAGTATCGATATTGTTAGCTGCGGCTTCGATAATTAGACGCTTGAAGTCAAGCTTCATGATGGTAGCGATCTCGGGTAGTCTGACGAGCTGCAACGCTGCCAGGGAGGGGTCTGAGAGCTTCGGGTCATCGCCGAGGTTTCCAACCCTAGGAGGGATGTTATCGTCGCCGACAGAACCTAATAGTAAGTCCGTCAATCCGGCTTCTCGTGCTGAGCATGTGTTACACTCCCATAGTAACTCTTTCTTGCCGATGTGGATAATCCGAGTGGACAGCAGGCGTTCTTGGAGTGTCCAGGCGCGAGTGTGCAAAGGCTCGCCGTCAAACATCGACCAGAACTGTGGTATCTTTTGTCGAATATGTAGCTGACTTCTGGCTGACAGTAAAAGCTGTACAGCTTTAAGTCGACGACCTAACATTCCCTGATGGCTGTCGCTCGAACTGAGGGCAGATATGGTGATATAAGCATCCCGGTAGTACACCATCATCTTCGCCGACTCGATCTTCCAGTCTTCCAAGTCGTCTTGCATGATACACAGCGAGTCGATCCACAAATACCGTAAACCTAGTCTTCGAGTAACCACCACCGCATCTTGGAATGTCTTCGGAAGCTCAGAAAATGCTATAGCTGTCATCCGCGAGGACAAATTTGTAGTCTTGGTTTGTAGAGTGGGCCTCTGGCCCCAGCAATGGGTGAGTGCTGCATAACGCTCCTCGCGGCTATGCCCAAATACTAGCACTGGATCTTTGTTTCTTAAGTCCAGGACCATATGCGGGAGCGCTGTGGCACTCTGCCTGCATCGCTCATGGCCGTTAACACAATCTGTTAACCAGCCAGATATCATATTGAACAAAGCCTCCAAGTTTGGCTCACTCTCCAAGTACCTTGGAACCCACTTATTGCCCATCAGATTAACTGATTCTACACCACTGTTCAGCGCTGCCTTGATTCAGCCGGTTAGCTAATTACAAAAGACTAACTAACCATGTCGCACCACGAGTTCGTAACTCCGCAATGCATGCCCATAATCCAGCCAGTCATGATTGCGGAATGCAAATCGCGAACCCAGATCGCCCAATCCCACGGGAAATTCGTATGTCAGTGTGCGGTCCTGCAGTGGTACGAGCTTGTTGCCAGGGTCATCGGGCCAGATGGAGATGTTATCGCGGAAGAGCTCGCCGGGTTCGTCGCGCAGCCTGTCGTAGAAAAAGAGGCAACAGGCGCAGCCGCCGCGGGCAGAGCGGCGAAGATTGTAGAGATTGTGATGGTACGTGGGGTAGGTAATGTTAATGCTGCGGCAAAGCGAGCAAAGAGTATCAAGATGGTTAGCTGAACTAGCCATTATAACTTGCAATCTTTTGAGAGCTTAGTTGGTGGAGCGTTTACAGCATATTGTGAGGTCGTGAAGTGGTGTTATAGCAGATTATTATATTCGAGTGTTCGCATCGCTAACCCCGCTATGTGGCTCTGCCAGCCATGTTCAGCCAGCCACCAGCGGCTTCATAAGGTCAACAGAAAGGATTGGCCACTCCATCCGTCCATTCTATGATAAACAAAAACATGTATTTGAACATTTCCTTTGCCTTATATAAACACTGGGAGAGCTTCTCGAGGAGCATGCCATGCGGTAGAGGCATTGCGACCACAGGCCAGGCCGTTTCAAAGCTATCTTACCCTGTGACCTCCAAACAATGGTTCGCCTGAAGCGCAGGGGAAGGGAGCACGGGAGTAACCTTAAAATTAGAACCAGTGCGCTGAAGCATAGGGAATTGGTAGCCGTGCCGCGATAACAACCTTTTCAAAGTCGTGCATCGAGGGCAGGTATAACCTTATTCAGGTGCATCCGTCACCGGCTGACAGATCAGCCGAAGCTTCGCCGTACATCTTTAATGCTCTACAATCTTAAATCCTTATCAAACCCTCTGACATCCTCATCAGCAACATCAATTCCTTCAAGAACATACATCCCTCTTCAAACACTTGTTCGGCAAACCGCCACCTCCACTCCCGTCCACAAACCCAGAGCTACATTCAGCCTTGTGCGTCATGCCGGTACGGATGCCCAGACTCGGTCGATATGCCCCGGTTACAATCCTAGCTATGTTTACGCTGGCATTCCTGCTAGTTCAACTCTGGCCACCAGGCCAGCAGGCCAATGTGTTTTATTGTAGTTCGTCTCTGACTAGATTCGAGCCCTATTGCTGCCCGACCGAAACCGGTCCTCGCCAGGACCGATGTCTTAACGCACCTTATTCCCAATGGTGGCATTATAAATCATGGCTCGGGTATTGGCATTCCTGTAAGCCGGGGTGGACATCGCATTGTTGTTTCTCTCACTCTTCCGTGAGTTTTTCCGCCACCTTCCAGGCAACACATGTGTATCTAACCTTAACGTTGTGCAGGATGAGCTCGCAGGAGATATGTTCTGGTGTAGCGAAGAAGTTGTAGTTGGATTCCAATACATTTAGCACCTTGTTGTTTTAATAAGAAAGGGATAGTGTGGGAGTGCTGCGCTGGTCTGGTCACGATGCAAACCTGGATTAGATGTGGTCCGCTACTGAAAGTTCGCATCTACCTACGACTCTTCAAGAAATTCAAGAATGAAGAAAGGAAATATCTTCTTTCTTTTCGAAGTCACAACTCGGCAGATTTCTTCTTTTTATTCTCATTTTCGAACCTCGCCTAAGAACTACAACCTTAGTCCCGTCTAGTCCCGTCGAGTGGCATTCGTGCTAGACATGGCAGGTCAATCAGCGAATCCATACCTCTGCCAAAGCTACACAGTTTTGCATAGAAGCGGACGAAACTGCACTGCAGCATGATTGGCCAGTCTCCAACATATGCAGAGTATGTAAGCAATCCCACGTGGGAGCAGCGGTGTGTTTGCATTCCTTCACTCCCACGCTTGCTGGCTCAGGGTTCTCAAGTTTCCAGCGTTCATCGCACAACAGCCTTGCAAATCATGGACGTCGAAATTATCAATTCTCGTCGCTCCATATATCACAACCCGGCAGCGAGATCGTACAGAGCACCAGAAACGAAGGACAATTCAGCTGCGATCAAAGTATTCTATGCAAGCCTCCCAAACTATGCACCAACAAGACTCGTGCCTCTTCCCGATCTCGCAGCCGAGCTCGGCGTGAAGAGCATCTATGTCAAAGCCGAGACATCCCGTCTCGGCCTCCCATCTTTCAAGCTTCTAGGTGCATCATGGGCAATTCGACAAGCAATTATTCATCACTCAAAACTGCCTCCCTCTGCTTCCCTTAAAGACTTGAGCACTGCTGTAAGAAAGCATGGCATCAAGCTTTGTGCAGCCACGGATGGGAACCACGGTCGATCCGTGGCATTCATGGGACGTATGCTGGACGTGGAAGAAATCAGAGTCTTCGTCCCGAAAGGTCTAGATGACAGGATCATTGCTTCCATTACCAATGAAGGAGCAGAAGTTGTTGTTGCAGAAGGAGATTATGATGAGACTGTTCGGACTGCGCATCGGTTTGAAGGAGAAACAGAAGGGTTCATGCTCATTGAAGCTGTAGCTTATGAGGGTTATGAGGATGTTCCTAGAGTATATCTCCTTTTCGGAATCTTGAGACTGAACTAAATATCAGCGGTAGTGGGCAGTAGAAGGATACGCCACTATGCTTCATGAAATCGACGCTCAACTTCTTATTCACGCTCAAATATCCAAGCAACCTCAAGCACTAAGCATGATAATCGCGCCCTTAGGCGTAGGATCCCTCACCCAAGCTATTATCTCGCACTACAAATCCCCAAGAAGTACCTCGCCAATCCCAGCAGTTGTGACGGTCGAACCGGACACAGCAGCCACTCTTCATAAGAGTCTCAAATCTGGCAAATCCCTTTCGATCAACACCAGTCCAACGATAATGGCTGGATTAGAGTGCGGCACTGTTTCGAGTATCGCTTGGCCCTTACTAAAAGACGGCGTAGACATCAGTACCACGATCTCGGACTGGGAATGCCATGAAGCTATCCTCTACCTCGCCAAGCACGGCATAGGTGCTGGACCCTGTGGTTCCGCGGCTCTTGCTGGGCTTCGACGCATTGCATCTGATCCAGCATCCAAAGGAGTCTTAAAGAAAGAATCCGTGATAGTTTGCATATGTACGGAAGGCACTCGACCCTACAAGCTCCCTACGCCAGTAGCGAGTCTTGAGCTGCCACTTATGACCGCCTTGACAGTGCTGCATATTTCAGCCGGCTCATCTTCAGACATCGTACTTGCAATGATGAACTTCGCAGCGCAGTGGCTTGAGTACAGAGATATCGACGTACAATGGGTTGGATTTGGTTCTCCAAATGCCTCGTTGGTTGCGAGGATCTCAGGTACGAGTGTAGTTGGTAGTAGCGGAGAAAAGAAGTCACTGCTACTAATCTCGCACCTCTCTTCAATACAAAAGGGCGACCAGATGCTAATGTACTCGAGTCTCGGAGCATCCTTACTTGCTTTATCACAACTCAGGCTCTCCGCTTCGACGTCAAGAGGAGATGTGATGCTTGCGATCACTCCTACCGAAGCAGGGCTCACAGCCGCTATGGGTACTTTGCAAACTCCTGACGCAGCTGTTCTCGTGAACGCTGCAGAGTCCGGTGTCGTTACGATCCCGTCGACCATTTCTATTAGGTTCGCTGAGAAGGTGACGCAGAGCGTGAAATCAGTTGGAAGGGAACAGGTAGCGCCTAAAATGAGGACTAGTCTGCCACATGGGATGAGCCTAGAATTTCTCAAGCACAAAGAGATCCCGATGTGTGTATTGGGGAATTTAGGGGATGATGAAGGTGATGAAGAAACTTCAGGAAAGGAATACTTTATGGCGAGAGCCCTGGTTAAGGTTGTAGAAGATTGGTGCAGTTGATTGCGGCAGGTGAGGGTCATTGGGAGGAAATATTAGGGTGGAGGTGGAGGTGGAGGAAAGTGGGAGTGCGGATGTCGAGTTGAGTATTTTTATCAGGAGAAGGTGGATGAGAAAGGATCTCGAGTTTCTCCCATTATGTTCAAAGTGAATTCAGCTGCAATTCCACTTCAGCAATCTTTAGACCTCATTAAGAGACTCAAATCAATGAAGCAAGCTCCTGTTCAAGCTCACAAAGTTATAGACTCACAAACTCCAGCTCATAAACTTACAAACACACAAGCCCCCAGGCTCCCAAGCTCCCCCTTATTCAAGCTCTAAGCATAGCGCACCAACTAAAGCTCCCAGAACTACCGACCCCTGCCAGTTAACTTACATCTTCGGCTTTCCCATCTCTTGTAGCAACTCATCCAACATCAACTTTGTCATAACTGTATCTCGATGTGTCTCCCCTAACATCTTCTCCTGTATCTTCAGCGTAGTCCTAAATATCTCCTCCGCCTCCTTATATAGTCCCCTCATCCTATAAATAACGGCCATACTGCACGCTGTCCGAAAGGTCGAAAGGTTATTGCATCCCAGCAACCGGCCCTGGATGGTAAGCACCTTTTCAAGCTCAGCACTGGCCTCGTCCACCTGTCCCAAGTCTCCAAGCATCATGGCGACATTCTGCCTCGTGATTAGCGTCTCAGGATGGTCTGCGCCGAGGGCTTTCGTCTGCCCTGCGAGTACAACCTGAAAAGCCTGCTGCGCGTCTTCCAACCGACCCTGATCGCAGTACATACACGCCTGGTTGTTGAGAATCCGCAACAGCTCGGGATTGCTGGGGCCGAGTTGCTGCTCGGCGGTTCGGAATGCGGACTCGTAGAGTGATGCGGCGTCGTTGTACTCGCCGCGTTCGTCGTGCGCGAGCGCGAGGTTGTATTGCCGATGGGCCATGTCAATGCTTTTTTCTCCAGAGTTCTTCTTGCTCCAATCGAGCGCACCCTGGTAGAGCACTATGATTTCCTTGGAGGAGTTAGAGCCGCCATGCTGCAGCTGGAAGGTCGCCAAGTCGCTGGCTTTGCGAGCGGTTTCGAGGTGATTCCCTCCCATGCTCCGCTGGAGCTCTTGCAGCTCCTTCTGTGCTTGGCAAATCCGGCCGGCGGCTGTTTCTGTCTTGACTAGAGCTTTGCTTTCTTCTCCCGGTGCGACAAGCTTGCCCTTCGCTTGTTTTATGGCCTCTGTTGTTTGCTTGATCAATTCTTCTTTTCTTTCCGGATCTTTTTCGCGCAGAGAGAGACATCGTTCGAGGCGTTCCAGAGCCACGCTATATCCTCCAATATGCATATAGTACTGTGCAACTCTGTAAAGCAGAGTTGCCAAATAGCTTTTACTCTCGGTTGAAGCCGCCTGGAACTTGAGAATGGTGAGGGCACAAGGAAGGAGGACCTCGTTTGTATGGTACTCTTTCTCATTGAACTTGGCGCATAAGATGGACAACACTTTCTCTTCAAAAACGTCCCGCTTTTCCTTATTGTCGAGCAGTGTCTGCACGCACTGCCGAACAATTGCAGTCACAGTAAGCACCCTCCTATCCGCAGATGGCTCCACCATCCCGTAGTCTACCAGACGTGGAATTTGTTCGTTCAACTGGTTCCTTTCGAAGAAGACATCCGGAATGCTTTGTACATCCAGTAATCCAATGATTAGCAATAATCTGGCGGCATCTGCGTGCTTTTCTGTCATTTCCTCGTACAACAGCTGCCAGGTATGCATTGTGCCCGAGCTTTTCTTGGCCGATGCATCTGCTAAGCGCATCGTCTCTTTGAAGTGCGCCCAAGAAAGCTTGGTTGTCTGGCGATAGAACTGCGCCATGGTGAGTGTGCCAGCTGAGCAGCCCAATTCCTTTGCTATGGAGAAGGCCGACTTAACTCTGGCTTCAACCAACGTTTTTTTGCCGAGAAGAAGCAGCGAGGCATCAGTCTCCGTCAAGGTAGACACTTCAACGACATATTGATCTTTTTGGTTCACCATTTGGCTAGCCAGCGACTCGGAGCGGGTGGTTGTCAGCACTCTTGCAAGGGGTGTCCTGGGTACGAAATCCAGAAGAGACTTTCCCGAGTGGGACGAAGCGGTTGCTCCGAGGTTCATCTTGTCATCGAGGCCATCCAGAACCATCAGCCAGTAGCTGCCCATGTCTTGGTTCAGAGTATCATGGACTGCTTCAACCACTTCGCCGTCTGTCATTCCTTTCCTACTGAGATACAAAGTTTTGGCGATGCGTTTGTACGAGAGCTCGAATTGCGCTGCGCTGCCCGCGTTCACCCAGTGGACGTTGGAGCCAGGGTGCTCCCTGTGGAATTTGTATGCATATTCTACGGCAATGTGGGTCTTACTGGGAGTTACATCTGTTAGCCCGAAAGTAACACCACCTTCAGATTTCAAGCAAGTGATTACATATGTCCTTACCCATTGCCAGAATCTCCACATAAAACTACGTTCACCGTCTTGTTGAAATTTGCTTCGAGGCGTTCTAGGATATCCATTCGGGGCGCGAAGCACTTCTCCCTCGCAATGGGGGCTGGTAGAGAAGGCAGGTGATATCTTGGGGTAGGTGACGAAGCCATCAACGTTTTCTCTGCAGAACACGTAGTCAGAATATACTCTATTGATAGGATGGCCTCCTAAAATACAAGCTGCATTAAGAGAGAATTCACCCCTGATGAGGCGTCCCGATCCACCATCCAACATCTGGCCCTCCAACTCGCTTATTGCTGGTGTTGAGGCTCTCTCACCTTGTCGGCGTTCAATGATCGCCTTCGATGCATTGCTCATTTTCACAATCTGGCTGCGTACGCACTTATAGTTGTCGTCATCGGCATTCTCGAACTTGTTCATGGCGAAGTGGTCTAGAGGTAAGCCTTGCTTTAAATGACCGCCTAGCGTGCCGGATGAGACACCAACAACGAATTCCTAGATACACAGTTAGAATTATAGACGAGGACACACTAAAGCGAGGTGCTTCTTACCCGCGGTATATTATGAATATTAGCAATGGCACCGATGTTGGATGTCTTCTCTTCATAGAAACAAAAGAGTATCGGCGGCGACTTCTGTGTACTGACCACTCGAGTGAAGTGGTGGACGGTGTTCACGAGCATATCGTTGTCTTGTGCCATGGTATTCAAGACATTATTCTGTATCGGCAAGTTTGCAGCAGCGATGGCCTTGTATATTTGGCCCTGTGTATGCAGCCCAGAGCTGTCGTTGACTCCGTGGTGAGGCGTGCCCAGGAAGACTACTCCCGTTAGGGAGTCGGATATTTTGGGATAATCCTCTTCATGCAATGTCGCAATTTTATAGGCCTATGAAGCAAGACCGTCAAGGTTGGATTTAAGAGTTTTCTGGGGCTTAGAACCAACCTGTTGGATGACAAGTCCTCCGAAACAGTGCCCGACAAAGATGATGGGGCGAAATTCACATTCGGCTCTTGCATCACAGAGGGCTTGAAGCAGCTTGGCAGCAACGCTATCAACAGAAATCCTGACAGCATGATCTCCAAACCAACACGACTCATAGTTAAAGGTCATGATACGTGCCTTGGGCAGTGCACTTGGCAGCATGTCCGGCTCTTTGAGCCAGTTCTTGCCATAAGGTCGGTAACACCAAGTATGCTGGGGATCCGCGCCGATGCCGTGAACGGCGACGACACTGTTTGCATATTGGTTAGTTCTGCGAAAAGCGACGAGTTTCTAGTGTTGAATACTTACTCAAGTTCGAAATCATCTGGTTCATTATTGTCTGGTTTAATATCGTCTAGTTTTTTTGGTGGAGGTGGAAATAAGATTTTGAGACCGAGTTGTTGTGGCTTGATCTTACGCGGCAATTTGACAGCCGTGGCTTCAAACGACGAGTTTTGTGCTTCGGAAGCCATACCCAGCTTATTTGGTTTAGGCTGGTTCGAGTCCAACCCTGTCGGCGCTTGTGTGGAGCTCATGATGTTCTACAAGCAGCAGCTTCTGGGACTCTGTAGATGTTTGAGTAGGACGTTGACGAATAGGGGAAACAATGAATCTGAGATCTACGAAAACAAGAGCTCGAGTCTTTATTTCATAACTTAAATACCGGCACACTACCGCCATTTCGCCACCGTAACACGCGGCATGGGCTGTGGAAATTCATGAAAAAAAGTACTTCCTCCGTAAGTACCTCCTCAAGTGATAACGTTGTAACACTGCGGGCCATTATCTGCAGGCAGACCGGGAGGGCAGCCCTGAAACTGTTCCTTAGGTCTATCTGGGGGTTGCTGACGGCGCGTACTATAACAGCGCTGCGGTGCCTGTGTGGTGTGGCGTGCTGTCATCAATCCTCCTGTAAGCTAGATTATCACATGCTCTGAGCCTGCTGCTCACCGAGTGCCAAAAAGCAGGGACATGTTGTTCAACATAAACGAGGCTGCAGGCGTGCATACATGCCCAGCTTATCACTCTTTTGTCTGGTGGCATAGCAGGCCTTAGCGAAAGAGAGCAGGGACTTAATAGTAGACGCCTTTCCTTCTTTGGGACCAATTCTGCCTTCTCTTCTCCATCTGCGCTCACTCTCATGATCTAACACTCATCCATCCTATTATTGATACTAACCTTTAGGCCGGAGCGTCAGCCGGCCCTCGCATGCGACTCAGTTGAGAAGATGCAGAGTGGCACAGTCGAGGATGGCATTCGGATTCCTTTTTCGGAAGAACATGAGCTGGAGCCCTTACACAAACCGGGCGACGCCATCCCGGGTCAACCGCTCATCTCGCATCACGATGAAACGGCCGTGGCGGAGTTCCTCGACTTGGAACTATCCACGGCGCGTCTAGAATCCATCTACTGGATGCTCTTTCTGGTGTCGAACCTCCGTAACACCAGCCCTCTACACCACCAACTCGTAAAAGGGCGGCAGATAGTCATAACCGAGCGCCCCGACTTGCATCTGGTGTGGCACTACGACCGCATATTCATCAAACCTGTACCCAAGTGCCTCCTCAATCATGCATTCTGGAAGGCCTACTTGCTGCCCGGCCGCCACGACTTTACGGCAGGCAACAGGTTAAGGTTAACCTCAGCCCCCAGCGACAAGCTCCGCCTCGAAGCCCAGGGGTTTTTGCGCACATACGCCCGCCTGATCGTTCACGAGTCCGACTTCGAGCTCATGAAGAATCTGCGTCTGGTCCCTGACCACGTCGACTGGGAGGCCTGGTGCTGTTTCATACAGGGCTTCGTTCACTTGAGCGACTCCCAAGTGGCTCCCCGCTACCATTACGGCGAGCTGCGGTTGACACGGCTGAATTTCTGGAGCTGCGTCTTTCTGCGAAGCCAGAACTATTTCGAAGTACATCACAACTACGTGACGTATTTCGCGCGCTTCGGGACCCCTTGTTTGTTCATCTTCGGTGCGGTCACAGTCGTGCTGAGCGCCCTGCAGTGCGCCCTGCAGGTATATCCTAAGGGCAAATACCTTGTTTTGGCGGCGAGCTTTGTCCCGTTTTCCATTGTATTGACGTTCGTTGGATTGGCGTTGTTTCCATTGCTCTATCTATTCTTCCAGGTACAGGAGCTGTTGTTATTCAATTTTCGGTATCGGAAATTGTCGTGAGACGGAGAAATGCCAACTGCATCGAGTCTTACGCCTGATAGTTGGAGCCGAACTTTACGAACTTTACGAACAAATTGGACCTTCCCATGGGCTACTCTCAACTGCTGAGAACGGTTGTCTTGTCTTATATGTGGCTACTGTCCTAACGAGCTTGGATTCTACAGTTACGCCTACTAATCAAATCCATCACTGTCGCTCCAGTTCCCTTATTCCCAATTCCTGTCTAATTCCCCATGACTTATCTCTTCTTCATCATTGGACTGATCATCATGTTCCTCATTAGACTGACCGTCTTCCTCATTAGAATGATCATCTTCTTCATTAGACTGACCATCGTCTTCCTCATTAGACTGATCATCATGTTCCTCATTGGATTGATCATCATGTTCCTCATTGGATTGATCATCTTCCTCACTGGGCTGACCATCGTCTTCCTCATTGGACTGATCATCATGTTCCTCATTGGACTGATCATCATGTTCCTCATTGGATTGATCATCTTCCTCACTGGGCTGACCATCGTCTTCCTCATTGGACTGGTTGTCATCCTCGTCGCTCGCTCCTTGTACATCCTCATCACTACTTTCCTTTTCGTCATTGTTACTTTGTTCTTGCTTATCCTCATCACTCTCCTGATCCTCATCACTCGCTTGATCCTCATCACTTGCTTGATTCTCATCATCACCCATTTCTTGTTCATTATCGGTACCCGTTTCGTTTTCATCTTCGTCACTCGGCTGGTCGACATCAACATCACTTATCTGATGCTCACGGTCACTCTGAAAGAGCTCATCATCCGTGTCTTGACGCTCTTCGTCAGTACCATCATCACGATGACTATGGCCCTCATCAACGCTGCCGAAGCCCTCATCGGTGTCGGTCGCAATGATCTCCTCATAAGTCTGATTGATCGCCTCAAACTCTGAAGATGCGTGTGACCGCGTCGGTGAGGATGTTCTTGAAGCGGCAGGGGAGCTGCGCACAGAGCCTGCTGGAAACGCGCCAGGGGATGATGATGCGTGTGACTGCGTCGGTGAGGGTGTTCTTGAAGCGGTAGGGAAGCTGCGYAGAGAGCCGGCTGGAGACGTGCTAGGGGCTAATGCTAGAGACGTACTAAGGGCYAATGACGCGTGTGATTGCGTCGGTGAGGGTGTTCTTGAAGCGGTAGGGAAGCTGCGTAGAGAGCCGGCTGGAGACGTGCTAGGGGCTAATGGAGACGTACTAAGGGCTAATGACGCGTGTGACTGCGTCGGTGAGGGTGTTCTTGAAGCGGTAGGGAAGCTGCGCAGAGAGCCGGCTGGAGACATGCCAATGGGAGTGGGTTCGAAAGAGAAATACCCGGGAGGCGTATTCTCAATAGGAGTGGGTTCGAAAGAGATATCCTTGGGAGGCGTATGCTCAAGGGGAGTGGTTTCGACAGAGAAATATCCGGGAGGCGTGTTCTCAATAGGAGTGGGTTCGAAAGAGATATCCTTGGGAGTCGTATACTCAGAGGGAGCAGTTTTAAGAGGGGTATTTTCCGGTTTCGTTAGAGGCTCCTGAGAAGCCTGGATCTCTCCCTCGTTATTATTAGGAGGTTTTACCTTGGAAAGTTTGTCCTCTCCATCATCCTTTCCTTTGGACGTACCCTCACCAGACTCACCACTCTTGCCTGATTTGCCTTTGGAAGACATATCCTTAGAGGGTTTGCCTTTGGCATGCTTTTCCTTTGTATGCTTGTGCTTGTCCGGCTCGTCCTTGGCAGAGCCTTTTTTCTTGGGATGCTTTTCCTTCACATGGCTCTCTTTTGCAGGCTTGTCGCTTGCAGCCCTTTCCTTTTCAGGCCTTTCTTTAGCAGGTCTATCTTTTGCAAGCTGTTCCTTAATGGGCTTGTCCTTGGCAGGTCTGTCTTTTGCAAGCTGTTCCTTAATGGGCTTGTCTTTAGCAGGTCTATCTTTTGCAAGCTGTTCCTTAATGGGCTTGTCTTTAGCAGGTCTGTCTTTTGCAAGCTGTTCCTTAATGGGCTTGTCTTTAGCAGGTCTATCTTTTGCAAGCTGTCCCTTAATGGGCTTGTCCTTGGCAGGTCTGTCTTTTGCAAGCTGTTCCTTAATGGGCTTGTCCTTGGCAGGTCTGTCTTTTACAAGCTGTTCCTTAATGGGCTTGTCCTTGACAAGCCTGTCCTTCAGGTGCTGGGCCTCGAGAGGCATCTCTTCCGTAAGCTTGTCCTTAAGAGCTTTGTGCTCAAGAGGTTTCTGGATAGAAGTCTTGTCACCGGAAGGTTTGGTTTTAGAGGCCTTGGCTTCGGGAGGCTCTTTGCTAGTGGGCTTGGTGCTTCCCGTCTTGGCTGCCGAGGAGGACTTGGTTGACGACTCACGGGTGATAGAATCCATGAAATTGGAGTCGGCCACAGCAACTGGTCGCTCTCCTTGACCGGCTGGTGCCAAGAGCGAGACAAGCTTGGATGATCCCGACGATGGCCCCGGTCCGGAGAAGACCGGCTTGTTGTCGTCGATGAGAGCGGCTTTCTTCCCGAGCAAACGCTCCAGTGGTAGATGGGATGCAGACACGGTTTTGTGGTCGGTAGCCTCGGCCTGACGCTCATAGTCCGCCAAAGTCAACGTTGTTATCGGGCTGTCGAACGGGATCGGATCGTGCCGGCACCAGTTCTTGGTGTAGATCGAGCGCGCAGTCGTTTTTGGCGGTGGTAACTCCACTTTAACGACGGCGGATGTCTTTATCTTCCTTTCTGAAGCAGTTGCTGGTGCGATTGCTGTAAGACTATGCGGCGATGCCTGTGCTGGCTTTTGTCATCATCATAGCGTTAGCAAAGTGGAATTACGGTTTGATTGCAGTCTTACTCACAGCTTGCTTAGAGACCGAGTTATCTGCTAGCTTGGATGTATCGGTGGCCTCATCCTTCTTGCTCTTGCTCGTCGAGACTGTCTTCGTCTTCGTCGCAGATGAACTCTTCTTGGCAGACTTTTCTACCGGAACTGCGGTTGATGTCTCTCCCGTCTTGCTGATGGGGGTCACATCAACTTTGGCAGAAGTCGTCTTGTTTGTCGCAGATGATGTTTTCTTGGCAGACTTCGCTACCGGCGCTGCAATTGACGTCTTTCCATTTCTTTCGACAAGAGCTACATCAATTTTGGCAGACGTCGCAGAAGCCTTGTGGGACTTTTCCCTGACAATGGCGCTGGGATCCGCTGTCTTTTCAGTACTGGTCGAGGCCTTTGAGGGCAGTAGTTTGCGCGTCACAAGCTCCTGTCTCCCCTTGTCCTTCCCGGCGACTATGGTATCGATTTCGCATGCCTGACTTCGGGGTGAGGTTGCTTTCGCTGTCGAGGAAGAAGATTTCTGAGTCTTGGGCTCGGCTTCCTGAAGTGCTGGGACAAACGCTGTTCCGGTCCCTTCAGCCCTCTCTACAATCATGGAATCGCCCACCGCCGTCTTCTCAGCAAGAGAGTTCCATCCCCTAGCGAGATGCAGTTGGTCGATGTAGAACGGCTTGCGCTGCTCCTGCAACCACTGCCATGCCTCTCTGGCACCCGCAACCTGCGGTATCGAGATCACCATTGGCGGCGTGATGAGATGGGGTGCGATATTTCCAGATCGGGGCGAGGCCCGAGGGAAGCCTTCGGTCCCGGCTTGGAACAATTGTGGGTATGTGTCTGGCGATGGTGGTGCGTCTAGCCATCGTGTTGGGGACGCTGAGGTGGCTTGGGGGTCTGGTGAGGGTTTCTCTGCGCTGCTGCTGGTGTTGGTCTTTAGGCTGGAAAACATGGACCAGTAGATGAATCCATCTGGCACAACGAGGTCAAGACACGATATGCAGAGATGTTGCGTGTCGAGAAAGCTGATTCGGGGCTCTGGACTGGTGACGTGAAAGAATCCAAGACGACTCGGGTAACAGTGTTGACTCTGGATATTCTCAACACCGTACTTGACACCGTACTTTGGAAAGTGCGAACAGTAGAGACCGTGGCTTAAGTGGGCCGAAACACATTCGGCCGAGCCGGGAGCCGGGACTTGAAGTTCTGCCATCTTTCTCTCTCTCTCTTGGCACCTTTACACTTTGATGAATGGAGAGTTCCTGAAACCTTGAGCAAGGCAGATATGTAGTCTACAGGTTATAGTTATCTGACTGCTGAAACGACCATCTCCTTTTCAATTACAGCTCCTAATAGTACAGCTAGATGAGGGGACCCCAAAGTGATCACAGCCGCAGTGTGGCGTCAAGAGCACGCAAGGCTCTACGGCGAAGGTCTCTGTCCTACCCAAGCTTGCATCTAAGCGACTTGGCTTAAGAATAGCTCACTAATCAAGTTGCATAGGCTGAGGTACAAGACAGTGAAGTACCTCCAATACAGCATTTTTTCTTCCCACACTTCCACCAACGAGACTACGAGAGGAGTTTAGCGGCTACGAGTAAGCGCTGGGTTGCATCGAAGATGCGTCTGCTGCTCTTAGTTCTCGGGCGAGCGCCGTCATCACACACGACCCTGCATTAGAAGGATTCAGTCAGTTTCGTCAGAGCCCCTTGAGCCCCTTGAGCCCCTTGAGCCCCTTGAGCCCCTTGAGCCGCATGAGGCTCTGAGTTGGGATACCTCGCCACTCCCCAGCAGATCGAAACTGGACTGCTTCTCAAACTATACTGCGTCTCAAACTAGACTGCTTCTCATAAAGACACTTGCTGTCTTTCCATCTAGGTATTCTTTTAGCTTCAAAATATCTGTCCGTACAAAGGCTTCATCAACTTTCGTAATCGGCACTCTATCGACCCTTATAACCAGTCCACCGACAAGTCCTCCCGCAGAAATCAGCCCGAGGTTCTCTCAAGCTAGAGTCTCCCTGACTAGCTTTAGTCGATTGAACAACAGTCGTGATACTCATCTCATGCTCTCATCATGGAAGCCACAGATGAGGACCGCGACTGGGCCAAGCAGCTTATGATCCAGCACTCCACGAATAACAAGGACCGGACATCGTCCGGCAATTTCACTTATAAAGAAGCGACGGCGGTCCTCACCAAGATTGCTGAGGGAGTCATACCCAACGCGACCCCAGGCCAGGTTAGGGGTTTGTTATACTACGACGCCGACGTCTGCTTGGCACGACGCAAAAGCACCAGACTCTTCAAGGCGATGCGGAGCAAGGACCAAGATGATATCCGCAGCAACCTGCTTGAGAAAGCGACCCGCCACTGCTCAGTCGACATCTTGACGCTCCTCGCGCTGAGAGCTGACGATACTGCCCTTAACCAAGCCCTTCCGGCTGCCATCGCCCAGAACGAGGCGGAGAAGGCCACCGTTCTGCTCGCGAGGGGCGCTGATGCATCGCCACTATGCAACGAATTCCTCCACGCTGTCGATGCTGGGTCCGACGACATGGTGGACCGCCTGACAGGCAACCTCAAAGGCTCGTGCCAAAGCTGTCGCGACAACGGTCTGGTCCGCACTGCCACGTCCGGACAGGTCAACAAAACCAGCACGCTGCTGCAGAAGGGCGCCAATGTCAACTTCGACAGCGCAGCTGCATTCCGAGCCGCCATCAAGGCCGGTTGGGGAGATATTGCCGCGGCTATCGTGTCCCACCACGAGATGAGACTGTCTCCAGACCAGCTGGACTGGGCGGTGGGAGCAGCCTATGCCAAAGCTCAGTATCAGGCCCTTGCCGCATGTCTACGAGCGGGAGCGCGTGGCCCGACGACTGATGCGACACTTCTCCAGGCTGTCGAGTACGGGCAGTGTGAGCTTGCCGACTCGCTCGTCCGGTATCGAGCGTCGGTCGAGTGTCAATCTGGGGCTCCGGTTGTTGCGGCCGTCAAGAGAGGAGAACCGAAACTGCTTCGGGTGGTCCTGCGCGCCAAGCCGTCAACATCGGCCATGGCCGCGGCAATATCGCAGATCGGCAAACTGGATGACATCCGAATCGCGCACCCGATGGTCGAACTCCTGGTCTCTGCCGGCCTGCGCGGGGATGCGGTCAGCGAAACCCTCATCCGCGTCCTGGACAGAAAGCTGCTCAAGGGTGATGAGCAGGTCCGACACAAGCTGGCCCACCTGCTCCTGGAGGAAGGCAAAGCAGCGGTCGATGTGCACAGTGGTCGTTCTTTCACCCTGGCCGCGGCCGCGGGATGGGCGCATATACTCCGCCTTTTGATCGGATACCGCCCGTCCGTCGAGTCTCTGATGGTAGTTTTCGACCCTGCAATGAGACTTATGGATCCCGATCTGAGGAAGCAGATCGTTACCATGGGAGTAGATGCCGGGTTCAAGGGCCGTTCAATCACGGAGCGCTTAACCTTAACCACTGCCGCGGTGGCAGCGGCTGCGAAGGCGCTGCATCTCGACATCCTGGAAGACCTGGCCCGATCTCAGCTGCCGATAAGCGCGATCCAAGCTGGTTTTGCCGCTGCCATCTCGACGAGAACGCAATGGATGACACCGTCCGGTCTCGAAGTCGTCCAGTTTTTCCTGGAACGTGGTGCACAGGGTCGATCTGTCGATCGTGCTTTCTGCGATGCCGCGGTGCGATGCGAACGCGACGCGGTTGGGCTGCTATCCCAGTCCGTCGGTCCAGAGGCCGTGGACAGCGCCTTGAGGGAGGTCGTGACGGATTCGCGGGACTGGTACTCAGTCGACGATTGTAACATCTGGCTTCTGAAATTACTGCTTGAATGGGGCGCTCACGGCGAACCAGTGAACCTTGCCCTACTCAAGGTAGTGAAATATTGTACCGTCGGAATGGCATCGGAAACGGTACTTGACGCTCTGCTCTTCAAAAATGCGGCGGACGTCAATTTTCGGGGTGGAGAGGCCCTCAAGATAGCCGTCAGAGGCGGGAACGTGTCGGTGTTACGCAAGCTGGTCGGGAGCGGAGCGGACAAGAAAAGCATGACACACGCATTTCACGAGGCCATCGTCAGACCCCTGGGAGAAGACGTAGTGCTGAGCCTCATTGAAGTCCTTGATGCAAGTCAAGACCCGAACAGAAAGGTGGATTTCAAAGAGTTTCTCCCAAATCAACACCCACCCATCGTCGGCTGCTTGGCTACGCATCCTGAGTCGGCGAAGCTGGTGAGGCGCCTGGCCGAACTGGGGTGTGACGTGAATGCCCAATTTGTGACCCATCTTGATGACTTGGAAGAGCCCGCCAACGTCCTTGCATGGGCATTGCGTCCGTCGCAAGGCGAGAGCCTGGTGTCGTCTGTTGCAATTGGGGAGCTCATCGATGTCAAAGGTGAGAACAGATTTGAATCCCCTGATTCATGCCCCCTCGAAGAGGCTACTGACGAGAAGATAGCCGACGTAAATTTCGTCGCACCCCGCTCGAAAGCGACGCCTTTGATACTGGCTTCGAAGTACCGCCGCGGTGACATCGTAAAGAAGCTGGTCAAAGCTAACGCCGACACCTACGTCCGAGATTACGATGGGAAATCACCGCTTTTCTTCGCCTCTCGAGAGGGAGACCTGAGCGCTGTCAAGGTGCTCCTGAAGGCCAGATACCGGCCGAATGACGGCAGCCTCCACGAAGCCGCCCGAAATCTACACAGCGATATAGTGACAGCGCTGATCAAGGGCGCTCAACACGACGCCAACTTCCCCAGCAGCGGGTTCGAACACGAGGGCCGAACCCCCCTTCAAGAAATGGCATTCCGGTGCGACGGCCAAAGAAGAGCCGACGACATAGAAGCCACCATCACGGCCCTCGAAAAGGGGAAGGCCGTCATCTTTGCAAAGTGGCGCCGCTGGAACCCCCTATTCCTCGCGCTCCGGAACCCCCGGCCATACGCCGTCACGAAAGCTCTATTGGACACGGTCATGTGGCGAGTGATCAACCACGAGGACAACGTCTTAGTTGAAATCGACAGCAGAACTAAGGTAAACCACTTCCTCTCTCCGACCATCTACCTGCGAAGAAAGGGTCGTTCCAGTAACAACAAAGCCGATGCTCAAACCTGCTGGCAGCTTGAACAGCTCCTTCAGACCAAGAACTGCCTCGACAGGTACTACGCCGAGCTGGGCGCCGATCAACCCGCCAGCGCCGTAGGCATGCCCGAGCATATCGCGAAAGAAGACAAGAAGCGGCGGGACGCGGCCGACAAGCGTGCGGCCAGCGAGTTCGACCACCGAGAAAAAATGCGCCGCGAGTTGGAAGAAGCGCAGCTGAAAGACAGCATCGGTGCGTCGAACCACGAGGCTTGGCGGGTGCGCGAGTTCGAAAAGACGGCGACCAAGGTCGACACGTCCAACGTCGTTCACCAGAATCAACTGCTCCAGCAAACACAGACGAGCACACAGCAGCGCGAAGTTTTGGCAGCAAAGGCTTCGCACGCGGAGCAGTTCAAGGTCCGCGAGGCGATGATTGACATGGGAGTCTTGCGCCAACAGCAAGACCTTAAGCTCGGTTACCAACAGCAGACGGGTCGGCAGAAGATCGAGCAGCAGGTGGCGCAGGAGATGCTGACCCGGGGAAGTGCCCAGGCGAAACTGATGGACGAGCAGAGATCGCAGAGCGCGAAGGCGGCAGCGGAGCGGGAGAAGCTCCAGAATATGAAGGCGATGGATGAGCAGAAGGCGGCAGCCGATCGGCGGAGGCTCCAGAACACGAAAGCGACGGATGAACAGAAGGCGGCAGCCGATCGACGGAAGGTCCAGAATATGAAGGTGATAGATGAACAGAAGGCGGCAGCCGACCGGCGGAAGGTCCAGAATATGAAGGTGATAGATGAACAGAAGGCGAAGCAGCAGAGGAGGGATTTGGTGCATCGGAAAAAGATGCAGGCGGATCGGTAGCTGGAAGTTGGGTGAGACGAAACCCGATCATCTTCCTTGTTGTACAGTACTTTGTATATTGAGGGCTGGCTTCTCCCCACTAAATGAGTCAAGCTCTTTTCCCTTTTTATGGCACAAGAAAGAGAAGATTGATTCATGATCCCCTGAACCCCTTAAGCGAGTCCCCCTGAATCTTGCGACCCGCACCGAAAACAAATCCGAGCATGTCCTAAGCTCCGCATTAGATTATAAAAATAATAACAAAAATGGAATTTCTAATAAATATAAACGAAATTAACTCTAAAGTTTATTAAAGGGGAAAAAAAGACTTTATAAATAAGGTGCTTCGAACTAGTTGATTAAGTTGGTGATGTCACGTGATCGTCAAAACACATCTCACATCCACCAAAAGCTCGATGGTAGAAATTTGTGAGGCCTCGAAGGGGGCATATGAATGAGCTCATTGGATTGTAGGGCTAAATACGGAAAAATAAGCTGTCGGGCAAGAGGTAGAGTCGTGTATTATTAAGGTTGTGAAGGTAGGACAGCGCCTGGGAGCAAGCACTTGGCAAAATCTCAACTCGTCTAGATTCGTTCCGAACATAAGTCTTCCAAACACGTACGATGATTGAACAAGACCCATTCTGGAACCAATCACCGGTTTGCCGCACCTATCGTGATTGCTCGGTCGGTGAGCAGTTAAGCGCTTGCTCTTAGTATAATGTCAAGATGCTGGAGTAAAGATTTCACGTGGCTTCCTTATTTTGTGGCCAGGCCAGCACGGTCGAGACCTTTCACAACAACATCTTGTTATTGTGTCCGTCTAACAAAAAGAGGTCCTGCTTCGATATAAAAAAGTAGGTTAATAAGCTGTTTTAGCATTATTTGAAGGGGCCAGGTAGGGAGTATGGTATATAATGGCTTTTCGTCTAGCAAGAGGAAACGAAAAGGTTTCTCGGCTAACCTCGAAAATGCATCCTCTTCCTCCACGTTCGATCAAACAGAAGATGTGGCTAAAACCAATCGCAGCGCCCCAAACACAGCCATGGAATTCCCATCTGGGACCGCGAGGACCAAACATCCTCTCGCCTATTCACGGCTCGACTTCAATCTCATCTCCCAACTTCCCTCGCTTCACCACATCGCTTCCCCCTTTCGCTTCCCAAAATCCTCCCACAAAAAAAGCCTCAAAAGAACGAAAAAAGTTGAAAAGTTGAAAAGACAAAACGCTCAGCATACCAGCAGGCTAATGCTGGTATGCTGAACGCCCAAGGGATCGAACCATTGTCATCCACGAACTTGCGTCCGCGTGTCTGTATGGGCGCCAATGAAGTCTATTAGAGGGCGCCCATACAACCAACAACGTCCAGTAGCCAGCTAGCCGTGTTGGTGACTGTATTTTGCTTATTTAGATTTATATTGACTAAAGTGTGTGAGGGGAAGCGAGGAACGGAATGGGTTAGATTGGGTAAGGATTTGGGATTGGGGAGGAGAAAGGGGTGAATTTTGGATGAAGGTGAGTTTGTATTTATCGCGCCATGATAGGTGGGGTTAGCTGGGGGCGCAGGAGTTGGGTATCTAGTCAGTCATCATCATGTAGGGTTCCATTCGCTGCTGAACAATGTGATCTTGACTTGTTGGAACATGGAAAGATTCATCTACTCTAGAACTACCGCACCGAGACGCAGATTGACATGTTGCACAGGTCCATTCAAGTCTCGTTTGAACAAAAACTCCGTTCATTTCCAACTGTCAGTACTATCTATCCTCTTCATCTTCTTTTTCGAGGACCAAAAATACTACCAATCACTCGCGGGATCATAGGTGGAGACTTTGGAGGCTTCGGCGGAATTTTCGTTAAGTTACTGTTGTGTAGCAGTTAGCAAAGCCTTGCTCCAACATCAAGGATTTTCTCTTCGAGAGGAAAAGAGGTTTGGGGAAAACATACCGGAACTCAACCGTGACTATTTCCGGCCTTTCTTTCTTCCAACCCATCAAAACCTTGATCTTCCTCCCATCCGTCTCTTCCAAATACCACTTCAAATCCCCTCCCTCCTCATCCACGTATAAGTCAATCCCTTCAAAGGCTTTCTTGATGCCTCCCAACTCCCAATCCTGCGCCGGCTCCTCATTCTCCTCAGCAACCCACCCTTTCGAATCTCTCGGGACACAAGAAGTGAGGGCATCACTCTCATACTCCTTGAAATGCGCCGTCCATCTCGGATCCCAGACACTCCTGCAAGCGCCAAAATCGCGCCAAGAAGTCAGCACCACCATCTCTCCCTTCTTTTTCTTCTTCTTTGTTTCCTCGACGCGTGACTTCCCTGTTGCAAGATCGATCACGCTGATAAAGCCCGCTGGACTCGCGTCTTGGGCAAATACATCCCCATGCGAAATTTCCCACTCCAGCGCGCACTTCTCGCACCTCTTGACCCCTGCATACGCTCCCGGGTCATCGAATTCCCAGAACTCTTTTTGCACGTGATTACACAGCCCCCTTACAGTTCCCCCATTATACTGACCTTGAGCGAGACGTCGCATATCGGTCTCCACCCAGGCTCGCTGCCTCCATTTCACGAACGTCTCCGGTGCTTTTTGTAGGAACCAGATGTGCTGCGTGCGATACATCAATCGCTCCCTACCACGCTCGTCCGCGACGAAGAATTTAGCAACGAGTTGGTAGCTCCCGTAGCAAGGAAAATCAATATGCTGGCAGAGATCTCTCTCGGAGTCACGGAGCCCCATCTTGGCTTTCATGTTGCCCCAGTGCCAGTTGTCGTTTCGCCACTGCTTCATTGCAGATTGGACGTCCGAGAAGGCGAGCCTGTCGAGGAAGAGATTGTCTTTTTGAGGATCGGAAGTGGTAAAGAAAAAAGTAACGAAGGCACCGAGCCTGAATATGCTGGGACACGGGTCATGCTTCCTGTACCGTGGATGAGAGGGTGATGTGGGATGGAGAGCTCGGCAGTGGGTGCAGAGGAGGACGGTTTCGATGTGCGTGTCCAGACACTGAAGTAGTTCTTTATGAGCCGCGTATTTAAGCTGTTTCTCTGCCGATATGCCTTCGATAGAGAGTTCTTCCATCTCGATAGCCCCATTGCTTAGGTTCTCTTCTTTTTTGTCGCCAGGTTTGATGAGGTGTAGGAGACGAGCTGTTGTTTTGGATGGCTGGGCATGAATTCCTACCTCGAGCAGGATGTTTGCTTGCTTTCTTTTCAGGCATCGCGCTACCTCTTTGATTGTTTCTTCTTCGAGATTTCCTAAATTTGGAAGCTGTTGGAGTGCAAGCTTCAATTCTGCATTCTTATCATCTTTTTTCTTTTCTCCTCTCAGTTCTATATTCAGAGCATCAGAAATGGATTCCACGATCCTTGCATTCTCTAGAGGCGCTGTCCACGCTTTCTGATCTTGGGTTGAATTAGTATCAGGGATGCAATGAGAATTATTTCCTTTCGCATTGGGGATGGTGTTTAGTTCGAGCTCTTGATGCAGGGCCGCTAAGGTGTCGTCGGAAGTACCCGATGTAGTAGAAGAAGGTGATGCATTGATTCCGTCCTCCTGTTCCTGGTAGTAACCACAAACAATACAATCGAAGATGTCTTCCTCGTCGTCGTCAACATCAGAACAAAAACAACGAAGTTTCGGCTGAGGAGTTGGAGTTAGAGTTGTAGTTATGATAGAGGAGTCTTCGTTCATCCCTAACACTTCTTCTAGTGAGCTGTCACTTACTCTTTCCATCTCCATGTTTGGCTCTGGGAGATGTGGAGAGTGGTTGTTAGCTGTCATGATATTTGTTTCTGATCCACCAGATCCAGGATTTTCGGTTGATGTTTCTGCGGTTCCGATGAGGTTTGTTGTTGAGAAGTTGCTGTGTCTCCACAACTCAGAGATTCCTGTTGGTGCAACCATGCTTCACTCGCAACTGGTGCAATGCGCAATGATTTCGGGCTATCCAATTAAGGATTTTCAATCAAGAGACAGGCTTCTCCGAATTTTATGGGTTTGATCGTAAAGATAGACGTGAGTCTTGTTATGAAAGTGCACTGTGCAAGGGAGTATAGAAACAGGATGTTACCTATTTGTGTTGCATACAGTGGAGGAAAATAAAAAGGAAAGATGAGAAGCAGACAAAGATAGAATAAACAATTCCCTAATTCCAATCCAGACTGCAGTGCACTTCAAAATAAAAAATCGTGGTACCTTAGTTGCAATCTGGACTAACTCACCGCAAACTCTGCCTCACGACTAACGAGGCAAAGTTCCCGCTATTAGCATCTCACCAGACAAAATAGCCCTATCCTAGCCCACATCAGATCTGGTGTAGAGACTTCGTCCAATGGTTTTAATAAAGTCAAATAATCGATGTTCAAGATTGGTTCCAGGATTTGGAGGGGTGCGGCGAAGAGCTTAGGGTTAGCTAATCCACGAACATGAATCATATGTTGTAGCGCTTTGTTGCACATCGCAGCCATGCCATTACTCAGCGAAACACCTTTTCGAGTTAGAAGCAGTCGGTGGGCTATTCAAAAAGTCGAAGTCTTCTTGCAAGTAAGACGAATGTCTAATGCATGGGAGGACGTTTCGTCGATATGCGACTGATTACTACTCTCCTATTTGAGTAGTTCCACGGTGCGAAATTGCTATAAAAGTTAGGTGCAACGAATGTAACGAGCAATGAAATTCCTCATCGTTGAGGAAGTACCTAGAGATAAAAATAAAATGCTGCAAAAATTTTCGAAAGTTAACAAAGATGTCCGGATTTTGGCCATGTGCGATATGCAATGAGTTGTGATTTTTCGTGAAAGTCGTAGTCGAGTTCGGACATTCAACAATGGCAATGTTTAACAAAAGCTCCTCGTCAAAGTCCCCAAAGTCAAAAATTCGCTGATGAGCAATGAATTCCCCTCTCCTAAAGATGTATAACGTCTTTTAGGACATCTAGTGAATGTGCCAAACACGAAGTGGAGACCGGCGTAGAGCGCAGCATCCCGCGCGAAACAAGTCCCTTATCCGCCTGCGACGTGCAACAAAACAAGTCCCAAAGTCTGGATTCATTTGAGCGAGTACGATATGCAACAAAACCAACAAAACTTCCTTAAATCTTTTATTTAAACACCGACATCCAATCCCTCGAAGTGGAGCAATTAAGCGGAGGGCGGAAAATGGCGCAATATCCCGCCCTGAGTGGGGGTTGGCCCCGCCGACGATGTGCAGCAAAATCCCAAAGGGAGCTCACCTTCAAGACTTGCGAACAGACTTCTGCCTACCTTAACGGCAAGAACAGTTACTCCTCAACAAAAATCATGAACCGACACGAGCAGAAAAAGAAAGTATGTAGCAGAGGTTATAAGCCAACAGACCACAACCACGAGCCATCCCTCAGGAAGGCCGCAATCCAAAAGCTGTGGTAATAGAAAACCGCCTCAAAGCACCTCCACACGTTTTAGCCTTGGCATTGACGCAGGTACAGCGCCTTGCCTCCTAAAACTCAAGATCCCGAGGGACAGAGTTGGAGTTTGATGTCTCGCATGGAATACAGAGCTTCAAGGATTGATCTCGCCTTGTACTCCACCTGGCCTTGCGAATTTGCAGCTATGAAACGGATTTGAATGGAAAAAGTTGAAAAATGGAAGAGAGGCTGCCCTTAGCTTGTAATTTGTCGGGAAATGGAAAGATCGATTGTCGCTGTAGTGAGATTTCATTTTGGGTATCATTTGTACATCGTAAGTAACACCTCGCTTGGTATCATGATCAGAAGATCTTCTTTCTTGATGCGCCGTTCTCCATCCTCGTCAGTGCTTGTTCGATGCCCATGACATCCAGTTCTCCACCATTCGTAGTCCTTTCTGCTAAAACAAGCCTGGTCTCTGCCTTCGGGGCTATTACAGGTTTAGATTGTTTGCCTGTCGTCAAGATTGTCAAGCGGTGCTCGCCCAGGATGAGGACGTCGGCCGACAGACTGCTGGATGTAACGCTCTTAGGGATTTGTTCGACACCGGAACAACGCTCGCCCTGCAAATCAATATTCTCGATTTTAATCAGGCGAGCGCCAGACGGTCCAGTGAAGAGGCTACCAGATCCACCGTGCTTATGCGCTGACCAATACTTTGCAAGACTAGGAATTATAGCGTATGTTTCTCCAAACCAGAAAAGGACTGATTCTTCAGGAGGACTGGTTGGCGAAGCGGAAGGAATGTCCATGACGGATATTTGTCCACGGACCGGTATAGTCAGACTTCGGCCACCAAAAGGTTCAACTGTCTTGCGTGTACCGGGAGTCATGGGAGCAAACTTGGAGGTAGTCATCTGCGGTGGTCCTGAGGAGCGAGACTTGATTGCCCCATCAAGGTAGCCTGTGAGGCTGTACTCTGACTTTGATCCGCCTTTGATGCCTTGTCGACTAAGGAGGCCTTGTGAGGCAGCTGGTCCTGATCCTTCAATATCCCAGATTGCCCACTCGCCGTCGTTCAACAATACAAGAATAGCTTTGCCTCCAGATACCCATCGCGCATCAACTATTGACTTGCGACCAAAGCCAGTATATGTTGCGGCAGCTGAAGTTTGTGAATCGCTCTTTGTATTGTGGAATCCAGTATAGAGTGATAGAAGCCAAGTGCCTTGCTCAGCTGGAGGTATCTCGGGGGAATCTTCAGCTGCTTTAATGAGAAGCTTGTAGTCGTATATCCTGCAGGCACCGATAGAGTCTGCGACCATCAAGCGACTCGAATATTGTTCTGAGAGCGCTGGGTTAAATGAGATAGCTTTGGCCGGAGATGAGAGGTAGATTGATTGAAATGGTTCAACATGGTTCTGTGGTGATTTTATGGATACTCGGTATAAGCGCAACAATCCTGTCACCTCTCGAGAGTGTGATACAACAACGAGATGTGGTTCTGTAGAGTTAGGGTTTGAGTCGGCCTTGACTAAAGCACCTGGTCCACCAACAGAATCCGCAGTCATGGAGAGCCCATCAGAAGGTTTTTGATGACCAGTGAGAAGAGTCACAGTTTCACCCCATTTTGTTTTGCCAGCACTGGCTAGTGTGAAGTCGGTCCGAAGTTCAGAGCGTGCTTTGCTAGCTGGTGATGGCGGACTTAGCGGTAAGGTGACGAGACGCACAGTATTGTCTGCGCATGCAGCTACGAAGATAAGTTTTTGCTTCAGCGACTCGAGTCCACGCCAAGATGGCCCGTCTGCCTTTAATACCGAGGAAGATAGTATTTCAAGGTGTAGAACGTTAGTGTTGAAGCACAAATCTAGTACTTGTAAGGTTGACGGGTATGGTTGTGATAGATCCAGCTCTTCTTCGTCCTCTTCAAATTCGGGTTTGTCTTCGAATATCTTCGCAGATTCGCCCTCGTCGTCGGAATCAAGAGATATCACAGCTCCGCTGCCGT
Source organism: Phialocephala sp. D728 (assembly GCA_003988865.1). Classification (NCBI taxonomy): domain Eukaryota; kingdom Fungi; phylum Ascomycota; class Leotiomycetes; order Helotiales; family Mollisiaceae; genus Phialocephala; species Phialocephala sp. D728. The sequence continues at coordinate 109,149 of QYAJ01000128.1, forward strand.
TCGTCTTCTGAGCGGGTGCTGGAGCTGGCTGCGAGGTCCTGAACGGTCGTCCACCTCTCCAAACGATCTTCACACCATTTTCATGACCGTATAGAATGATCGTCGAGCCATTGGGAGATAGTATGGGGTAAGCTTTCGCAGTGTGTATTCGATGGGGTAACTCATAGCTTCCCACTCATCTGTCAGTTCTGATAACGCACCGTGACGGAACTACTTACCTCAATTGGGTATTTTGTGCGTTCTTCGATACCCTTGGACTTGACATATTGATAGCCATCTTGAAGGAGGGATAATAGGACAGCATACCCAACTACTGAGGCTCAGCAACCCTAGATGCAGGCAGAAGACGATTGAGCTAGAAAGCGACTGGAGTTTGATTTCGCAGGCGCGTTTGAAGTCGCGATCTTGCGCATCGGTGAAACTTTGATCCCGCCCAGTGGCCCGAGCGTTGTGCCGAAATTCTTCCTTTCCATGGTTGCCGATACCATGTTCCGCTTTCTCGGGATAAAATCAAGAATTTCGACCTGCTATTTTATTCCGAAGGCAGGAACCCTTTGCATACTTGCATACTGCAATGCAGACAGGAGTCAGCAGCGACATGTAACATGCTGCGCAAATCAAGACGACAACGCTTGCTGGGACGCGTCTACCACGTGACCCGACCTCTCAGCTGGGACCTGTCAGGGAGCCGTCAAGGAAGAGGCTCAGGCGGGTAACCAAGTCCGGCTAAGCGCAATCGGAGAGCCTGGTGAGCCAAGAAGGATATCACGGCACGGCTTCCAGCAAGCACCTCAGATGTTGGTCTCCCGCGTTGCGTCGTAGCTTGTTGCGAGCTCGCAAATCAAAACCGTTCCCGAAAGCCTCGACCTTCTACCACACCGCTCGACCCCGCCGTCCCTGGCCCTCTTTTCCTTCGGAACTTTTCAAGATGGAGGCTTTTCTACAGCGTGGAGGGCGGTGAAGCAGCAGGACAAGACCCCGGGAGAAGCTTATCTCTCGCATGTACGGAGCGTGGATGCGCAACTCATATCTCTTCTTGGATAGGCTCTGAGCTTGGCCGTCAAAGGCTATCGGGATGTTTCTCAGTCACTCTCGCTTTCGTTTCTTTGGGGAGCACGCCACTGCGTGCATGTGCGCGGAAAAGCTACCGCTCCTAGTCCACCAGGTCCGGACCATCCATGGGGGGCAGCAGGGGGCCTAGCTCGAGCTGGTGAAGGGCTCAAGGTGGGTTTGTCATTTCGCTCTTCGCTATTCCCACTAACGCCGATGGACTCCACTCCTCCCCCATCTTTAGGATTCTCTCTTGTCTCTATCGAAGTTTCAATGTTTGAGTATGCGGAAGCGTTTGCGTAATTATCCTCTTCTTGTATAGCGTTACCTTCGTCAGTTGAAGATCCTATATCATCTTTCAATCACAGTATTCTGAATTCTGGGTAACCGAGAACCTCGGCGAAGAGTCGAACCGAGCGCCCTGTGCGAGAAACATATCCAGCCAGTACCATACTTTTCCAGGAGAACTGCAAGGTGGAGTGGCAACATGGCGCCCCTCAGAGATGATCCCGAAAAGGATAATTATCTTCCACCTGATCCAACTACGCGTCTATCACACCTTATAGACGACCCAGAGAAGGATGAACATACCACCGCGACCACAGGGACGTCACCTTCTCATACAGCTCATTCGAATGCCTCAAGAGACACAATCGATAGCGATCCGTTGTCACCTTTAGAACACGCCTTGACACCAGATCTCGAGACTGATGCTGAACATTTGGCACGCCCAGAACTAACATATACCAAAACTGGTGCCTCGGTAGCAACAACAGGATCACGGATACCTTCGTTCGAAGTCGACTTCACCCCCGATGACCCTGAAGATCCTCGAAATTGGCCTCTTTGGTATCGTGGAATGCTCATTGGAGCTGTCAGCTATTCAACATGGACGGTGGTTCTTTACAGCACCAGTTACACTTCGAGTATGCCTGGTATGATGAAGGAGTTCCACGAAACCAGCGAACCGATTGCGACCTTGGGAGTGACGACATATCTACTTGGTCTTGCTGTTGGAAGTCTGATCTTGGCGCCTTTGAGTGAGATATATGGAAGGAGACCTATCTATTTAGGCAGTATGCTTTTCTACTGTTTGATGGTACTGCCTTGTGCGCTTGCTACCTCGCTTCCTGAAGTGCTTGTTGTTCGGTTCTTTGGGTACGCTTTCTTATTTCTGTCGAAGTGGACGAAGAGCTAATTTGAATTAGAGCTGTTGCTGGTTCTTGTATGATTTCAAACGCTCCAGGTACGGTAAACGACATCGTGACCGAACAATATCGAGCTCTTGCATTCAGTGTTTGGTCTATAGCCCCGATGAACGGTCCAGTAACGGGCCCATTAATTGGAGGTTTTGCTGCGGAGTACCTGGGTTGGCGATGGACTAATTGGATTGTGATAATCCTGTCTGGCGTAGGATGGATATACCTATCTTTATTCAAGGAGACTTATGCTCCCAAGATACTCCAGAAGAAGGCTGCAAAGATGAGAGCAGAGACAGGGGATGACAGATGGTGGTGTCGCTATGACCAGAAATTGAGCCGTATGTTGACTTTTTTGCTCTTTTCAATTCAAACTGACAAGTGGTATACAGGTGCTCAGATTCTCAAGGTCAATCTTTCTCGGCCTTTCATTCTTTCATTTACCGAGCCAATCTTGTGGTTCTGGAATGCTTATATAGCTGTACGTCTCACCCCTTCGTTAAGCGATTACCGAGGTTCGCCAATGCCGTGTCTCAGTATCCGAAGCAATTCTCAAGAATATAGCCGAAAACTGACAGCCGCCTCTAGATCATTTACGGCATTTTATATCTATGCTTCGTTGCATATCCTCTGATATATACTGACTTGCGCGGCTGGAGCCTCGGCTTCACCGGCCTAGCATTCGTTGGGATTGGCGTAGGTACCATGATCGCAATTGTTACGGAGCCGTTCGCCAGAAGAGTCGTCAATATGCACAAGAAAGACCCTGAGACGGGTCGAGTGCCACCAGAAGCTTCGATTAGTATCGTCTGCATGGCCTCGTTCTTATGCCCAATTGGGCAACTCTGGTTTTCGTGGACCTCTGTACCAATTACTATTCACTGGATCTGGCCTATACTTGCAGGAATTCCCTTTGGAGCTGGAAATTGCTTGGTTTTTATTTACGCCTCGAACTACCTCGCTGGTTCCTATGGCATCTACGCTGCTTCGGCACTCGCTGGAAACGCCGTAGTCCGATCATTTATTGGAGGTACACTTCCTTTAGCTGGACCTGCAATGTACTCTGCGATGAGTCCACAATGGGCTGGTACTTTATTGGGCTTGATTCAAGTAGCATTGATCCCTATACCGTTTGTGTTCTACAAGTGGGGTGCGAAGATTCGTGCCAAGAGTCCACTTATCAAACAGATGAGAGAAGATCAAGAGAGGAGACAAAGAAAGCAGGATGAAGCAGCGAGGAAAAAGGAGCGAAAGATGGTTAATGGGCGAGGAGAAATGTTGATGGTTAATGGTGTGCAAAATGGTGACGTGGAGAAGCAGGCTGCAGCAAACGTTACTGTTCCTGCTGCAGATGAAAAGCTTTGAACGTATTTGTAAACGAACTGCATGTAATTGAATATACCCATAGAGTCAAACATATATTTTCTGTAATTTGAACACGATTCACTCGTTAACGAGCCCGAATTAGGGGCAAGCGAGACTTCAAAGGCAAGCAATAATAATCTATTCACCGTTCTAAGCTTTGAATAATTGCAACCTATAGACTTTGCGCAAAGTCTCAAAGGCCAAATGTTTTAATTTTCAAGCAACCCATCACATGTATTTATATCCACACACTTATTTTTTGCTTCTTCCTCTTGTAAGCCTAGTCAGCAGCTCAGCCTTGTCAAAGCCAAGGCTACGTTTCTCTCAATACCCGAGAGAGGCTAAGCCAATAACAAAGTTTTCAAAACACATTCAGCTGAACAAAGGAAACCCACACAAACATAAATAGTGACACAATATCCACTTTTTGAGACAAAATAGCAAAGGAGTGAACATTTGTTGGCGTTCCTGCACGGCAATCAGAGCCACTACCGGGAAACTTAGCGCCCGCTCGCTAAAGTGTGGCCGTAAAAAACATTCGAAAATACCTTGCGCTCCCCTCCCTCTTTTCTCCTCTTCATGCGCCTTCATCCACGGTACCCTGCCAATCTATTCCTACCGGTGTAGTCAATTCCACCTTTATCTTCTTCATTCGTGTTCATTCTGTGAACTTCCCCTAGATCTGCTGCCCGATCTCGCCATCATCGTGTGATCACCCGCCGCATTTCGACATCGCATTCAGACACCGCCAGAACAAAGAACCTTGACAACCTTTCGACCCCAACAAAGGATCTCAATCTGCAGCCCGGTGACAACTTGACGCGACAAGAAGACTATAACACACTCTGCATCAAGAATATCTGTGACTTTCAGTAGTCATGGCAGTTCCTCCGCAGTTTGCATACCGAACACTGAAAGGAATTGGCATCGTGGATGCTGCGCCTGTCTACGAGCCTTTGCCTGGGTTTCAGAGACCGGAAGGTAACTCTCGCTGCTGTGCCTACTCGCCATGCGGACGATACTTCGCCTGGGCTTCCAACGAAGGTGTGACGGTCATCGACGCCTCGGTCGGACACGTCATCACCACGCTCCCGACCCCCAACGTGTACGAATTAGGCTTCTCTCCTCGCGGTTCGTACATTATCACCTGGGAGCGTTCGTCCAAGGATGAAGCTGGTGATGCTGTCAAGAATCTCAAGGTCTGGCGTACCATCGAGGACGTCCCCGACGGCACGGAAAAGCAGGTCGTAGGCAGGTTTGTGCAGAAATCTCAGACGGGCTGGAACCTGCAATACACTTTCGACGAGCGATACTGCGCACGCGTTGTCACCAACGAGGTTCAGTTCTACGAGAGTGGTGACTTGGGTACTGTCTGGAACAAGCTCCGTGCTGAGGGCGTTGCCGATTTTGCAATTTCTCCAGGCAACAACTATTCCGTTGCTGTCTTCATTCCGGAGCGCAAGGTATGAAGCATATTCACTATTTACGGGACTCTGCTAACTTCTACAAAAGGGCCAGCCAGCTGCTGTTAAGATCTTCAATGTCCCCCAATTCACTAGCGCGATCTCGCAGAAGACATTCTTCAAAGGCGACAAGGTCCAGTTGAAATGGAACCAGCTTGGCACCACCTTGATCGTTCTGGCACAAACTGAAGTCGACAAGACAGGCAAGAGCTATTATGGCGAGACAACGTTATATGTGCTGAGCGCAAATGGCGGCTTTGACTCGAGAATCACTCTTGACAAGGAAGGCCCAATTCATGATGTGTCATGGTCGCCAAACTCGAAGGAGTTTGGCGTTGTCTATGGCTACATGCCTGCCAAGACCACCATCTTCAACCAACGAGCTGTCGCTACCCATACTTTCCCACTCAGCCCCAGAAACACGATCTTGTTCTCCCCTACTGGTCGATTTGTTCTAGTTGCTGGTTTCGGAAATCTTGCTGGTCAGATGGATATTTATGATCTTGAGAAGGATTACAAGAAGATCTGCACAATCGAAGGTGGAAATCCTAGTGTTTGCGAGTGGAGCCCCGACAGCAAATACATCTTGACTGCCACGACCAGTCCTAGACTACGTGTCGATAATGGAGTTCGCTTGTGGCATGTCGGAGGTGGAATCATGTACAACGAAGACATGGTGGAGTTGTACCACGTTACCTGGCGACCACAATCCTTCGATTCGTTCTCACCTGGAGACCTCCTGCATCCAAGTCCCGAACCACATGCATCAGCTTTGGCGTACCTGAATACCGTCAAGACTCCTTCCAAGCCGGCTGGTGCATATCGACCTCCAGGAGCCCGTGGTACATCAACCCCACTTCACTTCAAGCGTGAGGATGAAGGAGGAGCTGCACACATCGTCAGCAACGGAACCTCATTGGTTGGTGCGAATGGATTCGGAAAGCAAAGAAGACAAGTCCCTGGCGCTGAGACTGTTGACAATTCAGTTCCGGGAGCTACGCCAGCCAATGCAACCCCAGGAGCTGCTGAAGGTGACGAGAATCTGTCAAAAGCAGCATTGAAGAACAAGAAGAAGAGAGAAGCAAAGAAATTGAAGGATGCCGAGGCCAAGGCAGCTGGACTGATTCTTTCGCCTGAAGGTCCATCTGCAGGTGCAGAAAACCGAAGCCCAGACCGAAGAGACAGACGAGAGCATCAGCGTAGCCGCTCCAAGGGCCAGCAAGACATCCGAACCCCATCCCAGCAACGCTATCGCAGCAACACCCATCGTGGCCCCGCTAACCTGCAAAACCAGCAGTACCAACAAATCCAGCACAACCCAAACAGCCAGAACAATGGTCCTAACGGCAACGCTCCAGCAAACCAGATGAACAACTTGACAATCAACCCTGCTGCGTCTCGTGTCAATGACGCACCTGAGCTTTCCGTTACCTCACCAGGAGGAGGAAGCCCGAATGCCAAGAAGCTGAGAGGCTTACAGAAGAAGATCCGCGCCATCGAAGATCTGGAGATGCGTCTTGCGGGAGGTGAGAAATTGGAGGATACGCAGATGAAGAAGATTGGCACCAAGGTAGCAGTCCAAGCTGAGTTATCTTCTTTGGAGGCTGAAAACTAGACAACATTTCAATCTCGATTTGAAACAACATAATTGTATCTTGGTCATTATGTTTCAGTTTCATCATGAGCCTAGGTCGTGATGCGTTCGTTGCGTTGGGACTCGGCTTTGAGAATGGATGGATAGTGTTGAAGTACTTTCAACGATTGCGATGGTTTGTTGGACTGGGTTGGATTAATTGAAGACATGCATGGCTCTTGAGATGCATTCATGAATGGGCGTTACGTTGCGCAAACTTTGCATTCCTGCGGGGTATTCAGCAACGGCCGCACACAATTGGACCAGACGTCCTATCTCCAATGAGCAACGATTACACGATGACTGACGGATGGTTTTCCGCGGGCTTGGTATCGTATGCCTGAATTTGGAGAATGAATGGGAAAGTGCAAAGCGCTGCATAGGATCGCACGCACGCACGCATAGACTAGAGAATAAAATCAAAGATGAATCAGTGAATCTGAAAGCGATCCACATTCATACCTTACCTAGTCTTTGGTTTCGTGAAAATTTTGGGCTGCGCTATTTGAATTGGAAGTCGTGATAGATGGAATGGACTGATCTGTTCTGGTCTGCTTATGTCTGTCTCCTTTTGCTAAGCGAGTCGAACATGGATTGTAGAACCGTCCGAGTTCGCGTCTAGGAACTCACTTACCAGGAAACAGCTCAGGTCAGGTCAGCCTGGTCGAGTTTTGATAAATGGCATTCTGTTAGGTTAAGTTAGGTTAGGTTAGGAAGTGAGCTGGTTGAGGAGTTGTGAGGGGCTGTGGAAGCCGTGAAAATACCTACCTAGGTAGTAGGAAACGAGGCTGGAACTGGAAGAAAACATGAGTGTGGCCGGAAGGGTGGCTTTGTTCAAAAAGGATATCTATAAGATCTTACAGGAGAAAAAAGAAGACACCGCTCTAAACTCCGGCTGCTATGTGACGAAACAAAGTGAGAAAAAAGAGACAAAAGATGATGGTATATACACCCCTCGGATACAAAATGCATATTCATACCTTCCCTCCCCGCCCCTCTTCAACTCATTCGCTTTACCCCGCTCACGAACCCATAACCATAAATCCAATCCCCCCAAGAACACCACTCAACACCAGCGCCGTCAAGATCCCAGCTCCCGCCTTATCCGCTCCCGTAGCAGGCTCGAGAACCGTCCCTGTCGTGCTGCTGCTACTGCTAGAGCCAGAACCGGCATTGGCGTTTCCCGTGCTTGTTCCACCTGTGGTGTTGGTTAGGAGGTCGGGGGCTGAGGTGATGAGCATTGCCTAGAATTCCAAGTTAGTATAAAAGATCCGAACTAAAAGTTTATCGGTGGAATAGATCTTGCAAATAAAGTATCTCCTCGATCCTAATCTTTTGGAAGAGGAGACGAGACAAAAAAGAGGGAAAGGTGGGAAGATGAAGATGGTAGGGAGAGAGGAGAAGAAACACACCTGTATAACACTCAAAGCACTCATCTGCTGCCCCACCCCATAACTCCCATCCCACGTCGAATTAGCCGTCCAATGCTGTCCACAAGTCACGCCATCCGTGCCACCATCGCACTGCGCCGCGGCGGCCTTCGCGCTCGCCTGCAGCTTCGGCGTGATGTAATCCGCGGTCCAGGGAACGAGTTTCGAAGTCGCGGCCATCCAGCGGGAGAGGTAGGCTTTGAAGGATTGCTGATCCGTGTCGCAGGTTCCGACCGTATTGACGTCTTCGCACGCTTGCTCGTACATGATGTTGTCTTTGAAGTAGATGTCGGTTTGGTTGAGGACGCCGGAGAGGCGGGTGCTCCAGGCTGAGGAGCCGTTTGTCTGTGAGGGTTGTGAGTTTTGGGTTCATTTCGTGGTTGGAGAGGGAATGAAAAGAGGAGGGAGAGGAAAGGGGGAGAAAGAGAATGTACAGAAGAGAGGAAGGAAGAGGGGATGGAGAACATACGTAATTATACATCATCGCCGCCCCGAAAAGATATATCCCCTGATTATATGAAAATTGCAAATGGTCAATACTCGAACAATTCTGCAGGTCGCTCGTTCCATCATAAACAATATAATCATTGCTCATCAACCCTACACTCTCCATCCACGTCCACGTCTTCTCTGCCCAATCCGCATATGTCTGATTCCCCGTATATTTCGCCAACCTCGCTCCCAGATTGAAAAAACACCCATTGGCAATGGAGTTCTTATACGTGTATCCGCTATTGAACGTGAAGATCTGCCAGCGTAGTCCACCACCACACGTACTATCGTCCCACCGACCAACCATCTCGTTGAACACCGCCTGGGCCAGCGCTAGCCACTGCGGTTGGTTGGACGGCGGATTGGGATAGTTCATCTCGGCCGCGCTCATAGCTGCCATTCCCCAGAATCCTTGATCATCATTTCCTTCTGTCTTCGTCTGGTTCTCGGGCATGAAATCGTCGTTGTTGCCGACTTGGGACAGGAGCGCGGCGGTTACGGTTGGATTGTAGGAGGCATCGTTCGTGTAGTACCAGTATTCGACCATGGTGCCGAAGGTGGCGCCCGCTTCCCACCAGTAGTAGGGAGAGGGAAGGTTGCCTGGATTGTCTCCGGTGTTGTTTCCAGTGTAGTACTTCATCATTCCGTATGCGACTGTGCTGGCTGCGGATTTAATGGATGCTGGAGGTTCCTTCTGTCAGTATGAGGGGGAAGGGAAGACATGGATAGGGACGTACGTTGTGAGGTGATGTCGAGGGATATGGCGCCTGCCATCTGCGTCCATGAAGCGCAGATCAAGGCTCCACGAGCCAATGTTCTTCCCCTCATCCTCTCTTCCACTTCCTCCTATCCAAACACAATTCGAAATAATACGCCGAAAACCACCACAACAATCCGGACACAGCCGAGTCCTCCAGTGTCGAATACCTATATCAAGAATCGAATCGAAGGGAATAATAAACGAGCGACGGGTATCGATAACAACAGGGACGGCCAAGCCAAATGAAGCTTTCCAAGAGATCCGATCAGAAGTCAAGAAGAATCGTACTCTGTGCCAAGCAAGCGTGTATCCAAGAGAAAAGCACCGACTTACTTACACATCCAAGAATCAGCACAGTACAACAAGTACAAATGCACTCCACTTAGCTCCTCCATAATGTTATACATCGGGCAGTGCACGCTACTCCCGGGATACGGCACAGTGGGCCCCCATCTCCTGGCATCCCATCTCTCTTTACCCTACCGTATTCAAGCAGTCCCTCTCACAGGCCTGTTTCGAAACACAAATACACAAATAGCAACATAAAAGTGCTAGCAACATAAAAGGCTAGGTAGGGAATAGGTAAGGTTGGGCGGTGAGCGTGGTGTTCGTCGTTGCTGGGTGGAAAGAGAGCGAGAAAGGGACCCAGAAAAAATATCCGTCACCCTTACGCGTACGAGGAAAATTGGAGCGCGATTGGAGACCAGGAGACCGGACGACCAGGAGGGACTAGGGTGGTAGGCGGCTTACGCAGCGTAAGACGTCATCCGTTGTCGTTCTTCATCTCTTCTCATCTTTTCCCGCAGCCGCCCATTCCACTCGCTGGAACACAGGTTCTGGCCCTGTTCGTCCGATGATGTTGTTGGACTGTGGATGCAGATGCAGTTATATCGATGTTCGAAAAACACAGCTCCCGCCAACGGTGCTTCTTGGCGGTGAAAGGCTTGTCCTGTTCCTCGGTTTTGAGTGGCGCTGGTGTGGCGTGGGTCAGGTACCCGAGGATCAACCGAGGATCTGATCTGATCTGACCTAGTTCTGAGATCACGTGGTTTGCGTTTGCCCCTCTTCACTTTTCGATCCACTGTCGCTCGAGAATTTCGATGTCCGGTTTTTATATTGCAGACAATGTTCTGGCAGTTCCTGCTTACAGTACTGTACATGTCTGTCTTCCAACTTATTTTGATTGCCCCTTCACATGTTTTTTCTTGAAGTATTGCTATGGGCTCCAGTTCTAGTCTTAGACGGGATTTGAATTTTTGGGACAGATTTTTGCACGAAGAGAACTCAAGAAAGGTGTACTGTCCCTCCCTACATAGCGAGACACCCTCCATGCCGAGATATACAAGAGGTACTTTGACTTTAAGCAACTCAGTTTCTACGCGCACGTTAATATTTGCTACAGTTCTATATATGTTAAATGCTAATAGCTATTTACAAATATCCAAGACCTTTCCTACCTAAAAATTACGTTCGCATTTCTACTTTCACGATTCGGTAACAAAGGGTCTTCTTTTCGCGCATAATAGTGTTCCTTCGCTGCAGCACCACTATCAAGTTCTTACCACTTATAGTACTCATAGAGGGGTGTTATCTGGACCTTAGAGCCTTGCTATAGCGTGGTAAGTAATGATTAGCCTTAAATCTACTATAGCGTGTAAATTCATGCAAAGTCGCGAGGCTGATCAATACCTCAGCCCGCGCAGAAAAGCCCCGCACGTCCAACCACGGGGTAGTTTACTTACAGTAGCTGTGAGGTCTGTGGCTGTGCGGAGTCTTAGCAAGCGGGCCAACCCTCTCGCAGCCATCACGACTGCAGAGCGCCGCGCCACGAGGCTGAGCGGCAGCACATGCCTGCCAGCGTGCTCACACGCCGGGACTATGACCTTCACTTTTGCACTCTACACGGTGCCTTCTCCACGATGCCTCTCCGTCCGCCTACCTTTTTTCCAAGCGTAAGCGAGCTGCATGACCTAAGCCCCGCTGGTCGCGCACTATAGGCTGGTGCTGCTACCTAATTTTCATCACTCAAATTCCTCTTGTTCCCACCTATTTCAATCTATTCTATAGAGCAAGGCAAAATATCCTTCACCATCCCCAGCTAACGGTCTACCCCCAATAATTCTACCATGGAAACTCGCGAGGAAAAGCTAGCTACATGGGCCGATCCTTCGATCACTCGACAGCAAAGCCTCAGGGTCTTGACAGGTTCGCTTTCTCTCAATCCAAACAATTCGGAAAATTGCATGCGCATATCAGAAGACAAAATTCAATTCGACCAAATTGAAGACCGTCTCCTGAATAGTCATGGCGACAATATAAGCAACAATATATGCGACGACGATGATACTCCAAGTCTATGGCACTTCAAAGTAATCTCTCTTCCTCGACTCCGGCCCGGCAGACTCGTACTATCCATTCCCAAGCAAGTCTTCCAGAAGATCCAAGACTCTTGGAATCTCCACCCGCGCACAATCGAAGTATTCCTCTCCAACAACGGAGTCCTCGCCACATTCCACTCTTCCGGCAGCGGACGAACCTCCCTTGTCCTAAAAGTAGCCAATTCGCGCTCTACAGGCTTCGACTGTGTATCCGTGACTTATGATCCTTCTCGTCGCACTATCTACGTGCTATACCACCACCTCCAAGATGAAGATTCCGTCTTCGCTACCCTGCTCTCCACGCCAGAACGATGCATCGACCTCCATTTTTTTGTCGCGGCTCTTTATCGCTCGCACTATCAGCATATCGAGACCCACCGTAATACCATTGACGATACAATCCAGGGAATCGAGCGACAAACGGGCTTCGGAAACCCGGGGAGGCTGGGTCCTAGGCGTCGTCCCAGCCTGGACGAGTATCCCGCTTTTGAGGATCCAAAAAGAACGATTCAAAAGCTGAGCTACTGCCAAACGGATCTCGCAATCATTGGTCACGTTGTGCGATGTTGTTTAGATTGCGGAGACTGGCTTGCTCAGGCCATCGACGAGAGGCTTCTGAGTGAGCAACCTCCGCATCACGGAGGGGAACGAAGCAATAGTTCCGATCTCCATCAGCGGGACCAGCAATTCTTGGAGAGTCTGAGAGCCGTACGGTTGATGGTTCGCGAAGACGTGGAGTATATACGCAGGCGGACTGTTATGTTGTTGTCACAGGTGCAGCAAATGAGAGATAGGACTCAAAGTCAGGCTAGTTTCGTGAGTAATCCTTGTCGGGAGCTTTATTATCATGCGACAGCTGACACCTCGAGCTAGATGCTCAATAGTATCACGCAAAGCGATGCCGAATACACTGCCGCAATAGCGGTAGACGGGAAGCGCGACAGTATTGCTATGAAAACAATCTCAATTCTCGGCATTATTTTCCTGCCGGGTACGTTCGTGGCTACGTTGTTCAGCGTAAACATGTTTGATTGGGGCGGTGCTGACGGCGAAGAATCATCTTCACTGACGGTATCACCAAGTATGTGGATATATTGGGCGATAACCGTGCCACTTACACTTGCAACCTTCGTCGTGTGGATTCTCTGGTCCAGGAGAGAAACCCAAAAGAGCAGTAAACGACTAACGATTTATCGCACAAAAGTTTCTGGGTCCGAGAGCGCTGTTGCTGTTGCGACGAATAGTATTGATCTTGTTCCCAGTGAGAAGATAGTATGAAGAGTAACGGACGCGTCGAGAAATACTGTCGTTTCCGCGGAGTTTAGCAATTGAGTTCGGTAGTAACATATTTTCTAAAAATGATTGCTGTAATTGACCAAAACAACCAGAACAATCAATCAATCCATTTCTAAGCCATACCAATTCCCACGCTGTCAAAGCGAGCTGGACCATTGATGGTCGGCGGAGCGTTAACGGATTCCGGTCTGCTGAAAGCCGCCCACTGCAACGTGATCTTTACGAAGAGCGTAACCTTACTGCATCCCCCCGCACTCCTGATCCGGCTGGCGGACTAAGCTGGCTGACCACCACATCTCCGAGTAAAATGTCACCATCTACACTCAGAGCGCCACCTCCAAGGCCTACCACAAGGCCTACCACAAGGCAAAACCTCATCCACTTGAACATCGCCCTCATCTGCGTCGCTACTGACGCTTGATAAAGCCTGCTAGCAGGTCGCAAGCAAGCTGGCGCTTAGAGCCGGTTATCCCTGTCAGTGACCTTTGCGACGGGCTGAGAAGGGAATGCATTTGACGAATATGCCTAGTTACAGGGAATCAGACACTCAACTGAAAACGGACGGTTGCAGCGGCCGAATCTGCCTGCCTCCAGGTGTGGTGGTAAGCACATGTAAGCATACTTATTAGCTCGATTAACAGTACGGCAGTGCACTTATTCTACCTCACCTGTGTCATGTGACACCACCAATCATGACACTGATGTATCTCTTGCCGCTCGGGATTCATGTTGGAAGGCGACATTCTGGCGCCTGAAACTGCTTCGGAGTGTCGAAAAAGCCTCACCGTACATTGCTGGAAGAGAAAACAGACTTTACCTACTCCTTCTCAACCTCGCGGCCTGGTCTTCCCTTGCCTCTCCCTTTTGAAAAATTCCGACACGAGTAATACCACCTGTCGGTCTAAAGACATTGGTGATCAATTTCCCCTTGTATCTCATATAAGTAGCGAAGCTTAGACTGGCGCCAGCAAGCACGACTCGAGCCAGACTTAGATAAGAAACCGTATCTCTAAACGATTTTTGATCTCTATTACCGCTAAGGAGACTTCATACTTTGATCTGGCAAAATGGCATCAAATGAGGAGTTAGAAAAGATCATTCTAAATGGATTCAATTATCCAAGGTCTAATGCGTATTCCGAGCTTCCTCCGGGGTACGATTGGGAAACACAAACAAAGAAATACTGCCCAAAGGACTTTATCTGGCGTGTTGGATACGACGAATTGGTACCAAGCGCGCCAGAGACAACTGAGACGCCAGTTCGTGATGACCCATTTCGCGGCGTCTTCTGCCATCGCGGACTCTGCGACCGTGCCCTGAAAGTCCCCGAAAATTCACTTCTCGCCATCGAAAATGGAATACTAAAGGGTCTGCGCTTTCATGAGCTCGATGCACGTTTAGGTCCACTACCAGGTCAAGCATTCTTAGCCCATGATGAAGTTGCAAGTCGCGTCTCGTCTAAGTCCCGGAGGTGGAGTTCGCTCAATCTTAGTGAGATTTTAGAGACAGTTCTTGTAACGAGGCGCTTTAATCTGGAAAAGAACGACTTTGCGAGCTCATACCAGGAGACACAGGATACAGTGCCTGACCTAGAAGAGTTGCTAAACGATCACGACTCGCTACTGGTACATCACCAGATCCATCAAGATGTGCGTCCATTTGATCAATCTGCTAGTCCGTTCACTCATCGACCCTTGCCGCCATTGCCGCAGGATACTGTCGACCCCTATTGCGTCTTGCAAATTGACCTGAGGGGCGACGACTTTCCGAGGGCAATCGCTTGGTTCTGTAAGCGGCGCTTCTTCCTCCCCAAGCTACTGTTGAAGGGGTACAATATCACCTTTTCCAATGGCGAGGCTCTTAAAGCAGCTATCAATTCCGCGGCTGCTAGCATGAACGACCCACCGTTTGATTGGACTGACCTTTCCACCCCCGTTGCCTTGCGCATCATCATGGTATTTTATGCGCAGCCAATAATTGCTCTTGCGCTAAAAGAAAAAGGGATCAATCCGAATATGGCTTCTCAGGCGGACCGTTTGGATTTGGATTACCAACACCTTTTCCGTGTAGCCAAGACACACATCTTCTCTTTCATCGATATCATACAACCACCATACTACCTGTTAATACCTGAGATTGTTCATAGCGGTCTAGGGCTTGGTTATAACGTGGAGACGCGACAGGCAGTAAACCCTTTGGATGGATCTCCTATTATAGACCCGGAAGTCATTTTGGAGAGCCGCGTTGAACGAGCTATGATAGAGGTTAGCTTAGAACTGAAGCAAAATTTTCCAAGATTGGTTTTCTCGTCCTGTACCCGATTATGCGAGGTTAGGACATCGAAAGGGGAACTGGTAGCGGATATGAAGACTGGACGGTTGAAGCCAAAGCCAGACGGCGAGAGGGGCATCTCAGCAAAGCTGCGAACCATTCATGGGGGGTTGTTCCCGCAGTCCGATATTGTCGTTGCGGATGATCCTCTTGCGGAGATAGCTGCACGCACATGGATCGATGAGTACGCAAAACTGGACCGAACCCAGCTATTAAAGCTCCCCTATGATTCTTGGCTTGCACAAGCTGGGCCAAAAGTTGTTACGGCTGTTAACAAGCTGAATGGTCCTTTTCTGCCGAACACTTTTGATGGGCCACTGGACGACGATTGGAACATTCAGGTGGAACATTCGTGATTCGAGCGGAATGGCAGGGTTTTAAAATGGATTCTTATGGTTTTAGTCCAAAATGAAAAGGCTGTTTGTTGAGGGGTGTATTTGGAAGGCCAAGATGTTTTTAAGAGGATCGAGTGGGGTAAAGAGAAAGCCATATCTCCTTCGACGAGAAAGATTGAACACGCCATCGACGAGCTTCAATGTTGGCATTAGTTATGGACTGGTTAGAGGGTAATGTGGTGGAGAGAATGTACTGAGACCCGATCGTGAAGGTGGGTATAGTTACAGGCGCGACAGCCACAGACGTGGCGTGAGTAAACTACGCTGTAATTGTCATGTGG
This sequence comes from Phialocephala sp. D728, assembly GCA_003988865.1. NCBI lineage: Eukaryota > Fungi > Ascomycota > Leotiomycetes > Helotiales > Mollisiaceae > Phialocephala > Phialocephala sp. D728. Next base: position 125,222 of record QYAJ01000128.1, read on the forward strand.
GATGTGTGGCGTTGTTTTGCAGATCAGTGATCACTTTGATCGGAAGCTAATGCGAGCGTAAATTTTCAATTGAGTTGATCACGAGTGTTCAAGAATAGCCAGAGCACGTAGTGAACGCAGAATTATGAGAATATGAATATGCGCGCAGAGTCTAAATTGTTGCGAAGTCAAAGTACTAATGGCTTGGCTCGGCACGGCGGGTGTCTCGCCACACAGAGAGGGACGTTTGTGTCTATGTAGTAAATTACCCAATTCGCTTCCGCGTTCGGGCAAGTGGCGCATTAGTGTTAGCTTTTTAATTGTTTTCTACGTTAGGTGTTTAGCTCACTGCACTCCCTTAACAGCGAACGCGGAGTTGTGCTAGACCGGATCGTGATTGGATGAAGGCAGAACCCCCTTTTACTGTAAACAGAGTAAATCTCGGATGCACCGGAACCGGAATGGGACTCGGGAGCGCTGTGTTACGCCGAGCGGCGAGCTGTCTCGTTCTGAGTTCTGCTCAGCCTCGCTGAACCCCTGAGGCGAGACGAGCGAAACGAGAACCCCTGAGCTAGCGTAAGCTAGAGGTGCATTACCGATATGAGGAAATGTTATTGTAACATCGTGCGTGGAATTCGCCACATCTATCTATCCACGTGTATTCCTTTTCACTCTGCTTGTTGCTTCTTTTTTGTTTCTTGCTGAGATTGTTGTCGAGCTCATAGGATCGGGAGGGGGTCTTGACGTATAGTTAATGATGAAAAGGGGGAAGATGACGATGACGAAGATGAAGTGCCATTCATCTGTAATTAGGAACTGTTCATCTCACAATGTTGGTTGAATAGATTTGGATTTCTGCTCGATTGAAAATTGTATTGTGACTATTAAGAGTTTGTAAATGCTAGGTCTTCGGTATCAGCGCAAAGCAAAGTAAACCAGCGCCAGCTACCTTCCCTATGCCACGCCTGTAATCTGCCTATTATCCACCTCAGTCTCCTGTCTATGTCTATTTCTATATCCGTATCTGTGTGTATTCTCCTTCCTCTGTCCGCATGCCTCGGAGATCCGAGCTCTGCAGAAGGGGCCTCCTTTCCCTCTCAGCAGCTGGTTCTCATATCTTCTCCAGCCACCAAACCCATCAAATGAGACTTATCTCAAAAAATATTCCAACTGGAAAGAAGTCGTCTCACCACTTCCTCTTCCCCTCCCCTCCTCCCATTCAAGGCACGCTCGCATAGCTCATCGCCCTCTCCAACTCCGTATCACTCGCACTCGTCTCCGCGCCCTGATTCTCCTCATCATCGCCACTGTACGCGAACTTACTCCTCTTCCGAATCGTCGCTCCGAAGAAGTAGAACACGTACGGGATCGCACAGCAAGCCAGCGCGATGAATGCCAGCAGACTACTCGCCCACTGGTACCCCAGACGATGATACATCTGCGTAGTGAACAGCACGACGCCTGCGCCCCAGAACGATCGCAGGAAGGTCTTGGCTGCTAGTGCGGAGGCAGCTTGGTGTTGATAGGAGTCGACAAGGTAGTTGTTGGCTGAGTTGTAGAGGAAGATGAATCCGAATCCGACGGGGAAGCCACCCATCATGGGACCCCAGTACGAGACGTGTGGATAAGAGGTCCAGGCGAAGATGAATAGTCCGACGGGGATCAACCAACAGCTGACCATCATGGGAATGAGCCGTACTTCGGCGGGGGGAGAGCCGTTGTGTTTTTTACTAAGGCTGAGGTAGTGTTTGTTGACCATGGGAGCACAGCATGCGGAGAGCAGGACCCCGATGGCGAGCGGGATGAACATCAGACCGGTGATGCCAGCAGTGTAGCCTTTGCCTTCTTGGTAGATGATTGGGAAGGCGACGAAGAACATGTATAGGAGGCCATAGAGGACGGACATATATACGCTGACTAGGAAAACGATGGGTTCCAAGAAGAGGAGTTGGACGGGACGGACCAAGAAGATCCAGAGTCTTTCGGTGAATGGACGTGTGTCGAGATCTTGTTCCGTAACATGAGTCTGGTCACCCGTCTTGGCTCGGAGCTTCTTAGCGCGTGCTGCGAGGATGGTAGGCGCGTATGTTTCTGGTACCGTAAACGTGATGAGGAACCAGACGATGCCGGCAAGGATCAATTGGATCCAGTACAGCCATCTCCATCCTGCAGCGTCGCTCAGGAATCCTCCTACAAGAGGACCGATGGCGGGACCGACAAAGGGGGCTGCGGAGAAGGCAGCCATGGGGACGCCACGTTCTTCTGTTCGCCAGAGATCGGCGAGGGTGCCGCCTACGAGAGTCATTGGGGCCGAAAACGCGATTCCGTCGATGGCTCGGCAGACGAGAAGGGTGCCGATGTTCTCTGAGACGGCGCAGGGGATGACGAAGATTACGGCGATGAAGAGAGTGACACCGTAGATGAGTCGACGGCCGAGAACTTCAGAGAGAGGCGCGAAGACCATGGGTCCTAGTTTTGAGTCAGTCTCTGTTACCTATTTGGGGTTTAAAGTTGTGAGGGTGGGAGGGAAGGGAGGAAGACATACCAACACCGAAACCAACGACGAAAAGAGTAATAGTCAGAAGTCCCACCTCCTCAGAAACATGGAATTGTTTCTGGACTCCAATGATATCGGCCGTCACAACACTGGATGCAAACGCCACCACGAAACATGTGATAGCGACAACCATGGTGCAATACCACTTATATGCCTTCGACCAGTTCTTAGGGTTCTCTGGATCGCCAGGGGTGAAAGTAACGAGCCTATAGTGTGAGCCATCTGGTGAGAGGCCACCGTCGATTTCTCCTTCCGGTTTCTCAACTGTGTATTCTGCGAGATCTGCATCTTCTGAAAAAGTTCGGTAGGGGAGATTGACATCGAGGTTTGGGTCTCGATGGGTTTCTTTGTGAGAGAGGTGAGTGCCGGTACGATGGAGACCGGAATGAGATGTGCTTGTTCGACGGATATGAGATGTGTTTGTGGGTGTACGGTTGAGAGTTGGTTCTGCTGCGTGGCCAGTGATGGCCTCGTACAATCGATCTGGATTCATTGGTGCTTCTGCGTAAGAAGCAGTAGGTAATCGTGGTGCTTCTAATGGTTCTGACATGATGAAACAAGAGTGTTTAAGTTTTGGTCCCTCAAGTTTAAGTCAAAGTACAAACAGTTGAAGAATGTGAAAAGGGGCGAAGGGTAAGCTTATATAGGAAATGCGTTTGTATGTGTGCCACAGAAAATTCCACCATCGTGGGCCTGGAGCCAATATATATTGGTCCCGGCATCTGGTCCCGTACCCTGTCGTGGATTCTCGAAGATATCAAAAGCCTCATGAGACCTTGCTCAAGCCAATCATATGTATCCGCTCCGATTCCGCGGCGAACCATAGAGGAGCAGTGAAGTCTTGGCATTGGGCGGCGATATTTCGCTGTTGGTCGACGAATGAAATCAAACAGAACTTGAGCTGAGACGACCAAATGATATCTCATCCCGCAGAGTTTTATGGGACGCAAGGATGCATATTGCTATGCGGCTGCGTTTGTGGCTGAACGTTTGAAGTTCGAGAAAGGTGGAATGACTCGTAACATGATAGGCTCATGATATGCACCCAGAAACAGAACACTGATGATAGGTTCGTCTCTTCCCGATGCACAGGAAGCGAGACAATCAGCGACTGTGGGGGGATTTGAGCATGTGGTAAGCAACGTGCTTCGTCCTCGCGTTAGACGCATAAATCGGCACACCCAACGTCATGTTGTTTTCTCTCGATGCTCTGAACTCCGGCGAGAAGCAAAACATGTACACATGGTCGATGCATCGACAGCGGAACTTTCCCGTGCATGATAGAGATAAGGGATATTTGAAATCGAGCGGGGCTGTGCAAAACTTGGGCAAGAAGAAATGAAAAGTTGTAGAAATATAACCTCGGGTTAAGGAAGATGACCGAGCGTGGATGGCCGATTTCGCCTCGTTAGTGAATACCACGTGACAGCGCCATACCTTCCCTGCCGACGAGTAGCCGGAAGCGTATAGACGGCCGAATTTTGCTCCTCTTCAACCTATTTTCCTGGGAAGTGCTTATCATGCTGTGATCGCCAGAATAACTTCAGCTGCATTCGGAGACACGGCCCGTCAGTTGCCTGCACAAGTTAAGGGGTGAGAATGGAAAGTTAAGAGGGTAGGGTTTTCTTATACTTCCTGAGTATCATCTCTCTCGTCTATCTTCAACTGTTAGAAGCTTCACACAAGCCTCAACCATGACCACAACAGTCACAGCAACTTGCGCCTGTCGCAACTTCACCTACGAAGTCGAATTCCCCAACTCCTCACTCCCATTCGATCGCGCTCTCTGCCTCTGCAACAAATGCCGACTCAGCTCAGGATCCTGCGGAGTATCCTACATCGCGATCCCTCAAGACCAGACCATCGATCCCTCGAAATTTAATCTAACAGCTTATAAAACCGGCGAAACAGCTTATCGTTATTTCTGCTCTACCTGCGGTGCGCATGCATTCATCCAGGTGACTGTTGTTCCTCCTCGGACGGCGCTTGCGACTGGGCTTTGGGACAAAACGGAAGGAATCATAAAGTGGAATGGTTGTAAGTGGGTGGAGGATACGCTGGATGGTGGGATCAGTGTTTGGTTCAATGAGATTGTGGATGCGGATGGGATGAAGAGGCCGTTGAAGAGATGGATGCTTCCTGATAGTGGTGAGAAGGCAGAACTGGTGCCCGAGAATAGCTTGAGGACTATGGAGAAGAGAACACCCAGCGATAAGTTGAAAGCGCAATGCCATTGCGGAGGAGTCCAGTACTACATCACTCGGCCCAACGAAGCTTCGAAGAAAGTTCAATCACCATTTCCGGATCTCATGGTCCCCTATCACTCGCATGGGCCCGCAAATCCAGAGAATAAGCCCTGGTGGCTACGTGAGAATGATACAAAGTACTTGGCTGGGACATGTACTTGCACGTCCTGTCGACAATCTTTAGGATTCGAGATTCAAACTTGGGTATTTGTGCCAAAATGCAACATATTCAAAGAGGACGGCAGTCCCTTAGACTTCAATTTAGGAACCTTGAAGAGCTATCCGAGCTCAGAGGGAGTCACTAGGGAATTCTGTGGAAAGTGCGGTGCCACAGTATTCTGGCACTGCGAGGAAAGACCAGGGCTTATAGATGTAAGTGTTGGGTTGCTCGATCCAGAACAAGGAGCGAGAGTTGAAGGATGGTTGGACTGGTGGCCTGATAGGGTAAGTTTTGAAGAGATGGCGGTCAGCAGGAGTCTAGTGACAAGCTTGGAAGATGGATTGAAGAAATGGGGGAAGACGCGAGAGGAGGTCTAAGCACGAGACATTTTCTCGTGAAAGAAGAAAGCGAGGTCCAAATCAAGTAAAACATCTTGCTGCACAATAGACGTCTCTCCGAGACAAGTACCCACCTTCACTTCGGTCTGTCGTCCTGGTCTCGCTGGCAGGATGATTCTGAGATACCTGGGAAAGTATTCGAATTCAAACTTCTTCTAATCAGCAATATACGACCTCGAGAAAACGGGCTGTAAGTAATCTGGAACATTTTTATCTCTTCCGCAGTCTCAGGTACTGCTCTTCCGGGAGGACAAGCCTGAGACTCATCACGTGCTACCCCGCACTGACTGAGATTTTCTCTGGACGCCACAACCTCGCCATCAGCTCGGAGCAAAAGCCTCCAAAGCCACAGCCATTTCCAACGTCACTAACGTCCCCTCTGCTGATTCTCAACGCCTAACTATTTCTCTTCCTCTATCCAATGCACCTCTTCATGGCAACACATGCCCCCCGATCAGCAGTTGGCCCATCATCAGACCTCATATACTACCCGGTCTCCGGCACCATGATTGGCGGTTCTTCCTCGGCCTCATCATTTCGGTGCAGTATAACACGAACAAGCTCCTTTCATCCTGTTCAAAAGCCACCGTCGCCACCATTGCGGCAGCCAATGCAAATCATTGGGGACGGTTAGGATCTGGGACACGGCGCACTAGCGCTCCCCACACCAGGGCTCGCTGTGCCTCTTCCTGGGGCTGTTTCTAGGAGCGAATGCTTTCCCAAGCTTGTTTTCGGAATATATGAGCCCGAATCTGCGATATGGGGTTCTGGGTGCTGGCGATGTGTGTTGAAGAGTGTTGAAGAGTGTTGAAGAGTAGTCTACAGTACGAGGAGGTCGCGCCGGTGCGACCGCCTAGGATGCAGTCCCGAGTCCGGGTGCATTCCCCGCCTTTGGAATTTGGACCGGTGGGTCTCGTGGGCCTTTGTGCCGAATGCATGCTGAATGGAGATGGAGATGGGGTCCCCATGGGACGGACCATCTGGTAAGGGAGGTAACCTTGCTATTTTATAAAGGGTAGAGATTTACCCTGACCTAAAGTTAAGTTCTGTACCTGTCTGTCAAGCTTTTACACGACCGTTCTCTTGCCTTTCTTCACACGAGGACCTGGGAGGCAGACTTTGAAAGTATTGCGCAAGTGCCCGACGACGACGAATAGTCAAGATGGGGTGGTACAAGCGAAAGATCACCGTGTCTGATGATACGGTGACTTCTGCCGTGCATTTGACACTCAGGCAGTCCCTCCTACCCTGTCTTCTAGGTAAGCATCGCAAACACTGTTTCCAGACGATACTGACCAAACGCCAGTCACGATTCTCTTCTTCCTCTGGTGAGTCCCACATCTCAGACCATATCCCCACGAGCCCCAACTAACAAAATTAGGGGGTTCGCCTACGGCCTCCTCGACGTCCTCAACCCCCATTTCCAAAAATCACTTAACATCACCGCTTCTAAATCCTCTGGTCTCTCCGCCGCCTATTTCGGCGCATATTTCCTCTGCCCGCCTACCATCTCTGGCTGGATCCTCCGCAAATGGGGCTTCCGCGTGACATTCATGACCGGGCTCGCTGTCCTCTCCATCGGCTGTCTGCTCATGTGGCCGTCTGGAGTGAAACACTCGTTTGGCGGCTTCTGCGGCAGCATGTTCGTGGTTGGTGCTGGACTCTCAACTCTGGAGACGGCGGCGGATCCGTTCTTGTCGATTTGTGGCCCGCCGAGGTATTCTGAGATTCGTCTTAATCTGGCGCAGGGCGTGCAGGCTGTGGGGAGTTTCGCAGCTCCATTACTCGCTTCGCGAGTCTTCTTTGCGAAGACGGTGGACACGGATCAGGGGCTGAAGAATGTCCAATGGGTTTATTTGGGAGTAGCTTGTTTCGTCGCTCTGCTCATTATCTTGTTCTTCCTTGCTCCTATGCCTGAAATCACGGATGCGGATATGGGTACACAAGAACTCGAGATCGCGGAGTACGATCCTGGACCATTGAGAAAACAGATCAACCTGTTCTTGGCTGTCTGGTCTCAGTTCTGCTATGTGGGAGCTCAGGTCGCGGTTGCGAATTACTTCGTGAATTTCTGCGAGGAAAGCGGAAAAGATGCTAGTACCGCTTGTACGTCTCCCCTCTCCCCCTTCGCCCACTCTATCCCCCTTTCCCCTTCTCCCTTTCCTCTCTCAACCCAAAACCCAAAAACACACAACCAACAAGAAACTAACACCACCCAGCAAACATCTTCGCCGCCGCCCAAGGCCTCTACGCATTCAACCGCTTCCTCGCCGGCGGCCTCATGACAATCCGCTGGATCAAACCCCGCTACATCCTCGCCACCTACCTCTTCATGTGTTTCGTCTTCGCTCTCGCCGCCTCCCAATCCTCCGGCAACGGCTCCATCGCCCTCCTCTGCCTCGTCCTCTGCTGGGAATCCGCCTGCTTCGCCACCATCTTCACTCTCGGCCTCCGCGGTCTCGGGCGCCACACCAAGATCGGCGGCTCCCTCATCGTCGCCGCCATCTCCGGCGGTGCAGCGTTCCCGCCTATGACTGGAGCGGTAGCTACGCATCTGCAGAATATAGGGGATAAGAGGCCGTTCCATAAGGCGATGTTGATTCCGATGGCGGGGTTCGTGTGTGCGTGGGTTTATCCGGTGTATGTTAATTTCTTTAATAAGGAGACGATGGATGTTCATCGTGAGACGGAGGTGGGGATCGTGCCGGGGCCGAGCGAGAAGGAGTTACAGTTACAGAGTAGTCATGTTAAGGGGGAGGGGGAGGTGCGGACGGTTGAGGATGCGTAATCTTTTTTGGTTTTGGGCTTTGAGGGAGTTGGGAGGGGTGGGAGCTTCGACTTTGAGGCGTGCTTTGGGAAAGGGGGATGAATGGGTTGGCGGGGATGTTTGTTGTGGCATATCGAAGGTGTATGTAAATAGCCCAGGAGAAACCAACCGTACTTTGAGTTTGAGCCTCACTTTCACACTTTTACTCTTTTGCTGCACATCGCATGCCTGAATGTCCGGCCCTAGTTCAATCTTTGAGGACTTGAGGAGAGGACGTTTGTTGCACATCGCAAGCCCAAAAGTCCCAAGAGAAACCGTACTTCGAGCCTCGCTTCGACTATCTTGTTGCACACCGCTCACACAATTATCCCAGGAAAAGACGTACATTGAGTCCTTACCTAGGTATTTTGTTGCATATCGCTTTCTTCTTAATTTCCGTCGCTCGGTCGATGAGGGACGTGTTGCGTGGGGCTTACTTCGTTCAGTCAGCTTTAGCTGTGATGGTTTTCGAACGATATAATTTAATACCTTCCTCTATGAGTATTTCCAAAAGAAAAAAAAGGAGTGGGTAAGGATATGATCTCAAGTATCTCCCTTTTTTCTTTACAGTGTCCTAATCTTATATTCGTCTGATAGACTATCGTCTCATCCCCTTTACATAATAAGGCAAGCAAGTATATCCTATCGATCATTATGCATCGTGCATTGTGCATTATACATTATATGTTGCGCGTTGCGTGTTATGATGTAGAGCACGCATACATTACAATAGTAGAGATTCGCTACACAAGTTGAACCTCGTGACATAGTCTTGTGTGTAGTGCAATAATAATATGAATTTAGCTACTGACATAATGGCTTCTGCTGCTTACTATTTAGCACCTGAGCGGGGATATGAAATAGGTGTTTGTTTGCCTTATTCGCTTTACTTCATTTGTTTTCCAACTATTGTGCTCTGCTCTGTTTTGATGTGATGTGATATAATATCGAGATCTGCTTTATATTCTATATTCGATATTCGAAAAAATGCATAGTAATACTATTACTATTTATTACCAATATATCTCTCTCGTTCAACTCTCATTAGTTCCGTTCAACTCCCACCCATTTCAGAATTTCGACTTTAGATACCTAGTAAGACTTTAGATAGTTATAAAAAAGGAAGGTTTTTATTTTTATTTTAGAGGTTTCTCGATTTTCCCGAGGTTAGGTTTGATGCGTGTTGGTTTTTTGGGTGGAAAGGAGAGGGGGGGGGGG